>CM041297.1:113929519-114464519 GCA_023052935.1 Piezodorus guildinii
CCTCCTCGATTATTTTATCCACAAAGGGCTAGGACCTTTAAATCATTCCGTTTTCCGGCTCGATGACCTTTCCTCCGATCATAGGCCTCTTACCCTAACTCTCTCATTATCTCCTATTCCAAAACTCCCTCCACCATCATTCTAAGAGGCCCAGTTAATTGGAACCTCTTCCGCGAAATAATAACGGATGGAATAGACCTCAGAGTATCCCTCAAATCTCCACATGATCTTGATGATGCTGTTGATTCTTTTACTACCCTCATCCAACAAGCAGCCTGGAATGCATCTTCACCTTCTCCTTCCCCAAAATACTACCAGAATAATCCTATACCCCAAAACCTCCTAGATCTAATCCATACCAAACGACGCTCTAGAACCCTCTGGCAAAGAACCCAGACGATCGTAAATCCTACAATTATTACACCAAATTAGCTAAAAAGAAATTAGATACCTTTCGATCCCTATCCTACAATTCCTATCTTTCTTCATTATCTATCTGCGACAATTCCCTTCTGGAAAGTAACCAAAAAAGTTCTTAAATACCAATTCATCTCCCAACCTATCCGACGTGAAAATGGATCCAGGGCTTCGTCGGATGAGACTAGAGCGGAAGAATTTGCCAAATACCTTTCTAAAGTTTTTATCCCACACCCCGAGCTCAATCCTGCCCATACAGCTAACGTAAATTAATTCCTCTCCTCTCCAATTCCTCTCTCTCCACCCCCTAAAGCTATTAACCCCTCTGAGGTCAAATTCCTTATAAATAAACTAAAACCTCGAAAAGCTCCTGGGTACGACCTCCTCAATTCTAAGATCCTTCGTCAACTGCCCCAAAAAGGAATTATATTCCTTACCTACCTCTATAATAGTATCCTCCGTATAACCCACTTTCCTTTGGTGTGGAAACACTCCATCATTCTCCTTTTTCCCAAACCTGGTAAACCTCCCAACAACACCTCATCCTATAGGCCTATTAGCCTCCTTCCGATCCTTTCAAAAATCTTTGAAAAAATCCTTCTCAAGCGTATCCTACAGTTAATTAAAATTCCTTTCCACCAGTTCGGATTCCGCTCACAGCACTCCACTGTACAACAAGGCCTACGAGTGGTTGACCATATATCCTCTGCACTTGAAAACAAGCAATATTGCACTGGTGCCTTTCTGGACGTTGCTCAGGCATTCGACCGGGTCTGGCACGATGGCTTGCTTTTCAAACTAAAAACCCATTTACCCCAATCCTTATATCTAATCCTACAATCCTACCTTTCAAACCGTTCCTTCAGAGTCCGCTCTGGTTCAGAATTTCCCAATAGTTACCTGATCGAGGCTGGTGTACCTCAAGGCAGTGTCCTAGGTCATGTCCTCTATCTCCTATTTACAGCTGACATACCTACAGATCCTGATACCTTCTTAGCAACTTTTGCCGACGATACTGCCATTTTATCAACCCAATCAGATCCCGAAATTGCATCTTCCTATCTACAAAGACATCTGTCCTTGATTGAATTTTGGTGCGCTAATTGGCGTATTAAAATTAATGAATCCAAATGTAAGCACATCACCTTTACCCTTCGCCGCAGATCCTGTCCACAAGTCAATTTTAACTCCATACCCCTTCCCTGCTCTGACACAGTCCGGTATATGGGATTCTTACTAGACAAAAGACTAACGTGGAACCCACACACTCGACTTAAACGACAAGAACTCAACAGACGATATGGCCAACTATATAGACTACTAAAAAGAACATCAAAACTTTCTGTTGCTAATAAACTATTAATTTACAAGACGATTCTAAAACCGATATGGACCTACGGACTCGAACTGTGGGGGACAACTAAATTTTCGAACATCAGGCGTATCCAATCCTTTCAGTCCAAAGTCCTTAGAACAATAGTCCCTATTATGTTACAAACAAGACCTTACACAATGATCTGAATATCCCATTTGTCCTCGATCTAATCCCATCTAAATTCCTAAACTTCCACCAGAGGCTAACTCACCTTCCGAATCCTTTATCCCAATCCCTATCTAGCTCCAGCCATCCCTATAACCCATAATTTATAATTTATAATTTTCATAGTTAAGAAAACTATACACCCGAGATGTTACAAAAAACTTTTCATCAAATTCGGCTAAAGAGAAGTTCCTTGTAAGATGCGCGAATTTGAAAAACAACTCAAGTAGAAAACTGAAAAAATATTTTTTTTAATACATTTTTTTGTTTGTGAACATAAAAATAGTGATATACATGTATGATATACCGTTTGAAAGCTAAATATTTAAGAAAAAAGTATTATTTTATACACAAGCTTGTAAAAGTTAACAAAGAGTAAAAAAAAAAAAATTAATTAACACACATTTCTATAGAAATTCCATTTAATTAATTCTTTAATGGTTTCACTCATTTTTCTTTCACTTACTATATACATTAAGGGAAAGTATTGCGATCGTGAAACGTTAAGTGAGTGCTTCTTTAGATACTGCATACGTACAGTTATTACTAAACAGTTAACAATACTTAGATATCTGAGTGGTACGTCCTGGGGATCTGATAGAACAACCCTATTTAAGTTAAACTTTACTTTCATATGCTCGAAATTAGATTATGGTAGCTTTGTCTATGGTTCCGCTCGACTTCCAATTCTAAATAAAATTGATGCCGTGCACCATGCTGGGATTCAACATGCAACATTGGCGTTTCGAACCAGTAATATTCTTAGTCTATGCTCAGAAGCGGGAATACCTCCTCTTTTGTTCCGAAGGAATAGAATTTCAATTGACTATGTCTCTAAGCTACTGCTCTATCCAGACCACCCAACCCATAGGTACAATTACAAACCCAAATTCACAAGAGCCTTCGCTATTAAATCAAACGCGACGCTTCCTTTGGCCGAAATAATCAAATTTGTTATTTCAACCCTCGAAAAAACACCTCTCTATAAACAGGACGTTTCAACCCCTCCATGGACTCTTACACCTCCTAACATCGTTCTCCGCTTAACCCGATTACCGAAAGCATATACATCTCTCACTGATTATCAAATCAAATTTTCACTTCTTCATCAAAGTATTCCAGACCCGTTCGTAATCTATACAGATGGCTCTAGAAACGAGAATTCCGTTGCTTGCTCCTTTGTCATAAACAACTGCACTCACAATACTCATAATACTCCATTCTCTATGTACCGTATTTACCGCCGAACTTCATGCAATACCATCAGCACTCCATTTCGCCATGTCAGTAAACGAAATCTATATAGTAATAGTTACCGATTCATCAAGCTCATTAAAATCACTAAATAACATGTAACCCAAATATCCCATTGCTCTGAAAATCAATTCATATCTGAAAATGTTGGAAAATTCTAACAAATCAGTACAATTCATCTGGGTGCCCAGTCATAGGGGATAAAGAGAAACGAGCTCGCGGACAAATCTGTTCTGTGGCGCTGCGGTATTGACACCACAGGAAGCAAGCCTTCCATTAAAAGAGACCTTTTAGATGCGTGGCTGGCCATGTGGGACAAAAGTCCACCCAGTAAATTTAACACTATCAAAAAATCTGTAAAATCATGGGCCACATCAAGTCGACCAAATCGAAGAGAGGAAGTCGTAATATCCCGACTCAGAATAGGACATGAATCTTACATACTTACATATTATAACAAAACAGTCCCTCCCCCTTTCCCACGAGATTTCAGCATTGGGATAGCCTTTTAACCGTACAGCACCTCTTTCAGGAGTGCTACTTCTATACTTCGAAACTAGCTTGATTAGGACTCCCGAGCAACATAAGCGAGGCTCTCGGTAACAATAAATCCAAGATTAAATCTGTCATTTCATTTTTAAAGGAAAACGACATTCTAGAAAAATCTAAACACATTATCTATAACTAGTATTTCCTTTTAATATTACTGTATTCGCCAAAAACCTTTCGTGTCTAATAGACATCGATATCTTGATTAAAAAAGAGAGAAACAAAAATATTAGATGAAAAAAATAAGTTTGTATATGTGTATGTGGATATATCTATATATATAAAAATCTCGTGTCACAATGTTTGTTCGCGATAAACTCTAAAATTACTGAATCGACTTTGATCAAACTTTGTAAGTATCTGTTATTTGGTCCAACTTAAATGATGGGATAGTTTTTATCACTATTCTACTTAGTTGAAAAATATATCTTTCTAAAACGAAAACAAAATTTGTTTAACTGTGGCAACCCTGGACCCAGTAACCTTCCCATATCTTCACATATGTGATTATTAATTCAAATATAAGTGTGTGTTGATTGTTTTTATGCGTTCTTATTTATAAAATATACATTCACTTTATAGTTTTCAGTTATAATAAAATACATATTAGTAGATCCTGGATTACTTTTTTTTTTACTTTCAACAACAATTTTTATTGAGTAAAATTACAATCTGTCCCAATTTGGACATCAATAGTAGTGCTGATGGACGGGTTAAGGACGGGAGTCCATTATTATTAGATTTAATACCATTTAGTATAGTAAACATTAAGAATATTATAAAAGCACATGTGATTATTTGCGAACAATAAAAAAGATCAGTATTGTTTCTGAAATCGTACGAGTTATACATTTCCTTTTTCTATTATTTTGTATCAACTAAACATAACTGGTGCCGAAACCCGGGAACCTCAAAGCAGAGACAGACATACGGCGGGAGAGAGGAAGTCAGGACATCCTCAAAAAAGGAACGGGATTCGAAAGGACGACAGAAAGTGCCATGGTTGTGGGAAACAGGGACATCTAGTGGTCCAGTGTCCAAAAACTAAATGCTTTGAATGTGGAACCGAGGGACACATAGCCAGAAAATGTCCCTATATGGTCAGGAGAAGAGAACCCTCGCGGATGAGCCGATGGAAATTAATATGCAGAGAATGAAGAGAAAAAGCGGCCCATCTCGAAGAAGCGGACCTTCGGAATAAGCTACTGGGGTTTCAGATACTTCAGAGACGGATGGCGAAGAACCAGCGAGTAGTGGCAGCGGAGGAGAGGGAGGCAGCAGGCGGAGCCAACAGCGTCGATTGGCAGCCGAGAGGAGGCAGCGAGCCGGGATATGAGGAGTATGCACGCAGAGAGGCGACCGCACAGAAACATGCAACAATATCCGGGATAAGCAATGCTGGTTGCCTATTATCAAAGTGTCTAAGGGAGTAAGGGGTTAGTAGATACTGGGAGTTCTAGCACTATTATGACCCGGAGGCGTTGGAGAAGTTGTGTGATAGACAGGGAGCACTTCAGATTAGAAAATGCGATTGTAAATTAATCACCCTGGGAGGACCTTGGTGGGTGGAGGGTGAGGCGGTAATCGGGCTAAACCGTTGGGTAGATAAAGGGGACAATCTGAAGGTACATATTGTGACCCGGGAGTACCAGGTAATAGTGGGTTGTGACTTACTAGGGCAGGTTGGGGCAAGGATTAGAAATAATCGGGGGTCTGGAGCATAAGGCTCGGAAAACGTACTTACGAATGCCAGAACATTGTACGGACAAAGAGGGGGCGAATCGGTGCGATTGACAGGGTTAGCGGCTGGAGGGAAATGATAAGGGCAGAGTTCCGGGATATTTTTTTTTCGAGAGGGCGAGGTTTTATGGGTGACGGGAAGGACGGTCCAGGAGATTCCGTTGAAGCAGGACAAAATCACGTACGTAAAGGAACGGCGTTATCCACATGCGCTTCGGCAGCATATTCGGGAGGAATTAAAAAGTCTAAGAGCACAAGGGATTATCGTTGACAGTACGTCACCGTATAATAGCCCCTTATGGGCGGTGAAGAAGAAGGCGGCGCTGGGTGACAATAGGGAGAAATATAGGGTGGTGATAGATTATCGGAAGTTAAATGATAACACCGTAGATGAACGATACCCTATCCCTCGGTTCGAGGATATATTGGACCGGTTAAGTGGGGGGGTAGTCTTTAGCACGCTTGATCTCAAAGCGGGGTACCACCAAATAAAGATGCACCCGAAAGACCAACATAAAACAGCTTTTACGTTTGAACGAGGGCACTATGAATTCACTCGAATGCCGTTTGGTCTTAAAAACGCTCCTATCACCTTCCAAAGGCTGATGGATGAATTTTTGAGGGGTCTAGACGAATCTGTATGCCAAGTCTACATGGATGACCTCTTGATCTTTAGTAGGACAGAAGACGAACATGTGGAGCACTTGCGCCGCGTTTTTCAGAGAGTGCGTCAGTTTGGGCTGAAATTGTCAGGGGAAAAATCGATACTTGGGCAGGCTCAGATTAATTTCTTAGGTCATACGATCTCCCGTGAGGGAGTCAAGCCGGACACCGCAAAAGTGGAGGCTATTAGGCGTATGGCGATTCCGCGGGACGTCAAAGGGATCCGTCGACTCCTTGGGACGCTCAATTATTATCAGCGATTCATCCCCGACATGGCGGAATATCTGGTTCCGATTAATAATTTGTTGAAAAAGGGAGCGAAGCTAGTCGTGACACCGGTGATGGAGCATAACATCCGTAAATGCATGGAGAGTTTACAGGCTGAACCGGTCCTGGCGTTTCCGGACTTTAGCAAAATATTTACTGTCACTACTGATGCCAGTGACTACGCGGTGGGGGCAGTCTTATCTCAGGACGGTGACGGAGGGGATCGGCCCGTGGCAGCCTCACGGATGCCGAAACGAGATATAGTGCATTGGAGCGGGAGCTACTAGGCGTAGTATGGGCTATTGACCACTTTAGGCCTTATGTTTTCGGAAGGAAGTTTCGAGTCCAAACCGACCACCGGCCGCTGCAATGGGTCGGCAAGTTGAAAGAGTCCTCGGCGAGGGTTTTAAGGTGGAAGAAAACTATACAGAACACGATTGGTGCGTGCGAGGTCTGTTTGCGCACGAAATACGATAGGCACCCCCCGCGCGGTACGCAGGAAGAAACGGCTACAGGAGACGCGCCTCTTCAAGACCTACAAATTGACACATTCACCTGGAGGGGTTACAAGTGGGTTACTATTATGGACCTTTTAGCAAAGTGGCAATGGCATATCAGGTGATGGAGAAGTCCGCGGAGGCAGTGTTAGAGGCCCTTCATACTTGGATGCAGTTTTACGGGGTGCCCGACAGCATTTCGTCTGATGGGGGCAAGAATTCGATAATGTTGCGATCCGGAAGAGGCGAAACGACTGGAGATTAAGTGGCATTTCACCACCCCGAGTCACCCTAAAAGCAGGGGCAGCATCGAGCGCCTGCATAGCACCCTCAGCGACCACCTCCGCGTGTATCAGGGCGAAAAGGGATTGGCGCCGGGTGTGGCTATGAAAAAGGCCATTATTGCTTACAATCACTCCATACACTCCGTCACAGGGTTTTCCCCAAACGAGGTTCTATTGGGGTTGCGAGGGCAGCGTCGTGATTACACGGGTATCACTACCAATGAACGATGCGTGGGTGACATAATTGCAAACCGGGTCGAGATAGGCAAGGTGTGGGGTAAGGTAAGGGGGAAAATACAACGGGAAAAGAGTAGGCGCGTACAGCGGGAAAATCTTAAAGTGAAGGATCAGATGGGCGACATCAAGATTGGCACTATCGTTTACCGTAAACTGAGCACGAATAGAGGGAAAGAGTTGCTCCGGTACGAAGGCTCGTTCAGGGTAACCGCGATCAGGGAGCATAATCTCGTTACTATCGATAGTGTTAGGGAGCCTAAAAAGAGGCGCACCGTTCATATCGAACAACTCAAACTTCCGATGGTAGCATCGCGCTAGCCTTGGCCCACTGTTGTACAGAAATATTGTTTTTAATTACTATGTACGTTTCCCTTCTCAGCATAGGTGATGCAATCTGGGGTTATTTTATCTCGTTCGAAAACCTTTAATTGGTTGTTATTTTTGTTTATTTAGACATTTATATTTTAATATGTACATGTGAGTAGTATCATTGTGTTCTATTTTTTATATGGATTTTCGGTTGTTGTTTATTTTCTATTTTGTATTGGTAACACTGTTGCGTTATGTTAGGTTATTTATTATTTTGTTTTGTAAGAACCATAGCAAGGTACCAAGGCTAAGGATTGCTCGTCCCGTTCTGACTTATTGGTATAAGTTTCCTAAATGTAATTTGTAAACTGGTGGGGGGAGGGGAGTAGTTAAGGACGGGAGTCCAATATTATTAGATTTAATACCATTTAGTATAGTAAACATTAAGAATATTATAAAAACACATGTGATTATTTGTGAACAATAAAAAAGATCAGTATTGTTTCTGAAATCGTACGAGTTATCCATTTCCTTTTTCTATTATTTTGTATCAACTAAACATAACTTATCAATACAATAAAGTCAAGCATTCACTTATACCTAAATACACATACACACACTCATACATACATCACATTGAGTGGAGAATCTAGCCAGTGCTAGAACTCCAATATATTTACAAAAGGTCGCGGGGCCACTGCCGTTTCAACCTTCTAGGTGCGATGTATGGATGAGTGGAGCTGGATAGGGATTGAGCTAGGGGATTAGGATGATGAATGAGGTTCTGGTGGAATTTGGAAAATTTGGATGGAATTAGGTCTGAAATAAATGGAACATTAAGGTCGTGGTGCAAGGTATAGTTAGAGACATAATAAGGAGCATTTACTATTGTACGGAGGACTTTGGACTGAAAGGATTGAATGCGTTTGATGTTAGTACGTTTAGCTGTCCCCCTCAGTTCAAGTCCGTAGGTCCAGATGGGCTTCAGTATTGTCTAGTAGATTAATAATTTGTTGTCAACTGTAAGTTCAGATTTTCTGTTGAGTAGTCATTTTAAATGTCCGACTCGCCGGTTGTGTTCTTGTCTTTTAAGTCTTGTATGTGGGTTCCAAGTCAATCTTTTGTCTAACAGTAAGCCAAGATACCGGACTGTATCTGAGAGAGGAATTGGTAATGAGTTGAAATAAACTGACGGACAGGATTTTCGTTTAAAGTAAAGGTTATGTGTTTACATTTGGCTTTGTTCACCTTTACACGCCAGTTATTACACCAGTGTTCGATAAGGAAAAGGTGTCTCTGAAAGTTTAAGTATGCTGTTTCAGGATTGGAACTGGATGATAGGATGGCGGTGTCGTCTGCAAAAGTTGCCAGAAAGGTATCAAGATGTGTAGGAATATCGGCAGTGTAAAGGATGTAGAGGACGGGTCCCAAGACGCTGCCTTGAGGAACACCGGCCTAAGCGGGATAAAGGTTAGAAATTTCTACACCACAGCAAATTCGGAAGGAACGGTTTGAGAAATAGGATCGGAGAATGAGGTATAGAGACTGGGGTAAAAGGGTTTTCAGCTTATGGAGACACACAAAAAACGTCTTAAAGCATCGCACGGTGTCGGCTCCTTTAAGGAGAGAAGACGGTTCCTGGGCCGTGTCGGATGAAGAAAAATCTGAACTCTTTGCTGACCATCTTTCATCTGTTTTCACACCACATACTGACGACACTAATAAAGAACACGACGAATTTGTACTCAAAACCTTGGACATTCCACTACAGCTCTCATTGCCTCCTCCTTCCTTCACTCCATCACAGGTCGCAGAACACATTAAAGACTTGCAAAAAAAGAAAGCTCCTGGCCACGATCTTGTAAATGCTGTAGCACTCCAGCAAATGCCAAGAAAGGCTCTAGTGTTTCTCACGACTATTTATAATGCAATACTTAGGACTACAAAATTCCCAATACAATGGAAATACTCTTACATTTCCATGATTAATAAACCAAACAAGGACAAAAACAACCCCTCTTCCTACCGCCCAATTAGTTTGCTTTCTATTTGCTCCAAAATATTCGAAAAATTATTATACAAAAGATTAATAGACATACTAGTGATAATCAAATAATACCCGATCATCAATTTGGATTTAGAAAATTCCACTCCACAACACATCAACTACACAGAGTGACTGATTTCATTTCAACTGCGCTTGAGCAAAAATTATATGCAACAGGTGTATTCCTGGACGTAGCTCAAGCATTTGACAGAGTCTGGCACCAGGGTCTCCTGTTCAAACTCAAAAAGATACTACCACACACATACTTTCTTATTATTCAATCATTTCTCTCTGACAGATTTTTCTCTGTCCGACAAGGTACAGAAACTTCCTCAATAAGACCAGTGCTGGCAGGTGTGCCCCAAGGTTCAATACTTGCACCACTGCTCTATATATTATACTCGCACGACATACCAGACAGTTCAAACATCCTGACGGCAACATACGCAGACGACACTGCAATCTTATCAAAACATGAAGATCATACTCAAGCCTCACTGACTATACAACATCACTTACAAAAAGTACAGGATTGGTGCAAGCTGTGGAAAACAAGACTTAACTATGACAAATGCCAACATATGACATTTACACTAAGACGTGAAACCTGCCCACCAGTGTACATCGATAATATACCAATACCACAAACAGACAGTGTCAACTACCTTGGACTAACTTTTGACAGGAGAATGACTTGGGGCCCGCACATTAAGAAAAAACGAAAGACACTAAACCAAAGAAGTAGACTGCTGCACACACTACTCAGACGACAATCAAAACTAAAATTAAGACAGAAACTTGCCACCTACACATACTTACTAAAACCAATATGGTCATACGCCTCGCAAATTTTCGGAGCTGCAAAAAAGACTCATATACAAAGACTTCAAACTTTTCAGTCAAAAATACTTAGACGAATTACGCAAGCACCTTGGTATGTTTCAAACACAACTTTACATACAGACTTACACATGCCTACCGTCAGCGAATACATACGAACTCACTACTCTCGATTTCACAACAAATTACTAGGACATTATAACCCTCTCATAGAACAAATGGCAACTACCAATATGCCCCACAACATCAGGAGAAGACTGAAAAGGTCATGGATGAGAGATCTTCTCTAATCGATTGAATTAAAACATGCCACGGAAGAGATACCACTGGTATTGTCATCTTCCTCATGCCTGACATGCCACTTTTTATTGTAATTCTGACAGACAATCCACTGATTGTTATATGTATGTATAAACAGGTGTGGATAAAGAAATAAAGTTATAATAAAACTACATCACCAAACTATTCACACAATCTACCCATCCTACCCACAGATACATCTTTAAACCTAAATACTCCACAAAATTTCATCTAAAGGCTAAACCAACCTTACCACTAGCAAAAAGAATGTTATCCGCCGTTACCCTGTTAAAATTAATTAATATAAATTCAATAGAAAACAGGACCCCACCATGGACATTTCAAAAACCCCATCTATATCTTCAATTGACAAACTTTACTAAAGAGAATTCCAATTCAAAAGATTTCAAAAAACGCTTTGAGGAGATCATCAGCGCATTGCCTAGCCACAAGTTAATATTCACATATGGTTCAAAGTCGGACTCATCCACTGGTTCAGCTTTTGTTGCGTCAGATTGCACCTACAAGTCGAAACTTCATCAATTTTGCTCTGTCTATACTGCTGAAGTGAATGCGATCGCAATGGCTTTAGATTATTCTAGAACTCTCCCAATAGAAAATGTCATCATAGCCTCAGATTCATTGAGCGCTCTAAAAACCCTTGACAATATGTATTCCAGTCATCCAGGAATTTTAATAATCCTGGAATTGACTAAATCAATGGCTGAAGACGGGAAAATAATTCATTATGTCTGGATACCAGGCCATATGGGGATAATGGGAAATGAAATGGCAGATAAGGCAGCCAAAGAGGCTCTCACTCTCCCTGGTCGTGGTAAAGCACTGTTAACACCATCAGAACTAGCGCGCCCTCTAATTGAAAATGTTTTTAAAAAATGGGATGAAACATGGAAAAACAGCTATCCAAGCAAGCTGAAAGCGATCAAGAGTGAGCCAAAGTCTTTGAAAACCTCAAATCGCATCAACCGCAGAGAGGAGGTGGTCCTGGCCCGCCTGAGAATCGGACATACAAGGTTAACCCATGGGCACTTAATATCTAAGGATTTGCCCCCTAGATGTCAGCATTGTGGGAGAGCCCTGACAGTTACTCATATTTTCGAGGAATGTCCCTTCTACACAGGGAAATTGAACCAAAGGGGAATACCACTCAATGTCGCGGTTGCTTTGGGGAACGATATAAATATAATTGACGAATTGATGTGCTTTCTTACGGAAATGGACTTTTACAAGCAGATTTGAAAATTGTATTTTACTATTATTATTATTATTTTAAAATTATTATAATTATTATTATTTTATTTTCTAAATTAATTAATTAATTTTTAACTTTATTTATATATATATATATATATATATATATATTATATATATATATATTATTTTTTTTTTTTTTTTAATTTAACCTGATATATGTTTATCTTTTGCTAATGCTGTTACATTTTTTCTTACTAGTGATTATTCTTATTAGTTAATTGTTTTCAACTATTTGTTGTTATTTGCTTTTTAGTAAAACAATTGTTCATTATTTAACCTTAAATTAGTTTCTAAAAATGAGTGTCTGGTACTGATGACCGAGGTGTTTTGTGCCAATAAAATATAACAACCAACCAACCAACCAAGTCCCGCAAAATGATCTGTGTGTTGTAATTTCCGAGCGAAAATTAAAAGCCCTTGGAAACTGAAATTTCATATTTAAGACAATTATATGCCCGAGATTTTACAGCAACTTTTTCATCAAAATCAGCTAACCAGAAAAGCCACGTATTACAATTACAGCTAGTCAATTGATAAGGAAGTATTCGCAATCGTGGAAGCTCTCAGTAAGTGAAGGCCCCATCTCATCGGAAATCATTTTTAAATAATATCTAACTAAACATCTGTGGCCTTCATGTTTGATAATAAAATATCAGTAAAATCAAAAATGTGATGGAGTTATCGTGTTTTAAGTACGACATCGTATATCAACCGGAGAAGTAAAATGCCGCTGTTCACGCGTTTTCTCGAATTTGCTGGAAACTGAAATTTCATATTTAAGACAATTATATGCCCGAGATTTTACAGCAACTTTTTCATCAAAATCAGCTAACCAGAAAAGCCACTTATTACAATTACAGCTAGTCAATTGATAAGGAAGTATTCGCAATCGTGGAAGCTCTCAGTAAGTGAAGGCCCCATCTCATCGGAAATCATTTTTAAATAATATCTAACTAAACATCTGTGGCCTTCATGTTTGATAATAAAATATCAGTAAAATCAAAAATAGTGATGGAGTTATCGTGTTTTAAGTACGACATCGTATATCAACCGGAGAAGTAAAATGCCGCTGTTCACGCGTTTTCTCGAATTTGCTGGAAACTGAAATATCATATTTAAGTCAATTATACGCCCGAGATTTTACAGCAACTTTTTCATCAAAATCAGCTAACCAGAAAAGCCACTTATTACAATTACAGCTAGTCAATTGATAAGGAAGTATTCGCAATCGTGGAAGCTCTCAGTAAGTGAAGGCCCCATCTCATCGGAAATCATTTTTAAATAATATCTAACTAAACATCTGTGGCCTTCATGTTTGATAATAAAATATCAGTAAAATCAAAAAATGTGATGGAGTTATCGTGTTTTAAGTACGACATCGTATATCACCGGAGAAGTAAAATGCCGCTGTTCACGCGTTTTCTCGAATTTGCTGGAAACTGAAATTTCATATTTAAGACAATTATATGCCCGAGATTTTACAGCAACTTTTTCATCAAAATCAGCTAACCAGAAAAGCCACTTATTACAATTACAGCTAGTCAATTGATAAGGAAGTATTCGCAATCGTGGAAGCTCTCAGTAAGTGAAGGCCCCATCTCATCGGAAATCATTTTTAAATAATATCTAACTAAACATCTGTGGCCTTCATGTTTGATAATAAAATATCAGTAAAATCAAAAATGTGATGGAGTTATCGTGTTTTAAGTACGACATCGTATATCAACCGGAGAAGTAAAATGCCGCTGTTCACGCGTTTTCTCGAATTTGCTGGAAACTGAAATTTCATATTTAAGACAATTATATGCCCGAGATTTCACAGCAACTTTTTCATCAAAATCAGCTAACCAGAAAAGCCACTTATTACAATTACAGCTAGTCAATTGATAAGGAAGTATTCGCAATCGTGGAAGCTCTCAGTAAGTGAAGGCCCCATCTCATCGGAAATCATTTTAAATAATATCTAACTAAACATCTGTGGCCTTCATGTTTGATAATAAAATATCAGTAAAATCAAAAATGATGATGGAGTTATCGTGTTTTAAGTACGACATCGTATATCGACCGGAGAAGTAAAATGCCGCTGCTCACGCGTTTTCTCGAATTTGCTGGAAACTGAAATATCATATTTAAGTCAATTATACGCCCGAGATTTTACAGCAACTTTTTCATCAAAATCAGCTAACCAGAAAAGCCACTTATTACAATTACAGCTAGTCAATTGATAAGGAAGTATTCGCAATCGTGGAAGCTCTCAGTAAGTGAAGGCCCC
The DNA here is from genome assembly GCA_023052935.1 of Piezodorus guildinii. NCBI lineage: Eukaryota > Metazoa > Arthropoda > Insecta > Hemiptera > Pentatomidae > Piezodorus > Piezodorus guildinii. Next base: position 113,944,011 of record CM041297.1, read on the forward strand.
ATCTCATCGGAAATCATTTTTAAATAATATCTAACTAAACATCTGTGGCCTTCATGTTTGATAATAAAATATCAGTAAAATCAAAAATGTGATGGAGTTATCGTGTTTTAAGTACGACATCGTATATCAACCGGAGAAGTAAAATGCCGCTGTTCACGCGTTTTCTCGAATTTGCTGGAAACTGAAATTTCATATTTAAGACAATTATATGCCCGAGATTTTACAGCAACTTTTTCATCAAAATCAGCTAACCAGAAAAGCCACTTATTACAATTACAGCTAGTCAATTGATAAGGAAGTATTCGCAATCGTGGAAGCTCTCAGTAAGTGAAGGCCCCATCTCATCGGAAATCATTTTTAAATAATATCTAACTAAACATCTGTGGCCTTCATGTTTGATAATAAAATATCAGTAAAATCAAAAATGTGATGGAGTTATAGTGTTTTAAGTACGACATCGTATATCAACCGGAGAAGTAAAATGCCGCTGCTCACGCGTTTTCTCGAATTTGCTGGAAACTGAAATTTCATATTTAAGTCAATTATACGCCCGAGATTTTACAGCAACTTTTTCATCAAAATCAGCTAACCAGAAAAGCCACTTATTACAATTACAGCTAGTCAATTGATAAGGAAGTATTCGCAATCGTGGAAGCTCTCAGTAAGTGAAGGCCCCATCTCATCGGAAATCATTTTTAAATAATATCTAACTAAACATCTGTGGCCTTCATGTTTGATAATAAAATATCAGTAAAATCAAAAATGAGATGGAGGCTGGAGTTATCGTGTTTTAAGTACGACATCGTATATCGACCGGAGAAGTAAAATGCCGCTGCCACGCGTTTTCTCGAATTTGCTGGAAACTGAAATATCATATTTAAGTCAATTATACGCCCGAGATTTTACAGCAACTTTTTCATCAAAATCAGCTAACCAGAAAAGCCACTTATTACAATTACAGCTAGTCAATTGATAAGGAAGTATTCGCAATCGTGGAAGCTCTCAGTAAGTGAAGGCCCCATCTCATCGGAAATAATTTTTAAATAATATCTAACTAAACATCTGTGGCCTTCATGTTTGATAATAAAATATCAGTAAAATCAAAAATGAGATGGAGTTATCGTGTTTTAAGTACGACATCGTATATCAACGGAGAAGTAAAATGCCGCTGCTCACGCGTTTTCTCGAATTTGCTGGAAACTGAAATTTCATATTTAAGTCAATTATACGCCCGAGATTTTACAGCATCATTTTCATCAAAATCAGCTATCCAGAAAAACCACTTTGTACCATACGTTTTGCACGTTTTTACGATTTTCTCAAATACGGCTCTAACGATTTATCTAACGATTATAACTCGCTATATCATTGTAAAATTTAATGAACTTTAATATGATGTAGGTTTCATTCTCATTGAAATAGTCTGACAGGGGTTAAATGCCGATAGTTTAAATTGTCTTCCTCTAAAGTATCTTCTATTTTGTACATTCGAAAAAAATAAACATTTCAAATTGGTAAAAAACTGCTAAATGTATAAGTTGGATGGATTTGATAACGAACTGAAAGAGAAATGCGATCTAATTTCATACGTCCGATGGGGACTCAGAGGAGACCCCGTTCAGTGAAATAAGTGAAACATACTGTGACATGGTTAACGGTTAAGGTCCAGGTTCTTAGAAAATAAAATTATTAACGATCTTCTACTTTATTTCCTTTGTGGCATAAAAGCATACGGCAAAACATATTCTTCCATAACACCAACTAAAATTAATTAAATAATAATCAGTTTTAAAAATAAAAAAGGAAATAATATCAAATAATCTTCAAAGTAAAGTTAACAGAGGATGCTTACCGCTGGGTATATTAAATATATATATGACGAAAAAAAATTAAATAAAAATATCCTTATACTGCTCCTGGTTGCCTCCCTGCTAACTCGGTACTTCCATACATGGATACGTTACGAGACTTTCTACGGGAATGGCCTAAGATCGCGGAATTCCGGTACCTCCACGGTACTTATCCTAGGCGGCGACACTGTACTTTCCATATGTAGGCTCAAGTTTTAAAACACCGGGCGGACGAAACCGAGCGGGAAAATTAAAACTTGTTACACACTCCCCTCCAGCGGGTAAGTCCGTCAGGTGGTTTGGAATAACTTAAGCTTCGATGGATGCCATAAACCTACGAACTTTCCATTCTGATCCCTTAACTTACACGACCCGCCACCCGTAACTGAGACAACTGTATAAGGGCCTTCATACTTGGGGTTAAGTTTAGCTGCGAGTTTATCTGCTGCTGAAGATAACTGAAAAGTCATTTTTAAAACCTGATCTCCCGGATGGAAACGATCTTTCCGGCGTCTCAAATTATAACGACTACTCTGATTTATGCTTGCTTTAAGAGAATTTTCCTCAGCGACATGATGAACTTCAGGCAATTTGGCCACTTTTGCCGCCCAACGAGTCTGTTCTTCTTCGCGAGCTGCTAGAATATCTCCCTCGAGAACTTGGTGTAAAGGCCTTAGCTCTCTACCGAAATTTAAGAAAGCAGGGCTGAACTTGGTCGAGTCCTGAACTGCGGAATTCAATGCAAATTGGATCTCTCCTAACTTCTCGTCCCAGCGTTGGTGTTTTTTCCCAAGAAACGTGACGATAAGTTGCTTTATATTACGGTTAGACCGTTCTGTGGGATTTGCCTGTGAGTGATAAAGAGGAGTAGTCTCCCTCTTGATTCCGAACTCCTTAGCTACTTCATCAACAAGATTACTCACAAAGTTCTTTGCATTGTCGGAAATTAATTTCCTAGGTGCACCATACCTATATAATATTCGGGACTTTAATTTCGACACTATAACCGAAGAGGTAGCTTTCCTAATGGGACACAATTCCACCATCGGCTAAATAAATCGACGAAAACTAGGAGATAAACGTTGCCTTTAGTGCTTCTAGGATAGGGACCCATAATGTCGACAGAAACGATTTCCCACGGCTGCTTGTTATAGCGAGGGTACATCAATCCACGAGGTGGTGTATTTCTGGGTTTTACCTTTTGACACAACTCACACTGTCTCACATATTGGCTTATATCCGAATAAAGACCCGGCCAATAATATAGTCTGCTAACCCGCGCGAACGTCTTATCAATCCCTAAGTGGCCAGACTGAGGAAGATCATGATTATCATATATTATAGATCTCCGCAGGTGTCTTGGAACAACCACTTTCCACTCCTCACTGGGGTCCTCCAACTCTCCTTTCAAAGAGTTCTTCCGATGATACAGTAACTGCCCGTCCTTTTATCAACCAGCCAGGGTGAAATTCTGGGGACTTTTGGACTCTGTAAAATTTCTGATCGTACCATTCATCAGACGATATAGGGGTTCCCGAAGACGAAATATCATTAGAAGAGGAGTCATGATCGATACCAGTAGATAACACGGTTATTGCGGCAATTCTGGATAATGCATCGGCCACTGTATTCAGTTTGCCCTTACGGTATTCCACTTTGTAATTATACGGTTGTAACCGAAGAGCCCATCTAGCCAAACGACCCGAAGGGTTCTTCAAATTTAGAAGCCACTTAAGACTGGCATGGTCCGTTATAACGGTAAAGGAATATCCCTCCAAGTAATGCCGATTCTTTTCGATACCAAACAGGACTGCCAAGCATTCCTTTTCGGTGACGGTATAATTTCTTTCAGCTGGACTGAGGGTACGTGAGCAGAAAGCGATAACCCTTTCTTCGCCATCTTGTATCTGTGTTAAGACAGCTCCAAGACCTGTATCACTGGCATCGGTCTGTAGTTGAAAAGGCTGCTCGAAATCGGGCCTTGCTAATATTGGTGCTTCAGTCAGTGCTGACTTGAGAGCATTGAAAGAGGCTTCCTGCTCTCCTGACCATATCCATTTAGCTTTGCGTTTGAGCAAGGATGTAAGGGGAGAGACGACCGCTGAAAAATCTTTTATAAAACGGCGATACCATCCTGCCATTCCAAAGAACCTTCTAAGTTGCCCAACATTGGTGGGAGGAGGGATCGAAGTAATGGAACTTACTTTGTCTGGATCAACGCTCAGGCCTTCGCTATTAACTAAATACCCTAAGTACCTAACTTCTTTACAACCAAATTTGCATTTATCGGGGTTAATACGCAACCCTGAAGCTTTAAGTCGACGAAATACTTCCTTAAGCATGTCTAAATGCAATTTAAAAGATGGCGTGCAAACCAAAATATCGTCTAGGAAAACTACAACGTACGGGTATAGTTCGGGTCCAAATATGGCATCGGCTAACCTCTGAAAGGTAGCAGGTGAATTGGTTAGCCCAAAAGGCATAACTTTAAACCTAAATAACCCTCTGCCCGGAACTGTAAACGCTGTAATCTCTTTACTAGATTCGTCAGCTAGTGGTACTTGCAGAAATGCCTGCTTAAGGTCAATTTTGGACAGATATCTCGCTTGTCTAAGTCCGTCTAAAAGAGAAGTCATATTTGGCATGGGATATGAATCTTTACAAGTAACTTCGTTTACCTTGCGAAAATCGATACAGAAACGGTAACCCGATCCCTTGCGAACCATGACTACCGGAGATGACCATGGAGATTGGCAAGGCTCAACTAAGCCTTCTTCTAACATCCGATCAAGTTCCTGGTACATTGCCTCAAGAACTTTAGGCGAGTAGTGGTAGGAGCGTTGCTTAATAGGTTGAGCACCCATAACATCTATCTTATGTCTTATACGGGTTGTTAATCCCGGAGAATCTTGGAGAGTTAGCAAACCTTCACTAACTATCTTATCCAGATCTAACTTTTCTGAGGAACTGAGTGAATTAATACCACAAATTGATGTTTCCATTCCTCTATTGGAACATCCTGACGGAACGAAAACTTATGGCTAGGATCGTCTTGAAACCACCAGGTTGCTTCACGAAAATTCATGCACATATTAGAATTAACTATAAAATCTAATCCAAACAAAAATATAAATGGAAGTGATGTTAAAGCATACAGTATTATGTTGTACGACCTACCTCCAACTGTAATTGGAATAGAGAATATTTTATCCACAATACTGGTACTTCCATTAGCGACACAAATATTAAACTCGGGAATTTCCTCAACGACATAACCCAGTTGAAGGAGAATTTTGATCCCTTCTGGTCCAACGAATGAGGTGGTTGAACCAGGGTCAAATAGGGCCAAGTAATTCAACTCTCTTCGGCACTGTTTTCCTATTTGGAAAACCATGTAAAGCTGTTTAGGGAACGATACGGGATAAAGAGGTACGGTAAAATTTTCTAAAGAATTCGAGGCGACATTTGAGGAAACGAGATCAGATTTAGCGGTACAAAAAGGTATACGATACGGAACGGTATTTAGTGGGTCAGCTAAAACTGTAGGAATAGGAATGACCCTCACTTCCGATTCCCTCGCCCATTTCCCGGAGTACATTTAGGGCAGGCGTGAATGGAAACTCCTGGGTTACCACAACGATAGCAGAACAACTTACGAGGTAGCGAACATCTGGAATATACATGTGGTCCACCACAATTCCAGCAATTTAATTTCTTAGCTGTTAGAGCTGGCTGTAAGTCTTTTGAGATGTTTTTATTGTCAACGATTGATTCAGAACTATTTCTGGATTGTACTTTGGTCGATGGGGATAACCTTTCCATACAACCAACTGACTCGGTTTTCATTCGTTCGAATTCGGGATTACAATTTGATTTGTCGGTAGAAGCGTCAGAATCTGTTGGCACCGAGGAACCCGAAGGTAAAATACTATATATTCCCGAGGATTCTTTCTTATACTGCCTATTTGTAGTGGGATTCGTAAATCGGGATTTCTCTTTTCCATTCGGTTTTTCCGCTCGGCCTTCTTGAGCCATCATCTCGGAGATTCTAGATCGTTCCGTGACGAAATTTATTAAGTCCCTATAAGAGGGAATCTCAGTTGACTTTATCCGCTCTTCGAACGATCTTCTGGTCCCTGGGTCTAAATTGGTGAGGGCTAAATGAAGTTTAATGAAGTCCCCCATATCTTCGATGCCTAAAGCCGATAGGGCGGAAAAATTATTTTCATGTTCGGATAAAAATCTTTGCAAATTATTTGCGGACGAATTGTTTAGAGGGGTGAAATCCAACACTCTTTTAATGTAAAATCGGGCTAGCCGTCTTTTATTTTGATAACGAGCAACTACCGCATCATAGGCTAGGGAATAATTACTTTCCTCTAATGCGAACCCCGAGATAAGGGACAAAGCTTCCCCGCGTAAACTACTTCTTAGATAATGGAATTTTCTTATGGTCGATAAAGATTTCTCTCTATGAACCATAGAATCAAAAAGAGAATAGAACTCATTCCAGTCTTCCAATTTCCCCGAGAATGTCGGTAAATCAATTCTTGGTAGCTCCGGAGGAGCAGAGTTAGTAGGGGTAGAAAAAACATCAGGTTTCTTTTCCGTAGGAGTACACCTTTTAATTAATTTATAATAATTCGCTTTAGTGGTGTCGACTAAATCGAAAAATGAATTTTGTACAGCTGAGGTTTCGACCTTGTCCTTAGTACCCGTCACGGTTGAGTTGTATTCACGGATTTTGGACTGGATCTTTTCAAAACGCGACTCGTAATTGACCAGCCTATCATAAACTGGTTTAAAATCAACTACTGTATCAACACTCAAGGAGTTTGATTTAGTAAAAATGTTCTGAACTGCAGCAAATATATCCTCCCGTTCTGATATCAAGACGTCGGGATTACCCATTATGGCAAAGCAAACAAAACGTAAAAAATTTAAGAAAACAGAAATAAACTAGCACTCTGGGAACCGATAATAGGACCAGGAGAAATTTTCCTTTAAGATAAATTAAATAAATTCCTACTTTAAGGCAATTAAAATAAAAACCTGTAAAAAAAAAGATTAAACAAAATATAATTTAAATTAAATTAAACTCGGTAAGCGTCCTTTACAAATTCAAGGTACAAGTTGAATAACAGGAAAACTAAGTCTTTAAAACTTATATGAACCTATCAAAACAAAAGTTTAAGAAATAAATTAATGAGACCAATAACAATTATTCACAAACTCTAATTAATCTAAATTTTGATTAATAAGATACCTTATTTAAAAACAAAAAAAATATTTTATATAAAAAATTATTTTCCCTGTTATCTAAAGTTATTTACAAAAAAATAAAATATTGTTATTATAATAATAATTCTTATCAACCACAAAATTCATAATTATTAATTCTTAATTAAATACAAGTAAATAAAATCCTAATTTGAAACCTTTTAATTTGAGATTTTAATTAAAATAAAACAGTCTAAATTTACTAAAAACAGTTTAATAAACGTTACTTTTAAATAAAAAATTTAATCAATATAGAAATATTTTGTATTAAATAACACAAGAAACTTTTACGGAAGATATATTACCATTAAAAAAAATTAAATGTTTTTCTTCCTAATTAGAACTATATAGAAATATTTTGTCGATACAATAAAGTTTTACGGAATATATTACAATTTTTTAAAATAAAAAAAAATAAAATTGTTTTTCTTCTTAATTAGAACAATATAGAAATATTTTGTCGATACAATAAAGTTTTACGGAATATATTACAATTTTTAAAATAAAAAAAAAATAAAATGTTTTCCTTCGATACGATAATCATAAAAGTCTTAACTTTGTTGATGCAATTGACTATACCTAATACCATGCTTGCGAATTACTGCAATGCAAATAGTGTCACTTAATTCTTCCAATGTATTATTCATTTCCTTTTAACAAAAAAATAACCATTAAAGTCAGCACTTAACTTAAAAAATGTCCTTGTCCCTGTTCGGGCGCCATAGATTTGTGACATGGTTAACGGTTAAGGTCCAGGTTCTTAGAAAATAAAATTATTAACGATCTTCTACTTTATTTCCTTTGTGGCATACAAGCATACGGCAAAACATATTCTTCCATAACACCAACTAAAATTAATTAAATAATAATCAGTTTTAAAAATAAAAAAGGAAATAATATCAAATAATCTTCAAAGTAAAGTTAACAGAGGATGCTTACCGCTGGGTATATTAAATATATATATGACGAAAAAAAATTAAATAAAAATATCCTTATACTGCTCCTGGTTGCCTCCCTGCTAACTCGGTACTTCCATACATGGATACGTTACGAGACTTTCTACGGGAATGGCCTAAGATCGCGGAATTCCGGTACCTCCACGGTACTTATCCTAGGCGGCGACACTGTACTTTCCATATGTAGGCTCAAGTTTAAAACACCGGGCGGACGAAACCGAGCGGGAAAATTAAAACTTGTTACAATACTCACAATATTTAACGCGTCGTACGTACCCTTCCTCCGGTTTCCGGGGGTAATTCTCCAAACAAAAAGAAAAATAAGCCTGCGAAAACAAAACAGGCGACTGATCAAAATATCGCACCGCCAAAAACTCGCGGTAAACTCACTGCAGCCAACAGTATTGAACCAACAGCATCAACTTCAACCACACCGTCTGCCTTTAATGCCCCACCCTCCTCATTCGGCAACAATTCAATAACTTCCGGGACTCCTGAGCCACAAGGGTTTTGTGACCCCGAGCCACCACCAATTTTTTGTTAACAATATAAACAATTTTTTTTTCTTTTGGTCAGGAAATAGCAGACTTGATCGGACAGGCCAACTTTCGATGTTATTCAAGAATCAATGATATGAAAATCAACACAACAACAAAAGATAGTTATATAAAGCTCATTAGCCATTTGAATTCGAATAACTACGATTTCCATTGCTATCAATTAAAGCAAGAAAAGCCATATAGGGTAGTTCTAAGAGGGCTTCACTTAACTACTCCCACGGAAGCTATCAGAAGAGGACTAGAAGAAATAGGACATAATGTCAGACATGTTTCTTGCGTCACGCGTCCAACTGGAAAGTATCCGTTACCTCTGTTTTTCGTGGATCTTGAACCAGCCAGAAACAATGCAGAAATTTTCCATGTAACAAGATTAGTGTTCTCCACAGTCCGCTTTGAATCGCCTCGACAGAAAACAACAATAGTGCAACGTACCAAGTGTCATAACTTGGGACACACAAAGACGTACTGTTACCACCAGGCTCGGTGCGTCAAATGTGCCGGCCCACATGCCACAAATATATGCCAAAAACCACGTGACGAGCCAGCGAAATGTGCTCTCTGTGGTGAAGCACACCCTGCGAGTTACAGAGGCTGCTCGGTCTATAAAAATCTGCTCAGGACTAGATCACTAAACCCTCCATCAAAAAGTCTGGAACGGAATAGTACAACACAGGCACCTCCCGCATTGGAAAGCTTAGTGAATTTTCCGGAATTTCAAAAATCTCCAGCCAGCATCGCTCAACAGCCATCGACTTCAAAACCAATAAACCACACTCGTCAGTTCACTCAGAAGCATCACTCCGAGACCACCTCGCAGACTCGACAATCTCAACGTCAGGCGCCTCTGAACTCCCAATCCAGACAACATACCTCCCAACCTAGACACCAGACCTCCCATCCCAAGACTGAAGTTCTGCACCAAACAATCCCTCCTCATCATTTACCTCTCCAGGTCGATTTGCCGTAAAAACAACCTCAACAACCGCCAACCCGTCCAATCCAAACAATTCAATCGAACCCCCAACCTCAATCACCTTTGAATGTAAATCTTCGTATCCCTAGAAGGGTGCAGCCTCCAGCCCCTGTTCAAGTTCCCGTTCAAGCTAATTATTTTCCTCAAACCTCCGATTTACACCCACCTGACATATACTCCATCCTGAATTCCTTCCTCACAGATCTTAAGCAAACTATCCAGCCACTTATCAACCTCCTTACTAGAATCCATACCGAAATCCCGTTCAATCTCCCACGATGAGAGCTAGGCCTCTGACTATAATTTTATGGAACGCTAACGGCTTACTCAACCACCGAGACGAACTAGACATATTTCTACATCACAACCACATAGATATAGCACTTCTGACAGAAACTCATTTCACGCAACGATTATAAGGTTAAGGAAGAAGTAAAAATCCCTCCTAATCTAATAGTTTTGACGAAAATGAAGATGAGCCTAACAAACTGTCAAGTGAGAGTGAACGGAGCACTGTTGAAGCCCTTGGAAATAAAGAATAGATTGAGACAAGGAGATGTAATGGCCCCCCTAATGTTCAACTTGGTGCTTCATATGGTTATGGTATGGCCACGTATCAGTATTATCTTTAGTAACAGTACCAGCATTATATCCCACATCTTTCCATCAATCTGCCTCAGTGTGAATATTTAGTCAATGGTGAATCTGTTGCCTCGAAAACCACACTGGTATTCGCCAACAGTCCTTTCATAATATGGCACAAGTCGATTGTACAATAATGTTGCAAAAATTTAATATGCAACATTAATCAGCGTGATACCTCTATAGTTGCTGAATTCTGCCATGTCTCTTTTCCTGGGAACCACAGTGATTATTCCACAATTCTACTTTTTAGGCATGCACTCTTTCCCCCATATTCTTCCTATGAGTTTGTGCCGCTCTCTCGTCATGTTTGTACTGAATTGTTTGAAGAGCTTGGCATTAATATTGCCCATGCCTGGTAATTTGTTTCTTTTCAGTCTGCTAATCACATCTTCCAATTCTTCCAAAGTTGAAGGTATTTCTTCTTCCCACCCATGTTCGTTTTTGATATGTGGGATCTCCGCCGCTTCATTGACATATCCTTGGTCACCATTCAATAACTCTTGGAAATGTTCCTACCATTTTTGCATACGTAACCTCTCAATCTCTTTTTTTTGATGGCTCCTATTTTTCTGCTTTCATTCTTACTAGGCATATCCTCCATTTTCTTTAGCTGTTCGTCCAGTGCCGGTTTTTTTCTTAATCTTGGTTATTTTTTTTCGCCTTTCGCCTTGTTTCGCGATATTCTGTTTGCTTCTGTCTTGTTATTCGTTGCAATTACTTCTGTCGGGCGGCGTTCCTTTTTTCGACGGCTTCCTTGCTCTCATTATCAAACCAACTGATATAAAGAATACCTTTAGAAATAAGGCTTTATTGAACTTAATTAAGATAGGTTATATAAATAATATAAATACATAGAACTGATAGGCTATTTTAGACATATGATCATAAATGCTGGTGATTGATAAATATGACATTCACTTCCCCTTCCCTTTGCCTAGGAAAGATCGTGATCTTCATATTTACGGGGCAAACGTCTGCTTCTCGTAGATCTCCTCATAATCTGACTCCCTTCTCCTACTTCCTCTTGTCGCCTTCCTTCTATTAGCTCCTCTTCAGATTCTTAGACTTCTACAGGCTCTGTCTCTTCAGGTTCTTCGTCTTCTACGGGATCCGTGGACTTGTCTGATTCGATGTGAGTATCTGGATCCGTGACACTTCGCATCATCCCATCTTCCATGTCTTCATGATGTTCAGGAGGAAGATCTCCAATAGGTGCTAGATGACGAGTAGATTTACAGCGCTAGGCAAGCGTACGAGGGCGTAGTCTGGGTTACTTTCAATCAGGGTAACTTCATAAACTTTTGGGTCATACATGGACTGGCGGATGTGTCGTATCAGTAAGACTGGTCTAGGAGATGCAATCCAGGTCGTTTTAGAACTCCCCTTACCTCCGAGGATGTTTGAAGAATCGCTCATGAGGGGTTTCGTTGGTTCCCGTGGATAGAAGGGATCGGATTGAGTGAAGAGCGTCATTGAGAACAGTCTCCCAGTGTGATGTTTCTACTTTTCTGGACTTAAGAGCGAGCTGAATAGTGTTCCTAATGATCCCATTGTATCGTTACACTTGCCCATTGCCGGTAGCATTGTAAGGTGTGGTACTGCTCGTAGCGATACCGAGGGAGGTCAAGTAGGTTTTGAGCTCTCGGGACATGAAACTGGCTCCTTGGTCTGTGTAAATGTAGCAAGGTGTGCCAAACGTCGAGAAGAGGTTTCGAAGTTCTTGATAACCGTAGCCGTACTTACATCCGGACAAGGGAAGACAAACGGGAAGCGGGAGTACTCATCAATAATGGTGAGCATATATTCGATCCTAGTGTTGGATGGAAGAAGTCCCTTGAAAACCACATTCAGGCGTTCAAAGGGTGAGGTAGCCTTAATAAGAGTTCCTTGATTCTTGTAGAACCTTGGTTTGAGCTGGGAACAATTACGACACCTTGAGACAGTCCGACGTATGGTTTCCAATGAAAAGGGGAGATTTTTCACCCTTAACCAGTGATATAACCTTGTTATTCCGGGATGGCACAAGGACTCATTAATTTCCACCAATTCGTTTTCACCTCCATGGCACATTATGGAGCACACTCGACAAAACGCATCAGCAGCGGAATTTTCCTTCCCTGGTCGATATATGATGTCATACTCAAAACAGGATAACTCCAGTATCCATCTCATTATCTTTTCATTTTTGATTTTTCCCGATATTCTATTATCGAACATGAAGGCTTCGGATCTTTGGTCGGTTATTAGACGAAAATGAATTCCAATGAGATAGTGCCTCCACTTTCTGAGAGCTTCCACGATTGCGTATGCTTCCTTCTCAATTGATGAGTGTCTTTGCTATGATTTCGACAATGTCCTACAGAAAAAAGCGACAGGTCAATGATTCTGTGACAGAGTTGTGGCTATGGCTCCGGCCGATGCATCTGTTTCGACAGTAAATCGGACATTAGGGTCTATTAATGAGATTACTGCATTTTCAACATCTAATTTCAGCTCCTTAACCCGCAGTAGATTTTCTTTAGAAAATGGTAATTTATAATCAATCAGAGGTTTGCTTTTATCAGAAAACTTGGATATAAATGGTGCATAGTGAGCGAACATTCCTAGTGCTCTGCGGAGAGCGGATTTGTCTTTTGGAGGTGGTAGGTTCCTTAACGGTTCCAAGTGTTCGGGGTCCGGCTTAATTGTTTTGTACGATACCAAATACCCAAGGATGTTTACAGTTTCGAGGGAAAAAACACTTTTATTTTCATTAATGGTTAGGTGATATTTTTTGACGGTTTCCATGAATGATTTTAGGTTACAGTCATGTTAATGTCATATTTACCAATCACTAGCATTTATGATCATATGTCAAAAAAAAGTCTATCAGTTCTATATATTTACATTATTTATATAACCTATATTTATAAAGTTCAATAAACCCTTATTTCTGAAGGTATTCTGTATATCAATTTATTGAACTTTATTAATATAGGTTATATAAATAATATAAATACATAGAACTGATAGACTATTTTAGACATATGATCATAAATGCTAGTGATTGATAAATATGACACCAACCATTTCTTCTTTTAGGTTCTATGTTTTCAAGAGTCTCTTCTGTTGCTGTTGAGATTCTCCTCTCCATTTCTTTCCATTGTTCATCAATAGTAAGGCCTTCGGACATTTCCTGGTGATACTCATCCATTTACTGATTAGCATTTCTCCCGTCAGGGGCTCGCCATGTCTGTTTGTGGATATTCCTGTGCGGGAATATAGTGCTCATTATTGTTGCCATCTTGAAGCTGCCATCTGAATTAATTTTTCTCCGTTTTCATTGGTGGTCTTGTGCAGGTTATGCATTCCTTTTTTTGGCTTATAGATTTCTTCCTTCACAATGTTACTTAACGGTTAAAATCGGATGCTATGATCTTAGTGCCGTAACGGTGACAAGCCTTCTCTAACGTTGCGTGGAATTTCTCCTTTTCGCTGTCATCTTTATCTTCAGATGGCACATGCACACTAATAATAGTTGTATTAAAGAGGCGCCCAAGCAGTTTTATTTTACATAAACGGTTATCGATCATTACAAAGTTCATTACCGCACTATTGTATCTTGTTCTTAAAAGGAAAACACAGTCAACCCCATGCTTATCATTGCTGCCACTGTAATATATTGTAAACTCTTTCTTCTTGACCATGCCCACTCCTAACCATATTACTTTCTGAAGAGCCACTACATCTCAATTCTATTTAGTGCACTCTAGTCTTAGTTCATCAAAGGCCCCAGGTCAAAAGAGTGTCCTCACATTACATGTAAATAATTTATATATTTGAGACCTGTCCATTTGACGTTTGCCAGGTCGTTGCCGTTGATCCAGTCCATAATCCGAGGCTTAAGCTCTTTGGAGCTATGTTCGATTTATTATTAATGTCACATGTTCTTTTATTATTAATTGATGTTAGAATGTGACTAACCAAAACTAAGTTTGGCATATTATGATTGTCCACAAGTAGTTATCCTTTAGTATTCTCTTCTGTCAGTTTGTGATTTTAAACTGCTCGGGTTGGACTTTAAGGTATTCCCTTGGTTGTTATCCATTAACAAAGTGGTGGTGTACGTCTTTGCGTTAAATATAAATGAGGAGTTAATTGAGCACTTGATCCAGGTAGATAATTATATTCAACATATTGATGATGTTCTGAATAGCTTCAGAAAATCACGATATTTCAGCGAAATCGATCTGTGCGAAGCCTATTCGCACCTCAAAGTCACTGATACAAGTAGTTTATCCAGACGATTTCCACACACAAAGGTACTTATCGCGTGCACTATCTAAGGTTTGGGGTAAAATTTGTCCCTTCTAAGTTCAATTGTATCATGTCTTAAATTTTGAAAGTTCTCCCTGATTTTGAAACGCAATCATACTTTAGAGGAAGTGAGGGCAAAATGAATAATAGCCGGGAACTGCATAATCTTAACAAAAATAATCTTTTATTGTCCTGTAGGTACAATTGTTAGATGAAACGCTGAATGATAAACTAAAGACAGATGAGAGACAAAATGGGGAGCACACTATAATAATGGAGAAAGATGACAATAGCTGGTGAGAGGTTACAATGGATTTTTCACTGTAAAATAAAAAAATCTTTCTACAATAATAAAATACAGAAAAAAAAAAAAAAATAAAAATGAGATTCAATTAAATATAAAGAGAACAAAAATATAAATATGTATGAGGCAGTGACAAATCCATTTCACATCACCCTCCTTCCTCCCAATGACATCGGCACAGATATGAACTTTGGCTCTACCGCACGACCAGACCGGGTGCGAAAAAGCGGTAGTGCGGCCTGCTGTTCTGCTTCGAGTTCATTTGAAGGTCCGGAGTCCGCCAATGTGGGCGAAGGAGTGGGGTGATCGCTGTTGCCGCTGTACACACAAGAGCGCGATGCTGCCTTCCTCTACCGGTCCCATGAGAAGAGTGCCTTCAGCCGATGCATGGTGACGGTCTTGGGTTTTGTACGTAGCAGCAGCTTAAAGGTCATCTTCTCCCTCCAGATAATCTAAGAGAAGAAGGGCTGGTGTGAGGCGGCATCAACAGGCGTCGGACGGTGTCAGCCCTAAGGAGTTACAGTGTGACGGACATCTTTCGATCGCAGGCAGCGAATGCAGGAGGGAGTCTACCTCGAGACGTCTGCGTTCATGCCTGGCCGAAAGAAACGCTGAGTGACCAGCAGCTTCGAGGTCCGCATCCCGGAGTGACTGAGCCCATGCATGCGGTGGAAGAACTCTTCTCGCATGGACTCAGGAACGTATGGTCGCACTTGAGGCGTAGAGGTTTCGCAGAGACAGATGAGGCTGTACCGGGAGGCTTGATCCAGCGAAGCTGAAGACGGCGGTCGTCGGAATATTCTCTTCTGCCACCAGAATCTGGTAATATGCACGGTTAAGGTCCAAGGTGGTGAAGATCTTCTTACCGTGCAAATTAACGTGGAAATCCTCAAAATCGGGCACAGCATATCTGTCAGGGACAGTCTTGGCGTTTAGCTGCCTATACTCGCTGCAGGGTCGGATGCCTCCATCCTTCTTCTCCACGATGTGGAGCGGGCTGACCCAAGGACTATTAGACGGTCTGCAGATCCCTTCGTCAATCATCTGCATAAACTCCTTCATGGCGGCGTTGTACCTTCCCGGTGGCAGACGGCGAGCTCTTGCGGTGACTGGGGCTCCTCTGGTCTCAATATGATGGACGACATCGTGTTTCGGATCTTCCATAAAGGACAAAGGCTGGGTCACAGAAGGGTCCCGGCGCAGCATGGCGGAGTACTATCCCCCTGCTGGTACAGCGCAGATGGTGGGCACCGGTACCTTCGCCAATTTACTTCGTGATGTCAGCCCCGTCCTCTAGTCCACCAGATGGCAACCGGGGAGATCTACCATCCTGTTATAGTGGTAATGTAGATCTGCGCCGATGATCAGGTGGCTAACCTTAGCAACGATAAATCGCCATGACATTTTGCGCCGAAGCCCCTGCGATTCCGACTAGGTGATCTGCTGTCCCGCCGACTTGTCCTGGCCCCTATTTGTGTTCTTAGAGCGGGTCACCACTTTAGAATAGGGGAGGACTATAATGAATGAAATGAATAATAGCCGGGCACAATTGTAACAAAAATAATCTTTTATTGTCCTGTAGGTACAATTGTTAGATTAAATGCTGAATAAGGAGTTTAGGAGCGCACTATAATATCGGAGAAAGAAGACAAAAGCTGGTGAGAGGTTACAATGGATTTTTCACTGCAAAATAAAATAATCTTTCTACAATAATAAAATAAAGAAAAGAAAATAAGAAATAAAACTGAGATTCAATTAAATATAAAGAAAACAAAAATATAAATATGTTTGAGGCAGTGTCAAATCAATTTCACATAACCTCTTTGCTCCGACCAGCTGTGTATCTATAACCTCACTCCATCACTCACATCAGGCCAGTCACAATACTTTGACTACATTATCGTGCATGGTGCATCGATGGAAGAATGCATCTAGAATATTGTTCCTGCAACGACTTTCTCAATTTGACCTTCATAGTGAAAGAAACAGGTTTGTTCCTAGTTCAGAAAATCAAATATTTAAGACAAGTTGTATAACACAACTTACTGATCAAATCTTCTAACAAAATCAGAGCCATTCAAGATATACCCGTTAACGCGGAGTACCAATTTTATTGCAGCATTTATGAACTCTTTAAACCCCCTAAATAAAGCTGCTCATGATCTAGCCGAAAGTGGTTAAAAGTTTTTGTTCTTCTAAATAACCGTGTTTTGGATCACCAGGTCACTAATTTCGAGTTGCTAGTCGATGTCTCGCAAAGATAACACTCATAGGCTTAACATAAAGTTTTGTGAGTGTTTCTTCAGATACTGCATACGTAGCACAGTTACTGACATATTGGTAAACCGAATATGATACGAAATTGACTAACAGCTTCAGTTTGTCTTCCGTAGGTTTCAATGCGATTAGAAAATTCTCAAACGTCGTCTACCAATGACTGAATTTCTGAGAAGCTTCCTTCGAGTTGGTGTCTAAGTCCGAGCGTTCCGGTGTCAGCAAGCATTCCATTAGTCTTTATTTTTAATCAATTTCAATAAATTGAAATAAGAAAACCTTCTGAAATAAGGCTTTGATGAACTTAATTAAAATAGGTTGAAATAAGATAAATTGTACGTATAAAATATTTTAACATATGGGAATGAAATAAATAATAAATATAACAGCAATTTTCTTCAGGAAGGTGAGTAAAGAATTAATACTCACTGCCTGAGCCACATGTCCTCTCATCGCTTCTACTTCTTCTTCTGCGTTGTCATCATTGTTAGGAAATTCGTTGCGATCTTCCTTTTCCGAAAAAAAAAAATATATTAATATAAATCTAAAAATAAACATAATTTTATTAAAAAATTAGTCTTGTGGAATAATCATTTAAAGACAATTAGTTTCTAATATTATTAGTGAAGATAATTGTACAATACTTACTTCCCAACGATTGCGTACTGTTTCTCTCTTCCGGGACTGTCGTTTTTGGTATATATAATACCCCAAGGCTGCGGCGGAAAGAGATCCTATGATAACAGCTGTCTTCAGCATCTTCATAGATCAAATGGGAAGAAATATTTTTAAAATTTCAGAATACTAATTTTTATAAAAATCTATGGAAACCTAAATACACTTTGTCAACAATGCATTAATTCTCAATATTATTATACTTACTAATAATTTTACAGAGATTTTGTTTTAAAATTGATCAGAATTGAAATAAACTTTGATTTGAATTAGGTCCATTGTACGCGAGTAAGGATTAACTCTTAAATATTCCCAATTTAGACAGGTTTCAAACTTTTTATTAATATAAACTTGGTGCATCTTAGAAAAAAAAAAACCTTTTACAAGTTCCATTCTCAATTTCCTGTCATATTTTTAGAAATACTCAATACATCAATTTAATTTCAAACATTATACCAATACTTCAACATGATGTTAGATAAATATGTAAGTCAGATGAAAATTCTCAAAAGTAACATGTTTAACGTTGTGTAGAACCGGAAAATATAGTATTGATTATGAATTGTGTTCAATATTTATGTTTGAAATTTGGGACTTTTTTTTTTAATTCTTAGCTTTATATTCAGCTAATTGCTAATATATGTGAAAATTTGATACTGTTTACTGTGTGTTATAAGTTTATCTTTAATATTAACCAGATGTTAGTTCTATTATTTCCTTCCTTATGTCATGTGTGTAATTATGGTTATGAAAAAATATACTTAAATTTTAAACCAAATAAATGTAGAATCATTTAAGAAATACAACAATTGGCGACGAGGATCAAAAACGTATGCACAAATACTGTAAGTAACTTGTCAAATTATCTCACTTTATAACGTTACTGTTAAAATTTGTTGTGTTCTTAAATAGAGATTTGTAATTGTGAAAACTGTTTTATTTGATTTATTACAATCATATGAGCACTGTTGTGTGTTTTGAGAGAGACAATAAGCCAACAATGTAATCATATCGATTATATATAATACTCTCCCCCCACAAATTAATTGATTTTTTTTTACATTTGAAAATTTAATGCAAAATATTGAAAGATAAATTTTTTTAAAAAAATTTAGAAATTGTAAAAGGTCCAGATTTGTTGCTATTTATCGCATGACATAGTCTTGAAACCATTCTGGAAGACAGCGAGTTCGAGCAGATCGTCCGACGGATTCCACTATTAGAGATCGTCCAGTTTCTTGATGTTCAGATTCGACATCAGGAATCACGTTCGACCAAGGATTAACTGGTAGAAACAGGGATGCTAATTCTTCGTGGTGGTGGTATATTTCAGACGGTTCCGGATCTGCAGATGCTTGTGGTAGCAAGGGTGGCTGACGTATCGGACTGGTATTGACGTTGGTTTTCCTCAGTTGGTTTGTGTGTCGTTTGAGACGGTATCCATTATGGAGTTCGGCTTGGTAGTGTAGGTGTCCGAATTTTCGGATGATCGAGCCAATTTTCCATGTATCCTTGTTGTTGGAATACCATCTTGCGAGAAACCTTTCGCCAATTTTGAATTGTCGTGATAGTGGCAGGTCGAATCGCACTCGCTTTTGAATTTTGGGAGAATAAGGCTTAAAAACGTCGAGCTGGCACCTTATGTTTCCATTCAAATACAATTCAGCTGTATTTTTGCCATTCCGTAGAGGGGTGGTTCTGTAGTTAAATCATATTTTACGGAATTAGTGTTGAATTGCACCTGGTCTGGTACCTGGCTCGGTCTTGCAGTTGGGTTTTGGTTCCAAGGGTTGTTGTATCTTGCCCCTTTTCGTTTCGTTAGCACCGTAGTTTTGATCGGTCACAACGGCAATCTTTGGTAGGGTGCTTGAAAGAACACCTGAGGCAGCGGTTTTCGAGTCCGAGTAACTTAGTTGCGACCGTAATTTTGAGCACGAATCACGAGTTGAATTTGATGCACCTTGAGGTGAGCATTTGAAAGAAAATATCCGATTGTCCTGGCTGGGGGATCAATTTTGAGCACTTGAATTGTGTTGGCCAATTTTAAATTACATTACATTACACCCCAGCCAGCATCATAAATTAAAGAAGAATTGAAACGTTTCGGCTACGAAATTACAAATGTCACAAATGCTATCTCGGTCAGGACTAAATTGCCACTACAAATGTTTTTCGTTGATATCACGAAAAATACTTTTAATGAAAAAATATTTGATATCAACTATATTTTTTGCACACAAATAAATGTAGAAGAGCTCCGCAAAAAGAGGGGAATACCTCCGGTGGCTATGTCCACACCAAATCATATTGCAACCATCAGCCTCGCTGTGTACGGTGCGGAGAAGCCCAGGAAACCTCTGCATGCCTTAAAACTATAGACACGCCCGCAAAATGTGCCAACTGTGAAGGGGCACATCCCGCCAATCCCGGATGCCAGACCCTTAAAAATCTGAGAGCACAGCGAACCCAAAGGTACCGCCCGCCGCCGGTGACTGTCGAATCTCCTCCGCAAAAAAAAACATCATAGGTTTAAACATAAAGTTTTGTGAGTGTTTCTTCAGATACTGCATCGTAGCACAGTTATGACAATTGGTAAACCGAAATGATACGAAATTGACTAAAGCTTCAGTTTGTTTCCGTGTTTCCTTTCGATTTGAAAATTCTCAAACGTCCCTCTACCAATGGGCTGAAATTTTGAGAAACTTCCTTGAGTTGGGTCTAAGTCCCCAGCGTTCCGGTGTAGCAAACATTCCTTAGTCTTTATTTTAAACAATTTTAATAAAAAGAAATAAGAAAAACCTTCTGAAATAAGGCTTTGAGAACTTAATTAAAAAAAGTTGAAATAAAATAAAATTTTCTATAAAATATTTTAACATTGGGAATGAAAAAAATAATAAATATAACGCAATTTTCTTCGGAAGGTGAGTAACATCAGGCCAGTCACAATACTTTGACTACATTATCGTGCATGGTGCATCGATGGAAGAATGCATCTAGAATATTGTTCCTGCAACGACTTTCTCAATTTGACCTTCATAGTGAAAGAAACAGGTTTGTTCCTAGTTCAGAAAATCAAATATTTAAGACAAGTTGTATAACACAACTTACTGATCAAATCTTCTAACAAAATCAGAGCCATTCAAGATATACCCGTTAACGCGGAGTACCAATTTTATTGCAGCATTTATGAACTCTTTAAACCCCCTAAATAAAGCTGCTCATGATCTAGCCGAAAGTGGTTAAAAGTTTTTGTTCTTCTAAATAACCGTGTTTTGGATCACCAGGTCACTAATTTTGAGTTGCTAGTCGATGTCTCGCAAAGATAACACTCATAGGCTTAACATAAAGTTTTGTGAGTGTTTCTTCAGATACTGCATACGTAGCACAGTTACTGACATATTGGTAAACCGAATATGATACGAAATTGACTAACAGCTTCAGTTTGTCTTCCGTAGGTTTCAATGCGATTAGAAAATTCTCAAACGTCGTCTACCAATGACTGAATTTCTGAGAAGCTTCCTTCGAGTTGGTGTCTAAGTCCGAGCGTTCCGGTGTCAGCAAGCATTCCATTAGTCTTTATTTTTAATCAATTTCAATAAATTGAAATAAGAAAACCTTCTGAAATAAGGCTTTGATGAACTTAATTAAAATAGGTTGAAATAAGATAAATTGTACGTATAAAATATTTTAACATATGGGAATGAAATAAATAATAAATATAACAGCAATTTTCTTCAGGAAGGTGAGTAAAGAATTAATACTCACTGCCTGAGCCACATGTCCTCTCATCGCTTCTACTTCTTCTTCTGCGTTGTCATCATTGTTAGGAAATTCGTTGCGATCTTCCTTTTCCGAAAAAAAAAAATATATTAATATAAATCTAAAAATAAACATAATTTTATTAAAAAATTAGTCTTGTGGAATAATCATTTAAAGACAATTAGTTTCTAATATTATTAGTGAAGATAATTGTACAATACTTACTTCCCAACGATTGCGTACTGTTTCTCTCTTCCGGGACTGTCGTTTTTGGTATATATAATACCCCAAGGCTGCGGCGGAAAGAGATCCTATGATAACAGCTGTCTTCAGCATCTTCATAGATCAAATGGGAAGAAATATTTTTAAAATTTCAGAATACTAATTTTTATAAAAATCTATGGAAACCTAAATACACTTTGTCAACAATGCATTAATTCTCAATATTATTATACTTACTAATAATTTTACAGAGATTTTGTTTTAAAATTGATCAGAATTGAAATAAACTTTGATTTGAATTAGGTCCATTGTACGCGAGTAAGGATTAACTCTTAAATATTCCCAATTTAGACAGGTTTCAAACTTTTTATTAATATAAACTTGGTGCATCTTAGAAAAAAAAAAACCTTTTACAAGTTCCATTCTCAATTTCCTGTCATATTTTTAGAAATACTCAATACATCAATTTAATTTCAAACATTATACCAATACTTCAACATGATGTTAGATAAATATGTAAGTCAGATGAAAATTCTCAAAAGTAACATGTTTAACGTTGTGTAGAACCGGAAAATATAGTATTGATTATGAATTGTGTTCAATATTTATGTTTGAAATTTGGGACTTTTTTTTTTAATTCTTAGCTTTATATTCAGCTAATTGCTAATATATGTGAAAATTTGATACTGTTTACTGTGTGTTATAAGTTTATCTTTAATATTAACCAGATGTTAGTTCTATTATTTCCTTCCTTATGTCATGTGTGTAATTATGGTTATGAAAAAATATACTTAAATTTTAAACCAAATAAATGTAGAATCATTTAAGAAATACAACAATTGGCGACGAGGATCAAAAACGTATGCACAAATACTGTAAGTAACTTGTCAAATTATCTCACTTTATAACGTTACTGTTAAAATTTGTTGTGTTCTTAAATAGAGATTTGTAATTGTGAAAACTGTTTTATTTGATTTATTACAATCATATGAGCACTGTTGTGTGTTTTGAGAGAGACAATAAGCCAACAATGTAATCATATCGATTATATATAATACTCTCCCCCACAAATTAATTGATTTTTTTTTACATTTGAAAATTTAATGCAAAATATTGAAAGATAAATTTTTTAAAAAAATATAGAAATTGTAAAAGGTCCAGATTTGTTGCTATTTATCGCATGACATAGTCTTGAAACCATTCTGGAAGACAGCGAGTTCGAGCAGATCGTCCGACGGATTCCACTATTAGAGATCGTCCAGTTTCTTGATGTTCAGATTCGACATCAGGAATCACGTTCGACCAAGGATTAACTGGTAGAAACAGGGATGCTAATTCTTCGTGGTGGTGGTATATTTCAGACGGTTCCGGATCTGCAGATGCTTGTGGTAGCAAGGGTGGCTGACGTATCGGACTGGTATTGACGTTGGTTTTCCTCAGTTGGTTTGTGTGTCGTTTGAGACGGTATCCATTATGGAGTTCGGCTTGGTAGTGTAGGTGTCCGAATTTTCGGATGATCGAGCCAATTTTCCATGTATCCTTGTTGTTGGAATACCATCTTGCGAGAAACCTTTAGCCAATTTTGAATTGTCGTGATAGTGGCAGGTCGAATCGCACTCGCTTTTGAATTTTGGGAGAATAAGGCTTAAAAACGTCGAGCTGGCACCTTATGTTTCCATTCAAATACAATTCAGCTGTATTTTTGCCATTCCGTAGAGGGGTGGTTCTGTAGTTAAATCATATTTTACGGAATTAGTGTTGAATTGCACCTGGTCTGGTACCTGGCTCGGTCTTGCAGTTGGGTTTTGGTTCCAAGGGTTGTTGTATCTTGCCCCTTTTCGTTTCGTTAGCACCGTAGTTTTGATCGGTCACAACGGCAATCTTTGGTAGGGTGCTTGAAAGAACACCTGAGGCAGCGGTTTTCGAGTCCGAGTAACTTAGTTGCGACCGTAATTTTGAGCACGAATCACGAGTTGAATTTGATGCACCTTGAGGTGAGCATTTGAAAGAAAATATCCGATTGTCCTGGCTGGGGGATCAATTTTGAGCACTTGAATTGTGTTGGCCAATTTTAAATTACATTACATTACACCCCAGCCAGCATCATAAATTAAAGAAGAATTGAAACGTTTCGGCTACGAAATTACAAATGTCACAAATGCTATCTCGGTCAGGACTAAATTGCCACTACAAATGTTTTTCGTTGATATCACGAAAAATACTTTTAATGAAAAAATATTTGATATCAACTATATTTTTTGCACACAAATAAATGTAGAAGAGCTCCGCAAAAAGAGGGGAATACCTCCGGTGGCTATGTCCACACCAAATCATATTGCAACCATCAGCCTCGCTGTGTACGGTGCGGAGAAGCCCAGGAAACCTCTGCATGCCTTAAAACTATAGACACGCCCGCAAAATGTGCCAACTGTGAAGGGGCACATCCCGCCAATCCCGGATGCCAGACCCTTAAAAATCTGAGAGCACAGCGAACCCAAAGGTACCGCCCGCCGCCGGTGACTGTCGAATCTCCTCCGGACCTAGAACAGTATCAAGCTCTACCGCACAGCCTTCATCAACCAGTGCCTCCAGAATCTGTTCGTGCACCCCTAAGGACGGACCGCCAAATCGGAAATCGGCCCAACGTTGAAGCTCAACAACCACAAGCAAGGTCAGGTATGAGGGAAGACAGTAAACAGCTGGTGCTCCCTTCTGGCTCTGTTCCTTTTCAACAGAAAAATTTAATAAATAATTTAAATGCCCTCATCCAGCGCCTTTACAGCCTAATTAGCCAAATATCTCAACTCAATCAAGCTTTAGCTACTTATGGACATTAGTTCTATGACTATTAGCTCCTTGTCAATCCTTCATGGGAACGCAAACGGACTACTTCGACATAAAACTGAACTGGAACTTTATGTTCATCAAAAACGTATTACATTGTATTTCTGGCGGAAACAAATCTCACATCACGTAACAAACTTTATATACCAAGTTATACTTTATTCAGAACAGACCACCCAGATAATACTTCCCATGGAGGGACAGCTATATTAATAAAATTTAACCTTAAACATAACCCTATACTTATAGACTCGACGGCTCAGATACAAAAAAAGGGAACACAAATACAGACCAAATACAATACTATAACACTTTCTTCCATTTACTGTTCCCCTAAAAACAGCATTACTGAACAAATGTTTATTGAACTATTTAAATCATTTGGTAAAACATTTCTAGCAGGAGGTGACTTCAACGCGAAACACCAATATTGGGGTTCACGATTATGCACACCAAGGGGCAGGAGACTCAAGTCTGCTGCAACCCAGCTATCATTAACCGGTATTTGCCCCCGACAGACCAACTTACTTACCGAATTGTCAATACAAAAAACCTGATGTACTGGACTTTTTTATAGCCAAAGACTTAACTCTACCGATTACAATTACAACTGAAACAGGCCTTAGGTCAGATCAATTACCGGTGAACTTGATGTTGGGGGTAGAAAAAATCCTTTGTGGAAAAAAAACCATGGCTTACTTATGGAATCATTAATTGGGACCTCTTTTGTGAACGAATTAATGCCCAGTTGACCGTTCCTAAAGCATTAAAAACCGAAAAGGATTTAAAAGAAGCCTTTGAACTCTTCACCACAACTATTTAAGAAGCAGCTTGGTCCTCACAAGAGACAAAAAGAAGGCAAACAGTAAGCTTGCTGTCCGACCCTCAATATATCAGAGACTTAATAAGAGCCATAAGACGGGCAGACCAAGAGACTTCCTTCTGACAGACGACTTTTTAATAAACTTAACAACGAACTAAAAAGAGAAATACCGAAATTTAAACAAACTAACTTTGATATCTATCTGGACGGATGACAACAGCCTTTGGCGACATACAAAGCGCCTTCTAGAGCATCACGAAGTATCTGTTCCATTAAGAAAATACGATGGTTCCTGGGCTGTGTCGGACAGAGAGAAATGCACAATTGTTTCTGACCATCTTTCAACTGTTTTGCAACCTCACATCGAGTTAACAGACATACAACACGAAAATTATGTGCAGAAATTCTTGGACTCCCCTCTTCCTATGTCTCTTCCGCCAAAATCCTTTACTCCTTCCAAAGTATCTTGACAGATTATGAAAATACCAAAAAGGATGAACTAATCACTGCTGAGGTACTTCGAAAAATCCCCAGAAAAGCTTTAGTCTTTCTTACACAATCAGCTGATGCGCTCGATCATAATAGTCATCGAGATTCATCTTTCAGATGTTTGCTCTTTTCAGTAGGAACTCACTCGAGTTCAGTCTGGAAAACATCTCTAGACTTCAAGAAAACCACAGCAGTGAATATTGGAGAAATATCGGTAAGCAAAGTTATAATTTACTTTGTACAATCACGAAAAGTGAAAGGAGGGTCACTGATCAACTGATTGCCGCTAGCTCGGCAAGCTCAGGCTTGCTTTTCTTTAACTTATCTTTCTTTTATTATTTTTCCTTCTCATTCTCATTTCATTATTTATTTATTATTATTTATTTTATTTTTTTTTTTAATCAATGAGATATTTTCATCAAGTTATGTCCTCAAAAGCTACAAGTAAAAGATCTAGATCTGCAGCAAACACGTCCCCTACAAAACAGAGACCTCGCCGTGAAAATAATAAAAAAATTATTCCACCAGCGGCTGCTTCAGCTAACCACAGCCCAGCACATCATCACAAGGAATAACTGATGAATCGCCGTTTTTAACACCAAACCCATTTCAGATCCTCCAAAATGAAAGAGAAACCATGGAATCTTCTCCTATACCCAGAGAACCACAACCTCCACCAATTTTTGTTACAAATATTAAAAATTGTCGACTACTTTGTGCGCATTTAAACAAATTAACCGATCCTAATAGTTATTCTTGTATAAGTAGAACCAGTGATACTGAATTATCCCCGACTACGGCCGAAAGCTACAGAAAAATATTAAAATATCTGACTGAGACCAAAGCTAATTTTCATACCTATAAGATGCGCCAGGAGAGAGCTTTAAGGGTTGTAATTAGAAACCTACACCCTTCGACACCTGTTACAGCCATCAAAGAAGAACTGACGGAGATAGGCTATAAAGCGCGGCAAGTCACTAATATCCTGAAAGATAAAATTCCACTGCCTCCATTCTTCGTTGACTTGGACCCATCAGCAGGAGTTGAAAAAAATTACGACCTCAATAGACTGTACTATACTAGTGTCAGAGTTGAGAAAACTTGCACTAAGAAAGAAATAGTTCAGTGCCATAATTGTCAGGCATATGGTCATACGAGAACTCACTGCTACCACACACCACGCTGTGTGAAACGCGGTGAACATCATAAGTCAGAAGAATGTACAAGACCAAGATCAACACCCGCTGTTTGTGCTCTAGCTACAAGGGATGTCAAATCTACAAGAACCTCAAAAGCAGATACCAAAAACCTCAGAATCTGGATGAAACAGCTAAACCGATCAGAAGCAGAAGACAACCTTCAAAAACAATTGATTCCAATGTAACATTTGCCCATCTACTTGGTGGTGAGAACCAGAACAAAGAGGCCCTGCCGGAACAACGCATACTTCAAAATCCTGAACCCTTCCAGAACCACCTATTCCTCAATATTTAACCAACCCTCAAAAACCTCATCCGAATCAAATTTCTCATATTCCTCCTCCATTAAATGTCACAGACCTTACAAGTTTGATGACATACTTCATCAATGAAATCAAATCCCTCGCTATGCCGCTAATATCACTACTTACTAATCTCGTATCAAATTTAATCTCTTCCTTAAAAAATCCTTAAATGACTACACCTAACTCCTTATCCATTCTCCTTTGGAATGCGAATGGTGTTTGGTACTAATTGTATCAATTAAAATTTTCTGGTTGTGGACTGTATGATAAAAAATAATAAAAAAACTTTAAATTTAGATAATTCCAGAATAAGGGATCTCAAAATCTTTTACAAGTAAATTTAAGATGGACAGCAGCTTACCTAATCGCCTTCTTCGTGTCTTCTCGAACGGGCCCGCTCAGGCTCGGCAGTCTCTTCCAGATACTCCTAGATTTTATCTTGTAAAACTTAGGAGAACCTAAATTCTTAAAATTGAGTCCCTATATCATGACCGGGAACCGAATATCGCCACAAATATCGTCACGGACTACAAAAACATGCAATCGGGACAGAATCTCAATTCACACTGACGCTATAGTAAAAAACAAAAGACTGTCGAATAAAACATCTGTGTCGTATCCAAGGCTCAATCTAATTAAATTTAAATCCAAATAAATATTATTATTTTTAATTCGCGTAATCGCAAACACACACCCGCTCCTGAAGGTTCCTACCTTCAGCAAAATCAAATAAAGTATTCAAATTTTATTTTTTTTTTACCTATAACCTAACTAGAACTATTTTTTAAACAAACCAAATAAACAAAAATACAATCCAAACGTATTTACAATATATACAACGACTACTGAGCCAGGACCTCCTAAGATGGTAGGGGATATAGTTTCACGCCCGGCCGTTTATATTTTCCGGACGAAGTCCGATCTATGCTCACACAAACAACACCATTGACAGGATTTTTCTTTCCATCGACAGGAAACCACGAACCATTGGGGGTTGATTCCTGGATTTTGACTATCCTATTGGTCACGAAAGTTTGCCACCTGTCTGAAGAAGCACGGATCTAGCAAAGAACTATTTCTGAGCAGGTAAAATATATCGTACGATCGACGGGTATACGATGAGTCAACGTCTTGGTAAGCGTGTTCACTAAGTTGATTACAAGTAATGCGGCACATAATTCTAGTCTAGGAATAGACAATATTTTTGTAGGAGCTACTTTCAGCTTTCCACTGATCAGACTGACCTTAGGTTCATAACCAACTTGTTCGACCTTAGCATATAGCACCACTCCATAACCCGCCATCGAAGCATCTATAAATCCTATATGCCGTGGAATTCTCTCATCACCCAAACTAGTAAATTCCGACTGAAACTGTTGCCATTGTTTAGCAACTGAGTCTAACGGGGGCTCTTCCCAATCTACTCCTCCTTTCCAAAGCCATTTTATAAAAACCGTATAAAGCATAACTGGATCTAGCAGTCCTATCGGATTGAAAATCCGGGTGACAGTTGACAAAATGTCGCGCTTTGTGCCACTCTTAAATTCAATATATATTTTGAATTGCAAGAAATCGCTCTGTGGAACCCATCGTAAACCAAGAAATGACGAAGGACTTTTCTCTGAATGGTTTTCACGCATTTCTCGCGGCTCTTCATTGGACTTTGAGCAAGGAAATTCAATTAGGTTAGAAACCCACTTAGTTAATTCGAAACCACCACTTTGAAACATATCACGAGTCTTTCGACTTATCTCTAAAGCCTCCCGTATCGAAGGGAGTGAATTGACCAAGTCATCCATATACGTATCACGGGGTACAAAATTTTCGACATCCGGGAAACTTCCTTTCTCGTCCTCGACAAGCTGGTCTACCGTACGCAGAGCTAAGAAGGGAGAGGATGACATCTCGAAAACTATACAATTGAGTTCATAAATTTGAACGGGCTCATCGGGAGAAAATCTCCATAGAAATCTCTTAAATTGCCTATGTTCAGGAGTTACCCATCTCTTTCTATACATCTGCTTGATATCTGCAGTAAGAGCAACTTCAAAAATTCTAAAATTTATGAATAACGATATAATATCGATTTGCAACTTCGGTCCGACAATAAAATGTCATTCAATGATTTTCCGAAAGTTGTTTTAGAACTCTCATTGAAAACAATTCTCAACGGAGTGGTCAACCTTTGAGGTTTGAATATTCTTCGGTGTGGGATATAATATCCTTCAGGATTCAAATCTGCATTAGAAACTAATGATGCATGACCCTGATTTAAATAATCTAGGATACCATTCTTATACGTTTTCCTAAATTCTCGTGAACGACTAAAGCGTTTTTCTAAGGCTATGAAGCACCTTTTGGATGCGCTCGATGATAACAGTCATACGTTACTTCGTCTCTCTGATTTTTGCTTTTTTCAGTAGGAATTCGCTTGGGTTCAGTCTGGAAAACATCACTAGACCTCAGGAATACTACAGCAGTGAATATTGGAGAAAATTCGGCAAGCAAAGTTATAATTTACTTTGTACAATCACGAAAAAGTGAAAGGAGGGTCACTGATCAGCTGATTGCCGCTAGCTCGGCAAGCTCGGGCTTGCTTTTCTTTTCCTTATCTTTCTTTTATTTATTTTTTTTTCCTTCTTATTCTTATTCCATTATATATTTATTCCTATTTATTTTTTTTAATCAATGCGATATTTCCATCAAGTGATGTCCTCGAAAGTTACAAGTAAAAGATCTAGATCTGCAGGTTCAAACTCGTCTCCCACAAAACAGAGACCTCGCCGTGATAATAATAAAAAAATGATTACACCAGCGACTGCTTCAGCTACCTCTTTAGGATCTGAACCACAGCCTAGCACATCATCACAAGGATTAACTGAAGAATCGCCGTTTTTTACACCGAACCCATTTCAGATCCTTCAAATTGAAAAAGAAACAATGGAATCTTTTCCTATACCAAAAGAACCACAACCTCCACCAATATTTGTTAAAAATATTAAAAACTTTCATTTACTGTGTGCGCATCTAAACAAATTAACCGATCCTAACAGTTATTATTGTATAAGTAGAACCAGTGATACTAAAATATCCCCGACTACAGCCGAAACCTACAGAAAAATAGTAAAATATCTGACGGAGACCAAAGCTGATTTTCATACATATCAGTTACGCCAGGAGAGAGCTTTAAGGGTTGTAATTAGAAACCTACACCCTTCGACACCAGCAGCAGCTATCCAAGAAGAACTGACGGAGATAGGCTATAAAGTGTGACAAGTCACCAACGTCCTAAAGATAAAATTCCACTGCCTCTATTCTTTGTGGACTTGGAACCATCAGCAGGAGTTGAAAAAATTTATGACCTCAATAGATTATACTATACTAGCGTAAGAGTTGAAAAACCTTACACTAAGAAAGAAATAGTTCAGTGCCACAATTGTCAGGCATATGGTCATACTAGAAGTTATTGTCACCACATACCACGCTGTGTGAAATGCGGTGAACAACATAAGTCAGAAGAATGTACAAGACCAAGATCAACACCCGCTGTTTGTGCTCTGTGCCTCAAGGACCACCCGGCTAGCTGCAAGGGATGTCAAATATACAAGAACCTCAAAAGCAGATACCAAAAACCTCAGAATCTGGATGAAACAGCTGAACCGATCAGAAGCAGAAGACAACCTTCAAAGTCAATTGATTCCAATGTAACATTTGCCCTACTTGGAGGTGGGAACCAGAACAAAGAGGCCGAGGCCCTGCCGGAACAACGCACACTTCAAAATCCTCAAACCGTTCCACAACCAACTATTTCTCAAAATTTACCCAACCCTCAAAAACCTCATCCGCATCAAATTCCTCATATTCCTCCTCCATCAAATGTCTCAGACCTTACAAGTTTGATGACATCCTTCATCATTGAAATCAAATCCCTCGTTATGCTGCTAATATCACTACTTACTAGTCTTGTATCAAACTTAATCCCTTCCTTAAATAATCATTAAATGACTTTACCTAACTCCATTTTCCTATGGAATGCGAATGGTATTAGAAATCATACTGACGAACTTACAGCTTTATTGCAAGACAAAAACGTTGATGTAGCACTTATTACTGAAACTAGACTAACCACTAAACAGTTCTTCAAAATACCTCAATACGTAACATACCGCACGGACCAACCAGACGGCAAAGCCCATGCCGGTACTGCTGTCATTGTGCACCCACTTCCTACCTATGATCTCCTACAAGCCACAGCCATAGTAATCAAAACTTTTTCCTTTCCGGTAACCCTTACATCAGCATATTGCCCTCCCAAACATTCCATTTCCAACACCAAATTTGTATCCTTTCTAAATTCCTTAGGAAATCATTTCATTCTGGGTGCAGACTTAAATGCCAAGCATCAACAGTGGGGTTCGAGAACCACGAATTCTCGTGGACGAAATTTGCTGTCTGCACTCAACTCCAGTCATTTCAATCTCCTACCTCCTGATTCCCCTACCTACTGGCCAACCGATCCCAACCGTAATCCTGACATCCTTGACTTCTTCATTCACAGCGGATTAGGCTCCCTCAACTTATCTGTAGCTCGACTAGATGAACTATCCTCAGACCATAGTCCACTGATCCTAAAAGTATCTCTCACTCCAATTCCAAAACCTGTCCCACCGTCATTTATCCGAGGCCCTGTCAACTGGAACCTATTTCGCCAAATCCTGACCGATAATATTAACCTCAGAGTGACCCTAAAAACCCCAGAAGACCACGACGATTCCGTCTACTCCTTCACCCCCGCCATTCAGCAAGCTGTCTGGACTGCCTCCTCTCCTAAGCACTCCAATATAACTCCTATCCAAAACCATTTGCTCCAACACCTTACAGACCTAATCCATCCAAAACGCCGTGCCAGATCATTATGGCAGCGCACCCGACACCCAACAGATCGCCGCTCCTATAACTTCTATTGTAGACAATTGAAGCAGGAGTTGGCGACCTTCCGTTCCCAGTCCTTTAATTCCTACCTCTCCTCTCTGTCAGCTAGTGATAATTCCCTGTGGAATGTCACGAAGAAGATTTTAAAATCCCATCAAGTTTCCCATCCTCTCCGGCGTGGTGATGACTCCTGGGCTGCGTCTGATGAAGATAAAGCCGAGGAATTCGCCACATACCTCCCCAAAGTATTCACTCCTCACCCGGAATCCCAAAGCAATCATACCGCAGCAGTACAAGACTTCCATTTGTCACCAATACCTCTTTCCCTACCTCCTAAAGCTATTAATCCCTTTGAGGTTAAATATCTTCTCCAGAAACTGACCCTCCGTAAATCTCCTGGACATGATCTCCTTACCCCCCAGATCCTCCGTCAACTTCCGCAGAAAGCTATTATATTCCTTACCTACATCTACAACTGCATCCTACGCACCACCTATTTTCCTCTCTTGTGGAAACATTCCACAATCATTCTCTTCCTAAAACCAGGTAAACCTTCCAGCAACACTTCATCCTACAGACCTATTAGTCTACTCCCATCCTCTCAAAAGTCTTTGAAAAACTCCTTCTAAAACGAATCCTGCCTATATTAGAATCACAAAATCTTCCTTCCCATCAGTTTGGTTTCCGTGCTCATCATTCCACTGTTCAACAAGGACTCCGAGTTGTAGACCATATTTCCTCAGCATTTGAATGCAAAGAGTATTGTTCTGGTGCGTTTCTGGACATAGCGCAAGCTTTTGACCGGGTATGGCACACCGGATTACTCTTCAAGCTTAAAACGCATTTACCCCTATACTGAATACTGAAGCCAATGTGGACCTACGGACTTGAACTGTGGGGAACAGCCAAACGGTCTAACATCAAACGCATTCAATCCTTTCAATCCAAAGTCCTCCGAACAATAGTAAATGCTCCTTATTATGTCTCCAATTATACCTTACACCACGACCTTAATGTTCCATTTATTTCAGACCTGATTCCATCTAAATTTTCCAAATTCCACCAGAACCTCATTCATCATCCTAATCCTCTAGCACAATCCCTATCCAGCTCCACTCATCCATACAACCCTCCTAGAAGGTTGAAACGGCAGTGGCCCCGAGACATATTGTAAAAATCTATTCTGGAGTTCTGACACTGGTCAGATTCTCCTCTCATGTGCGGTGTGATTGTGGCTGTGGTGCCCTCACTTAGCTTCCGCTGGCTCTCACCAGTGATGCGGCTTAGAGGGAGGCGCTGGGATCCTTTGGACTCTGCTTGTCCTTCCACAAGTGGGGGGACAAGCCCCGAATGGGGTTCCCGAGCTGATTGTAAATATTGTACATAGGTATGAATGTGACATGTTTTGTTTATTTATTTGTTAACTTCATTTATTTGTATTTATTTTGTCTATAAATTTTGTTATTGTATACGTTTATTTATTTTGATTTTATTTTATGTAATTTGACTTTCCTTTTGTTTATATTGTAAATATTGTATGAATGAGATCCTGTAGCACTATTATTATTGTCTATTATGACAAATTGTAATATATACGAATAAAAAAAAAAAAAAAAAAAAAAAAAAAAAAAAAAAATGAAGCATCTTTTGGCAATAGCAAGGGATGACCCTAAACCAGAAGGATCTTCATGGAAAGGTAAACGCACAATATACCTTCCACATTCAAGCCTCCTTAGAGTCGAGGAAAATATCTCCTCACACTTAGCATCTTGAGGACTTAAGATTGGTGTTGGAGGAGTAGGAACTTCCTCTATTTCCCAAAAGGATTTTAATAAATTTTCTATCGGCGTTTCGACAGTACAACAGAGTGATACCTTAGGTTCTAAGCTCTGAATGATTGGCGCTTTTCCCATCAATACAAATCCAAATGGACTTTGTATTGCTATCGGTTGATCAGATGAACCCCGAACTTGTCGCCCTCCCAGAAAATTTGGACAAAGTTCCGAACCAATAATTCCATCAATGGCACCAGGAGTGTCAAAATTTGGATCTGCTAGCTCTAAATGTTTAAAATGATCCATTTGGGACCTATCTATCGGGGTTGATGGCTTTCTATCAACAATTTTGTCAACAACGAACGATTCAATGTCATACATTACATTAGGATTTCTTATTGATGACAATACAAACATTGTTTTTGCCCCCAACCGATTCCGATATGCCTCCAAAACCCAAAATAGAGGATTTTATTTTCTCAATAGAGAGCCCCAATCGGCGACATGCGCTCCAAGTGATGAAGTGAGACTGACTTCCTGAATCTACCAACATTCGTACCCTTTGTAATTGCCCCGAACTATCTCGGACGTTTCCTACTACCGTAGCTAGAAGCATTGTAGTTTGTAAGAGAGGAAGACGTTTATCTTTATACGATGAACAAAGACTTGTACCCAGATCCGATGAGGGGTCTTTAGGGAAATTAACATCGTTTAAATCGGCATTTTTGCGTTGAAATTCGAAATGCAGGAGAGTGTGATGAGGTAGATCGCATTTTGAACAACTTTTAATTATGCTACACTCCTTTGACCTATAGTTCTGAGAAAAACATTTATGACAAAGTCTCTTATTCTTAATCTGCCTATAGCGATTCCAAGGCGACAATATTGAGAACTTTGCAGAACTTTGAATTGTATGCGAGCCCTCAGAACAAAACTTACAGCAATATGCTGGAATGTGGTCTGGAGTTACAGATTTTGCAACAAATGAATGAGTAGTGCGTATATTACGGTTTGTATACTGGACAGTTTCTGATAGAGGTATGGTCTTAATTTGTTTTACTAAAAATTTAACCAGATCATAATATTCTGGAATATTTTTATTTCTATGAGCTGCCCCAAATTCCCTTCGTGTAACCAGATCAAGAACCCTTAGGGCAATATACAAACAAATATAATCCTCTAGAGAATTAATAGAATCTAATTGCTTCAGCGCTCCGATCGAAGCACAAAATTTATCTAAAACCATCGTCAAACCTTCTCGATTCTCTGATTTGAGCGGTTTAAATCCAAAAATTTGATCTATATAACTATCGGCTAAGCTTCGATCATCATTATAACGATCAAAAAGACTCTTCCATATTACCCTATAATTGCTGGCTATTGGTTTTAGTGTTTTACAAATCCTAGCGGCTGGACCGTTCAATTTTTAAACTAAATATTGTAATTTTTCCAACTCAGATAAGCCCTCGTTTTCGTGAATTAATGTTTTAAACAATTCATAAAACACTGGCCACTCATCTGCACGCCCATTAAAGGTAGGAATATCAATTCTAGGGAGTTGTGCTTTCCTTTCCGACTCAGCATTCATTTTACCGCGGTTCGATTCGCTAGCACGTACCGTTGCTTTAGTCAATTCCCTAGCAGCAACTAACCTAACCAATTCTACCTTATCTATCAATACATCGTTGAATTCCGGTGTAAAATGTTTATCTAATTCACATTGAATTTCATTTATCCTGAATTCCGTCTTCTCAAACTCAACTAACGTTTCATCTAAGGATTGAAATAAAATTTGAAATTGATCAAGTAATTTTTTATCTTGGCTAGTAACTTTTAAAGCAAGGTCGTATAGACGTTGAATCCTTTTGAAGTATTTTTCTTTCTTTGCAATAAGTACTCTTTTTTTTTTTTTTTTTTTTTTTTTTTTTTTTTTTTTTTTTCCATGAATGGATGGCATTGGCATACACCATACAGCCATTTTATATATTATGTCTTATTAGTGAAAACTATTACAATCACCAAATTACAACTACCAAATTACAATTACCAATTACTGAATTATTACAATTATCAAATTCTTTTGTTAATTGATTGTAAATATTTATTTATACTGAAAATTTTTTTATTGTTCGTAAATTTTAATAAATTTTCATAACTAATATTCTGATTATTATTTATTTCAAAAATTATCTTTTCTCTTTGAGTTTTGTATGCCGGGCACACCAATAATATGTGTTTTAGGGTCTCCCTATCACCGCATTTGTCACATTGCGGAGATTCTGATACGCCTATTTTATGAAGGTAATTATTGCAGATCCCGTGATTTGTCCTTAATCTAATATATGTTTTTACCACGTTTTTGCTAAAATTTGTTTCCGCGAACCAAGGTTTTCGAATAATTTTGGGAAATATGGTTTTGTAAAATTGTCCAGTGGGGTTTTCCTGATATAACTGTTGCCAAATTTCGAATGTATTTAATTTAATGGTTTTGTAAAAATATTTGAATGGTATCCGAAAGTCAACTTGTTGCCCAGCTGTGGTGGCAGATTTAGCCAGTCCATCTACTACCTCGTTGCCTGGGATTCCCGCGTGACCCTTAATCCACCGAAATACTAAAACTTTTTTATTTTTGACCGCTATATAGTGGTTTTTCATGATCTCCATTTGTAAGCTACTGATGTTTTTGTTAATACTATTAGTCAGTGACAATAATGCACTCTTACAATCCGTCAAAATAACAAAATTACGATCCGCGGATTTATTAATGTATCTGACGGCTTCCAATATGGCATACATTTCAGCAGTATGAGAAGAACAACCAGTAGGTAATTTATACTGTGCATTATGGTTGTATTTAGGAATATGAATCGCACTACCTGAATTATTATTAATATTTGAGCCATCGGTATATATATGAATATGATGCGGCCATTTGTCTGCAAGCAATGCTTTAGTAGTAGAGGCAATCATTGAATGAGGCAATGGGTTATCGACTTCTATTTCTATATTGAATTTTTGTAATAGCATTTCGTATTTTAATTGATATTGAGGTAGCATTTTATTTGAATATATATCACGTAATGAATTTTGAAATCTTATAAAACTATTGAAAACTAATGGTGTATATTTCTTTTTCTCCCAATAAGCTTTACTTAAGATAAGAATGCATAGGTTAACTATTTTACTGTAGCAATTCTGATTGTTAGCGTATGTTTTAAAAAGATTCTGTCGGTTAGTAGCTGTCTTCTTAGTTTTAGGGGTGGTTCGCTGGCTTCGTTTAATAAGGCATCGATAGGGGTGGAATTAAGAGCTCCTAAACAAATTCTTATGCACCTATTATGAATCATATCCAACTTACGCAAATGTGTATTAGGGGCCTCACCGTATAATGTGACTCCGTAATCGAATATGGATTTTATTATGCTCCTATAGAATAACAAAGATATGCTTGGATCTGCTCCCCATTTACTGTTATTGCTAATCATTTTTAATATGCTCATTTTTTTTTCCGACCGTTTTATGATTTCATAAATGTGTTGATTCCAATTTAGTTTTCGGTTAAAATAAACTCCTAAGAATCTCACGACATTAACGCTTGTGAAGAAAGTTCCAGCTAATTCAACTCGCTCATCAAGTGTAAATGTGCGTTCTCTAGTGAACGGGCATATAACTGATTTAGAAGCTGAAATCGTCATTCCTGTCTCTAACTCCCATCTCCTTAACCCTCTTACTGTCTCGTCCAGTAACTCGACACATTTATTAATATCTTGATTTGAGGTATATAGGCAAATATCATCGGCAAATTGTAAGATTGAAACTTTCTCAGGTAAGTATTTTTTTAAATCAGTAGAAAATATTGCAAATAATAAACTACTGAGAATACCTCCTTGAGGTAAACCTATCTGTGCCACCCTACTCATGATTATTGAATTTGATATTTTTAATGATATCTTTCTATCGCTGATCAGATTGATAATATTGTCAATATATTTTATGGGGAAACCCATGTCCGTCATTTTATTATTGAGTATGTGTAACGGAACAGTGTCGTATGCCTTTGCTATGTCTAAAAATAAAGCGACTGTTTTTTTCCCTGATGTGAAAGCTGTATGTATGTCAGTATGTAATTCTAGAAGGCAATCCATCGTTGATTTACCTTTACGGAAACCGAACTGGTAATCAGGCAATTTATCTTGTGATTCTAACCACCACTCCATTCGTTCCTTTACCATTCTTTCAAACGTCTTTAGTGTTTAAATTTATATTGGAAGATTAGACATATCAAAATAATTTATTATAATTTAACACATAACATGTAACATAATCCACTTTGAACTGCAACCTCCAGCTCATCAAACATATGGGAGCTTTTGCCATGTGACTATATCTAAACATCCTCCCCTTTAAGTATTGATACACTAACTAAAAATTTACAAAATAAATAATATGGATATTATAGCTCTAAGAAACATAATACAATACTAATATCTAATATAATACAAATACAGGAAACATTGATTAAATATACAAAAAAAAACAATACACCTATATACAGCAAACATAAATCAAGAACACAACATAATATAAGATACAATAAAATATAAACACTAATCTAAGTAATTTACAAAAATTAACAGTTTTAGACAGAGACTGACAAGTGTCTTCAATCTGGAAATCTTACAGGCCTTCTTATTATTCTTCCTGACATAGTTTGGTAACCTTCATAACCTTCATGGTTAACTACAAAATTATTATCAGCATTATCTCTCCCCTAACCTAAATGTAACAGCTGAGGATAGTTTGGGTAGTGAGGGGAGAGATAATGCTGATAATAATTTTGTAGTTAACCATGAAGGTTATGAAGGTTACCAAACTATGTCAGGAAGAATAATAAGAAGGCCTGTAAGATTTCCAGATTGAAGACACTTGTCAGTCTCTGTCTAAAACTGTTAATTTCTATATTTTCTAACCATTGACTATTTTTGTTTTTGTTTATTTGGTTTAGTTTGATGGTTCCGATACTAAAATCACCATCAAATGCCTCATTGTGGTCAGAAACACCCAGATTTTCAATTTGTTTTGAATTTCTGCCACACATTATGGCCCAGTGACCCATTTTATTGCACTTAAAGCATTTTTGGCCAAATGCAGGGCAACGATACCTAAAGTGCTTCTGCCCACAACGGGTGCAATCTATATATTTATTTTTATTTACAGTTTGTTGTTTATTATTGCTATTTACCACCTCTTTGCTGTTACTTGCCCTTGCCAACTTGAAGACTTCCTGCCGTCGTTCTTCCTGTCCCCTGATGATCCTTAAATTTTCCTCTGCCATTTCGACGGTTTTACAAAAATTAACAGTTTTTTTCCAATGAAGGGTCCTCTCTCAAAAGTCTTTCTTGAGTACTTTTGTCATAAAGTCCAAGAATTATTTGGGATTTTAATAATTTTTCCTCCTGGTCACCGAATTCACAAGGTGCAACTAGAGATTTGAGATCCGTAAAATACCGTTCAATTGGTTCATTTGCTGCTTGCTTCCTACTAAAAAATTTATGAATCACCATTGTCTCATTTTTCTTTGGGGTACAATGCTTGTCAAGGACATCTAAAATTAAATTAACTGTTTCTGCACCTGGCTTTAATGTCGTTATTGTGGAATATAGCTTTAA
The DNA here is from genome assembly GCA_023052935.1 of Piezodorus guildinii. Lineage (NCBI taxonomy): Eukaryota > Metazoa > Arthropoda > Insecta > Hemiptera > Pentatomidae > Piezodorus > Piezodorus guildinii. The sequence goes on from CM041297.1 coordinate 113,983,841, forward strand.
CCCCTCGGATCCCAACAAGTTTTTTAGCCGTGCTACCTGGACCTCTCTTGATTTTTTCTCAGTTTCTGTGGCCACAAAATAAATTTCCACCTCAGTCCGGAATCTTCTAAAGCTCTCGGACAGGTTATCCACAACTTCCAATTGCGAGGGTTTATTGAATTCCATAGTAGATGTTCTGTCACTTCTCTTTCTTCAGTTCACTAGGACGATTTCGACTGCGCCATGTTTAAATTTATATTGGAAGATTAGACATATCAAAATAATTTATTATAATTTAACACATAACATGTAACATAATCCACTTTGAACTGCAACCTCCAGCTCATCAAACATATGGGAGCTTTTGCCATGTGACTATATCTAAACATTTAGTACACACAAACTTAACGAAATCGGTCTATATGAGGAAGCGTTATTGGGATCCTTATCTGGTTTCAATATTGGTACAACACAGAACTCCTTCCATGAGTCAGGTATTACATTTGATTGCCAAACATCATTTAAGATTTTTAATAATCTCATTTTAATTTTCTTCGGAAGTCTGTTTAACATGATGTAATGTATATTGTCAAGTCCTGGTGCTGTATTAGGGTTCTTCTTTAAAGAGTTATTGAGTTCTTCTAAAGTAAACTCTTTCATTATTTGAAAATTTTCTTCAGACGTTTCTTTTCTACTGTCAGTGATTAAACTATTTTTAAAAATGACATATGGGGGCGCCAGTGTGTCCATAAATTCTTCACACCATTCATCCTTTGTGACTGGTAAGCGGTTACTTGTTTTGCGATTGCTGAATACAGCTAGTTTATGCCAAATATCCTTAATCGGGGTAGATTTATTGATACTTCCACAGAATAGTCGCCAGGAATTTCTCTGTTTATCTCTTGTGAGTTTTTTGAATTCCGCATCCGCCTTTTTGTATGTCAAAAATGTTGAAGAATTTGGGGTTTTTATATATGTTTTGTAGGCATTTTTTCTATTTTGTAGTGAAAGACTACATTCATTATCCCACCAGCCTCTGCTAAATTTTCTCCTGTAAATTTGTTTGTAAGTTGGTATTGACTTCGTGCCAGCTTTATTCAAAAATTGTATGAACTGTTCATATGTAGGGTTATCGGATAGAAGGTGGAAATTATCTGAGGTACACGTTTCGTATTCCTCCCAATTAGCAGCCTTTATTTGCCACTTTCTGGTCGATTTACTCATATTGGTATCTTTAAAGTGCATATTGTGAATCTCCATTACGATGGGTAAATGATTAGAACCTAAGGGATCATCGTGAACTTTCCATTGTATATTGTTTACGATGTTGGGTGAGCAGAGAGTGATATCCAAGGCAATATTATTAGTCTGACTCACATTATTTACGTATGTAGCGGATCCATCATTCAACAGTACTAAGCTGGAGTTCTCTATTGCAGAAACTAATTCTTTTCCCATTTTATCACAAAAATTACAGCCCCACTGGTAATGGTGAGCATTGGCATCTCCTGCCAGAATTAATGGAAAGTCAAAACTCGTAATAAATTTTTCCCAATGATATTTAATTACTAAATTTTTAGGAGGGTTATAATACGAAACTATGTTAATTTTAAAATTTTTATTGAGTACGACTTTCGCGGCAATCACATCCATACCGTCTATTTTATGAAAGTTTCTAACCTGTGTAAAGTTGTATTTATTCCTAATCAAAATGGCTACTCCCCCCCAGCCATCATCTCTATCTTTCCTTATGATATTGTATCCCGGGAAATTCACATATGTGTTATGCTTGAACCAAGTTTCTGATATTAGGGCAATATCAATATTGTCTGTAAATAAAAAATATTCTAAACTATTTTTATTTGCTATTGCTGATCTAGCGTTCCATTGTAATAATTTATAGGATTTAGTCATAAAAATGGTGGGCTAAATTAGATACTGATGAATAATTTTTTGAAAAATTATTAAAAATAGTTTAAATAAAATATTTTTATCTGAATCAATGATTTATTAACAAGCTATCTCCTCTCTCTTTTATTATGTTCCTAATCTCTTCTTCAGAAATTATTAAATTTTTGTTTGACAAAATTGAACTTACAATTGAATAAATAGCTTCTGAAATTTGATTTATTTTATCCGGTTTAACCTGAGGTGTTCCAGTAGTTTTAGGTTTTGAGAAATTTGTATTAGAAGATAAAGGGTTTGATGGGTATAAAGGAATTTTATAACTATTATTAATCTCCCTCCTTGCTTGTTCGGTAGGGTCAACGCTTGGATGTTTATCCGGACTTGAAACTCTTACTCGTTTATTTACACTAATTTTACTTATTACTGAAGAGTTATTTTTGTTATATAATTGTTTGTTATTAGTTTGATCTAATGCTGGGAACGATTCAGGTGTCTGTCTTAATACGGCCCAACTGTATGATTTGCCTTCTAGGAAATGTTTTGCTTCCATATAGGTTAGATTTTGGGTGGCCATTAATTCTTTTATATTTTTTTGTTTTTTAAATTCTGGACATATATCTTTAGCTAGAGAAGAATGATTTTGGTGGCAGTGAATACATTTCAATAATGTACCGGGAGGGCACTCTTCTTTCGCATGTTTTTCACCGCAATCCGAACACCTGGGTGTCGTACTTTTACATTGAGTGGTCACGTGACCATAACGAAAGCAGGCTTGACATTGTACTACTGATTGAATGTACTTTTGAACCTCGCATCTCACGTGATGGATGCTTACATAATTAGGGAGAAACTGTCCTCTAAAATTAATTAGAACCGTACCCGTCGGTTTAAGTTCATATTCTTTTGTATCTCGGTTTAAAACCTTCCTTTTGAACCTTCTGACTGAGATAATTTTTAGAGATTCGGAATATAAAGTTTTAATATTAGTTAATATGTCTTCCTCGGATAAATTAGTATCAATTCCTCTAATTACTCCTTTTCTTTCCAGCATAAATTGTGGAATATACACTACAAAATGTTTAGACTTTAAAATTTCCGAATTGACTAGTGCGTTCGCGTGTGAACCTAAGCGAGTTTCAACTTTTATTCTATTGCGACCCGACCTGGTGATAGACAGAATGTTATTGTAAATTACTGGACAGGAATCATTTAATAGTTTTCCAACAGACATTGGATGTATTCGACTAATTCCAACCCCTTCCATCGACTTACTCTCAACAAAAACAAAATATGGGCCCATGTCTCTCTCCTCATATAAGCGTGGTAGAGAGTTTTGTGTTCTATCTGTCGAGGCTTTACTAATTTCCTGCTCTTCGTTGCTTGCATTATTTTTGTGTTCTGCAGGCATCATTTCTATTTCCGTGCTTAAGTTTATTGTTTCATTATTATTCAAACTACTTAACTTATCAGGCGGGATAACCTCCCTCCCATCACTTGTGCCAGACATAGTGAGTTAGTTCAGTGCAGAATTATGCACAGTTTACAAAAATAACGATAAAGAAATCTAAAAAATAACTAAACAATATGTTTGCAAAGAAAATAATATTTATAAGGAAACTAATTAAAAGAAAAAAAATATATCAAAAGGTTATCTGTTAAACAGCGCGAAGGTCTCTCTGCCACCTCCTCCGCCGAAGTCCAAACAGGAGCCTTGTTCTTGATAACTATTTGGGACACTATATACACCGAATTACCGAGTAAAATAAATACTTAAAAATTGCGAAAATTTTTCACACTTTTAAGACAATGTTGGTAACAGCTGTGATAAGTACTCTTAACGATGATTCGGACATGTTTGCAAACAATTTTTTATTTAGCTTCTAATATTAATCACTTAGGCAACCTACCAAATAATAACAAAAACAAAACAGATGTTTTAATTCGATATAATATCGATAAAAAGATCGATCGGATTTCGATTTATCGATACGGTTCCTATCGATTCGTGGGCTAAAATATCAACCCTTATACCCAGATTACTAATAGAAATTGTATAAAACGGATTTAACGATCAATCCCAATTTCTAAAAATCCGGCTCGGTCTGGACCAATAAATTATGGTACTAATTGTACCAATTAAAATTTTCTGGTTGTGGACTGTATGATAAAAAATAATAAAAAAAACTTTAAATTTAGATAATGCCCAGAATAAGGGATCTCCAAATCGTTTTACAAGTAAATGTATGATTACCTAATCGCCTTCTTCGTGTCTTCTCGAACGGGCCCGCTCAGGCTCGGCAGTCTCTTCCAGCTACTCCTAGATTTTATCTTGTAAAACTTAGGAGAACCTAAATTCTTAAAATTGAGTCCCTATATCGTGACCGGGAACCGAATATCACCACAAATATCGTCACGGACTACAAAAACATGCAATCGGGACAGAATCTCAATTCACACTGACGCTATAGTAAAAAACAAAAGACTGTCGAATAAAACATCTGTGCCGTATTCAAGGCTCAATCTAATTAAATTTAAATCCAAATAAATATTATTATTTTTAATTCGCGTAATCGCGAACACACAATGGTGTTAGAAATCACACTGACGAACTTAGAGCTTTATTGCAAGACAAAAACGTTGATGTAGCACTTATTACTGAAACTAGACTAACCACTAAACAATTCTTTAAAATACCTCAATACGTAACATACCGTAGGTACCACCCAGACGGCAAAGCCCATGCCGGTACTGCTGTCATTGTGCACAAGTCCCTCTCCCACCACATACTCCCAGTTCCCTCCTATGATTTCCTACAGTACACCGCCATAGTAATCAAGACTTTTTCTTAACCGATCACCCTCGCATTAGCGTACTGCCCTCCTAAACATTCCATCTCCAACATTCTATTCGAATCATTTCTCAATTCCTTAGGAAACCACTTCATTCTGGGTGTATGAATGTATATTCTGACTTGAATGCTAAGAACCAACAATGGGGTTCCAGATCCACGAATTGTCGTGGGCGGACTTTACAGTCTGCACTCAACTCTAGACGTTTCAACCTAGAGTAGACGTAGTAATGGTTCCTGGGCTGTGTCTGATGAAGACAAAGCCGAGGAACTTGCCAAATACGTTTCCGAAGTCTTCACACCTCATCCAGAATCCCATTACAACCACACTGCAGTAGCGGAAGAGTTCCTTCAGTCTCCAATCACGCTTTCATTACCTCCTAAAGCAGTTAATCCCTCTGAGGTCAAATATCTTCTCCGAAAACTTGCACTCCGTAAATCTTCTCGATAAGATCAACTCACTCCTTAGATTCTCAGACAGCTTCTATCTAAAGCCGTTATATTTTTTACATATATTTACTACTCCATTCTACGCACTAATCATTTTCCTCTCTTATGGAAACATTCCACTATAATTCTCATCTTAAAATCAGGTAAACCTCCTAACACTACGACATCATATAGACCTATCAGCCTACTCCCAATCCTTTCAATAATCCTTGAAAAAATCCTCCTCAAACGAATATTACCTTTATTAGAATCCCACACTATTCCTTCCCATCAGTTTGGATTCCGTTCCCAACATTCAACTGTTCAGCAAGGGCTCCGAGTCGTTGACCATATTTCCTCTACCCTTGAGAACAAGGAGTACTGCTCGGGTGCATTTCTGGACATAACGCAAGCATTTGACCGGGTGTGGCACCCGGGATTACTCTTTAAGCTCAAAAACCATTTACCCCAGTCCTTATACCTAGTCCTCCGATCCTATCTATCAAACTGCTCCTTCCGAGTTCGCTGTGGTGCAGAATATTCTAATTATTATCCAGTCGAATCCGGTGTTCCTCAGGGCATTGTCCTTGGTCCTATCCTCTATAATATATACACGGCTGATATTCCTGTTTGCCCTAATACCTTCCTAGCTACGTACGCTAATGACACAGCTATCCTATCCTCTCATATAGATCCCGAAATTGAATCTATAGGCCTCCAAACGCACCTTTCTCAAATTGAAGACTGGTGTAACAACTGGAGAATCAAAGTCAATCAATCCAAATGCAAACATGTCACCTTTACCCTTCGAAGACAATCCTGCCCTCCAGTTCTCTTTAACTCCGTTGCGCTTCCTTTCTCCGACACAGTCGGGTATCTTGGCTTCCTTCTGGACAAAAGACTAACTTGGAACCTGCATACTAGACTTAAACGACAAGAACTTAATCGACGATTTGGACAATCATACAGACTACTGAACAGAAATTCTAAACTAGCTATCGAGAACAAACTGTTAATATACAAGACAGTACTGAAACCTATCTGGACCTAAGGACTTGAACTTTGGAAGACAAATTTTCTAACATCAAACGCATTCAATCCTACCAATCTTAAGTCCTCCGAACAATAGTTAATGCCCCTTATTATGTATCCAATATGTGCTCTTAAGGTTCTATCCTGGCCCCACTTCTCTACTTAATATACACTTATAACTTACCAACAAAACAAAACATTCTAACTGCGACATATGCCGACGACACTGCTATTATTACGAGAAACATAGACCCATTACAGACCAGTTTGACATAACAACACCACTTGGACAATGTACAAAACTGGTGTAAGAAATGGAAATTAAAAATTAACCATGACAAGTCACAACATGTTACATATACGTTAAGACACGGAACCTGTCCTCCCGTTTATATACACAACCAACAGATACCACAAACAAATACAATAACGTACGTGGGACTAATCTTTGACAAAAGATTGACATGGGACCCATACGTCAAAACAAAACACAAAACTTTAAGCTTTCGACTCAGACTATTATATTTGATACTACATAAACACTCTAAATTACGCATATGATAGAAGCTTAACGTATATACTTATTTATTAAAACCATCCATTAAAATCATTAAAAAAAAAAACATATTTAAAAAATCTGGTGCGGGCAACGCACGACTTTAACTTACCTCCGTTTTTAAAATCGATTAATGAATTTTCAAATACAGTAAGAAATCAAAATGAGTGAAACAATTAAAGAATCAGCTAAATGGAATTTCTATAGAAACATGTGTTTTATTAAAAAATCTCTTATATTATATATATATTTTTTAAATTGTTTTATTAAGAGATAATACAATCTGCCACCTTCTGGGGCAATGAGTATTAGAGATAGAATAAATCATTCATACCATATGTACATTGTAAATAAAATTAAAGAAAAAAAATTAATAAAGACTAATCAAATAAAAGAAAAGAAAAAATATATATATACACAAAATTAAATAAATACTATAAATAAAATAATAATAACAATCTTGTTCACATTCATACCTATTTATAATATTTACAAACTGCCCCTGGGATCGCTGGATCATACCTCGAGATCCACTAGTGGATGTCGAGGCACAGTGCCAGAAGATCTCAGCGCCTCTCATTCAGCTGCGTCACTGGTCTTGAGAGCTAGTGGAGGCTAAGCGAGGACGCTAGAGCCACATACACTCGGGGCATGAGTGGAGAAGCCAGCCATTGCCAGCACTCCAAGGACATATTTACAAGAGATCTTTGGGCCACTGCCGCTTCAACCTACGAGGAGGATTATAGGGATGTTTGGAACTAGATAGGGAGTGTGCCAAGGGATTAGGAAGGTGAGTAAGCTTCTGATGGAAGATTGATAATTTAGATGGGATTAGATCAAGCACAAATGGGATATTCAGGTCATGGTGTAAGGTTTTGTTGGTGACATAATATGGGGCATCGACTATTGTTCTAAGGACTTAAGACTGGAAGGATTGGATACGTTTATATTCGAAAATTTTGCTGTTCTCCACAGTTCAAGTCCGTAGGTCCAAATGGGCTTAAGAATAGTCTTGTAAATGAGTAGTTTGTTGTCCGTTGAGAGGTGTGATTTCCTATTTAGAAGTCTATATAGCTGGCCATATCGTCGATTGAGTTCTTGTCGTTTGAGTCTAGTATGAGGGTTCCATGTCAGACTTTTGTCTAAGAGAAAACCAAGGTATTTGACTATGTCAGAAAAGGGAAGGGGAATAGAGTTAAAATGGACGAAAGGGCAGGATCTGCGTCGAAGGGTAAAGGTGACTTGCTTGCTTTTTGATTCATTGACTTTGATGCGCCAATGATTGCACCACTGTTCAATCAGATCGAGATGTAATTAGAGGTTTGAGGATGCCATAACAGGATCTGGATGGGATGAGAGGATAGCTGTATCATCGGCAAATGTTGCCAGGAACGTCTGAGGCGAATATGATGTAGAGTATAGGACCTAGGACACTACCTTGTGGAACACCGGCTTCTATCGGATGACAACTTGAGAATTCAGAACCACAACGGACTCGGAACGAGCGGTTAGAGAGGTAGGATCGAAGGATTATATATAGGGCTTGGGGTAATAAGGTTTTTAGTTTAAAAAACAAGCCATCGTGCCACACCCGGTCGAATGCTTGTGCTATGTCCAGAAAGGCACCTGTGCAATATTGCTTGCTTTCAAGGGCATGGGCTATGTGGTCAACAACTCGAAGACCTTGCTGAACAGTGGAGTGACCTGAGCGGAATCCAAACTGGTGAGATGGGATTTTTCCACTTCCATAAAAAGTTTTGTCACGTCTCGGGCGTATAGTTGTCTTAAATATGAAATTTCAGTTTCATAGGACTTACCGTTTCCGCCCGGGAGCTACACACACACACACACACACACATAGCTTTTTGCGGGACTTGGTTATTTGGACTCAGGGGACCCTAAAACGTGTATTTCCGTTGAAAACTGGAATTCGAATGCTATATATAGTAAGTGAAAGTAAAAATCATGAGTAATGAGTAGTACTAGTTACATTCTAAATCAACCACCGGGACCTTCGTCCAGCGTCAGTGAAGTAAACCCGATTTCACGTCGTTCAAGAACAGGAAGCGCGGGTCCTAACCAGCCCCCGTCTCTCCAGAAACCCCGAGTTATCGACGTCGTCTTCTATCACGTTTTTGAGATTTTTGTCAGTCTTTAGGAATAGAGAACGAATGTTTTAGGTAAAGAAAAAAATCTCATAAATCAAATAAATGCCATGTTGACCGCGAAAAACTAAGACGCATTTCATGTTTTGTAGAAGGCCAGTTTTCGAGACTATGTATCAAAACCTTGTCTCAAATTTGCACTGATTCTAAGCAAATTGAGTATGACTCTGACGAAAGCGGCTCTATTCATTCAAACGGATGCAATTCTATCACACATGTACTGTCTAGCGTAGTTGACTTGTATGAGCTAAATACCTGCTCAGGAAAATATATTATAACCGTGTCACTCAACTGTAAGCATATTAATATGGAGGTGGGATCTGGAGTAAAATTCTCCATTCTGCCGGAAGACAAATTACATGAACTTAATCTTATAAAACAGCTGTAACCTGTGTACATTAATTTCAGAGCTTTTTTTAAATGACATCGTCCCCTGTCAGCGTATAGTAAATGTAGCAGTAGCCTATAAAAAAAACATGTGTTCGCTGACCTCTACCTTGTCCCTCCTGGTTATGACGCGCTTTTGGGTCGTAACTGGATCAGGAAGCTTGGCCTAGAACTTAAACAGATTGATGGAGAGATGTCCATCATGGGCAAAATACTAGAAAAACTCCTCCTAAAACGTCTATACCCAATCCTTAACGTTCATCAAGTTATTCCTGATCACCAGTTTGGATTTCACTCATCCCATTCCACTATACAGTAGTGCCACCGTGTAGAAGATGAGATATCTTCCACATTAGAGCGCGGAATGTATTGCACTGGAGCTTCTCTCGACGTGGAACAGGCTTTTGACCGAGTTAGGCATCCAGGACTGCTCTATAAACTTCGTCACTTCCTCAATCCTACCTACTTCTTATTAATCCGTTCCTATCTCACAGATAAAACGTTTAAATTTAATCATAACCTTTTCTTCTCCTCCATATTTACTCAAACTGCTAGTGTATCTCAAGGCCCAATCCTTTATACCGTATATACAGCTGATATTCCTATTCATCATTGCACTATCCTCACTACATACCCCGATATGACACATGTGTGTTATCTGTAAACAATGGCCTAACTATTGCTTCCCAAACCCTTCAGTCTCACATTGCTTCCATTGAAGAATGGTGTCAAAAGTGGAGGATCAAAATAAATCCTACTAAATCCATCCAAATTATCATTATCCTTCGCCGAAAACCTATGTCTGCCTGTACCACTATATCCTTTGGCAATATTTCACTCACCTCAGTTAAACAGATGTACATTGGACTGCATCTTGACAGGCGACTTACATGGAAACCACACAATAGACTGAAAGGACAAGAAACAGCTCGCAAATATCATTTATTACAAAATTTACTTGACAAACGTTCAAAACTTCCCACCTACAACAAAAAACTAATTTATATTACCATTTATAGGCCTATTTGGACATAAATATTTGAACTATGTTCCTCTCGTATCCAATCCTTGCAAAATATAGGTAGCGGATACTTTCCAGTTGGATGCGTGACGCAAGAAACATATCTGACATTATTTCCTATTTCTTCTGGTCCTCTTCTGATAGCTTCCGTGGGAGTTGTTGAGTGAAGCCCTCTAACTACTCTATATGACTTTTCTTGCATTATTTGATAGCAATGGAAATCGTAGTTATTCGAATTCAAATGGCTAATGAGCTTTTTATTACTATCTTTTGTAGTTGTGTTGATCTTGATATCATTGATTCTTGAACAACATCGAAAGTTGGCCTGTCCGATCAAGGCTGCTATTTCCTGACCAAAAGAAAAAAAATGGTTTATATTGTTAACAAAAATTAGTGGTGGCTCGGGGTCACAAAACCCTTGTGGCTCAAGTTAGTCCCCAAGTTAGTTTCATTACCCATTCTTTCTAAGACCCTGGTGAGATGATTGGTGCATGGGATTCTTAAAATACGTCGGTATAACCACATCTCAAACGACTCAAGTTTTGCACAGGTAGCTTCAGTTAGAGTCCAGGATTCGACCCCGTAGAACAGCAATGGGAAGACATAACACTTCAATTGTCTGATCTTAGTTGGCAGTGATAGATCATGGCATATGTACAATTTTGATATTTTCGAAAAGCATCTCTGGCCTTCTCTATTCTGCATTTAATTTCCACAGAGTGATCCCACGTTTCACATATTTTGGTACAGAGATATAAGTATATGTCTGACCTCGAAATTAGAGAACCAATTCTGCAGCAAGAAGATAGTAAGTAAAATATATAGTAAGTAAAAGTAAAATCAGCTATTACTTTCACATACCTTTATATAAAATATATAGTAAGGGAAAGTATTGAGATCCTGAAAACTTTCGAATTCCAGTTTTCAACGGAAATTCACCTTTTAGGGTCCAAAAAAAGTCCCGCAAAAAAGTCTTTGGTTCCGTGTGTTTGTGTGTGTGGTAACTCTAGCGCAAAAACGAAAAGTCGTACGGAACTGAAATTTCATATTTAATACTATTTTACGAATGAGATGTTCTTCATCTTCTTCTTCTACTGGCTCATGAGGCGCATGAGGCCGCCCTTGACCTGCTCAAAAGTCGCCAACCATCCTTCTCGATCCTCAGCTCCTCTCAGAGAGATCCCGAGCTGTCTAAGATCCTTCCCTACACCATCCTTCCATCGACCCTTCGGCCTGCCACGCCGGCGCCGGCCATCCGGAACATTCCTGAACACTCTACTTGCAACCCTGTCACAGTTCATCCTCATCAACGTGCCCAATCCATTTTAACCTCTGTATCTTAATATGAGAGGAGATACTGATATCCTGGTAAAGCTGAAACAATTCCTTATTTTTCCTCCGCCGCCATTGACCATCCTCAAATAAGGCTCCCAGGATTCTCCTTAGGATTACCCGTTCAAACCTATCAAGCAGGTCCACATTTTGGTTGTTGAGGATCCGCGTTTCTCCACCGTACGTAACCACTGGTCTTACAAGGGTTTTGTACAGCATCAACTTGGTGGAGCGGCTGAAATGCTTGCTTCTAAATAGCTTTGATAGGGAAAAATAGGCTCTATTACCAGCCGCTATACGGTTCCTTACCTCTTCTTCTTCCTTCAGGTCATCATTTATAATAGAGCCTAGATCCTGAAAACTTCTTACCAGTTCTATTTTATAGGGTCCCATTTCATAATGACTCTGCCTCTGGTCCATTCGTGTGCCTAGTACCATTATCTTAGTTTTCAGCTCGTTGATTTTTAGGCCGATCTTTTCTGCTTCCTTGTCCATTGCTTCATAGGCCGCTCTTATGCTCGGCAGGGATCTACCAATAATGACCACGTCATCTGCATTTGCGAGAATTTGAGACATCTTCGTAAATGTTGTCCCTTGCTGTTCTAATTCCACCCTATTGATGATGGCTTGCAGAGCTATATTGAACAGAAGAAGAGCTATTAGATCTCCTTGTCTCAGACCACCTTCTACTTCAAACGGCTCCGATAGCCCACAGCATTTAACTTGGCAAATTGTATTTGCCATTGTGCATTTTACTAAACGAATTAGTTTACATGGTAGTCCCAGTTCATGCATGGCTACTACGAGCTTACTCCTAACTATGGTATCATAGGCGGCCTTAAAATCGACAAACAACATCCAGGTAGTCTGCTGAAACTCATTCATCTTCTCACAGATTTGCTGCAAACTTCTTACCAGTTCTATTTTATAGGGTCCCATTACATACATAAGATGATATGGTTATTTTTATAGAATATACAAAATTAAAGTTACTTTAGCGGATGAAAATTTAAAATATCTGCATTTAAGCCATATCTAACTATTTAAATAAGAATGAAACCTCCATGATATTAAAGCCTCTTAAAATTTACATCAATATAGAAAGTTTAATCAAAATCGTTAAAGTCGTATTGAGAAAATCGTAGAAAGGTGCTAAATGCATGGTATAAAGTAGGGCTTGCGGTCATCCGATTTCAGTGAAAAAGTTGGAGCAACATCTCATTCGTTTCAAAAGAAGTCATCGTAACGGTTGGTTTGATGAAGAATGCGAGCAGGCTGTCCAGATAAGGAATGAAAAAAGACTAATCTGGATTAGTAGAAATACACGGCAGAGCTTCAAGCAGTACAAGGATGTCAGGAAACACGCGAAGGGATTGGTTAGGAAAAAAAGAAGGAATCACTAATGAAGCAAATCAAGGACATAGAAAACGCAAAAAGAAAAAATGAATCACGCAAATTCTACAGATCGGTGAATCACATCAAAAGCGAACCGACTAGGAAAGGAAACCTAATGAGGGACGACCAGGATAAAATGCTAATGCTGGAAGAAGAGGTACAGGAAAGGTGGCGACAGTATTTCAGGAACCTGCTGAACCCAAGAGATTCGGAGACCAACCAGGGAGATCAAGCCCAGTTACCATTGAGGACAAATGAGGATGACTTGGAAACCACTCCACCAGATGTAGAGGACATCGAAGACATCCTTAATAAACTCAAAAATAAGAAAGCGCCAGGTAATGATGGACTACCCGCAGAGTTGTTAAAAGCGGGAGATAATGAAGTTGCAAAGGAACTCCAGGAACTGGTAGCTCAGATATGGAAAGAGGAACGTCTGCCTGAAGAATGGAATAAGGCACTTGTAGTGCCCGTGTACAAGAAGAAGGGCGAGTCAACAATATGCAGTAACTATCGGGGAATTAGTTTGCTAAGTGCGGCATATAAAATTTTCTCCATAATCCTTTATAACAGGCTCCTCCCACATGTAAAACAGAAACTGGGCGACTATTAGGGTGTTTTTCGGACCAATAGGTCCACTATTGATCAAATCTTCGCCCTGAAGCAAATCTGTGAGAAGATGAATGAGTTTCAGCAGACTACCTGGATGTTGTTTGTCGATTTTAAGGCCGCCTATGATACCATAGTTAGGAGTAAGCTCGTAGTAGCCATGCATGAACTGGGACTACCATGTAAACTAATTCGTTTAGTAAAATGCACAATAGCAAATACAATTTGCCAAGTTAAATGCTGTGGGCTATCGGAGCCGTTTGAAGTAGAAGGTGGTCTGAGACAAGGAGATCTAATAGCTCTTCTTCTGTTCAATATAGCTCTGCAAGCCATCATCAATAGGGTGGAATTAGAACAGCAAGGGACAACATTTACGAAGATGTCTCAAATTCTCGCAAATGCAGATGACGTGGTCATTATTGGTAGATCCCTGCCGAGCATAAGAGCGGCCTATGAAGCAATGGACAAGGAAGCAGAAAAGATCGGCCTAAAAATCAACGAGCTGAAAACTAAGATAATGGTACTAGGCACACGAATGGACCAGAGGCAGAGTCATTATGAAATGGGACCCTATAAAATAAAACTGGTAAGAAGTTTTCAGGATCTAGGCTCTATTATAAATGATGACCTGAAGGAAGAAGAAGAGGTAAGGAACCGTATAGCGGCTGGTAATAGAGCCTATTTTTCCCTATCAAAGCTATTTAGAAGCAAGCATTTCAGCCGCTCCACCAAGTTGATGCTATACAAAACCCTTGTAAGACCAGTGGTTACGTACGGTGGAGAAACGCGGATCCTCAACAACAAAAATGTGGACCTGCTTGATAGGTTTGAACGGGTAATCCTAAGGAGAATCCTGGGAGCCTTATTTGAGGATGGTCAATGGCGGCGGAGGAAAAATAAGGAATTGTTTCAGCTTTACCAGGATATCAGTATCTCCTCTCATATTAAGATACAGAGGTTAAAATGGATTGGGCACGTTGATGAGGATGAACTGTGACAGGGTTGCAAGTAGAGTGTTCAGGAATGTTTCGGATGGCCGGCGCCGGCGTGGCAGGCCGAAGGGTCGATGGAAGGATGGTGTAGGGAAGGATCTTAGACAGCTCGGGATCACTCTGAGAGGAGCTGAGGATCGAGAAGGATGGTTGGCGACTTATCGTACCAGCGCCTAAATCGTACCACTTCAATATTTTGTAAAGTACTGAATAAAGCTGCAATCTAAAGGCAAAACCTAGAACTAGTATTAATTTCAGCCATCTTGATTAATAATAAACGTTGTGACGCTGTTCGTTTCTTTGTGGTGTCGATTTATTTAAAAATCAGTGTTCTTTTGTTAATTGTACAGTTGTGATCTAAGGATATTCTGAGAATCCAGGTAAGAAATTGTATAACTTATCATAAATATAGTAATCTACATTTCTTAAGCTACATTTTAATATATAGAAACTTCACCTGAAATAGATTTTACTTTGGTTTTAGTAGCGTTGTTTCGATCATTACTCGGTTGCCTATTTTGTACCACCAGTTGCTAAAATCGTACCAGTACAAATTAAGAAACTTATATATTTTTTTTGTGATTATTTGATTAAACGTTGTCATTGATTAGCTGAAGCCTTTGCTTTGTTCTGTTACAGAATGAGCATCAAAAGGCAATATGGGAAATGGTCAATAGAAGAAATGTCGTTAGCAATAGCTGCTCATGGAAACGGGGACCTAGGTTTTAACGAATTTTGCAGACAATATAACATTCCCAAACCAACATTTAGAATCACGCAATGTAATTGCTAATAAAACCCACTCACGGCATTAGGGTTTCAAAGCACCGGGATATGGCCACCAAATAAGGACGTGTACCCAGATTCAACTTTTACAGCAGCAGAAAATCTTTCAGTTGGGTCTACTCTTCCTTCAGAAAACTTAGTTACGGATGAAATCGTTTTTCAGCGATTGATAACCCTACGATTTGTGATTTGACTACTATTTTTTTACTCTTTTTTCGATTTTCTCGAAAACGGTTCCGACGATTTTGATTAAACTCACTATATCGATGTAAAATCTAATGGGCTTTAACATCATTTAGTTTTCGTTCTGATTAAAATGGTCTGACAGGGCTTAAATGCCGATATTTTACTTTTTTTTTCGTAAAGTACCTTTAATTTCGTAGATTTTATAAAAATAAAAATTTTATCTTGTTACCACCGATGAAAAACTTGTAATATATATGTTGAACAAATTTGATATCTAACTAAAGGAGAAAACTGAAAAAATATTTTTTTAATGTAATTTTTTGATTTTGAACATAACAACAGTCATATACACGTATAATACACCGTTGGAAAGCTAAAGATTTTAGAATAAATATTATCTAATGCACAAACTTGTAAAATTTAATAAAGGGTGATGAAGAGCAGATAAAACTGATCATTTTAGATAATAATACACCTATAATCGATTTTTTTAATAAAACACATGTTTCTATAGAATTTTCATTTAATTAATTCTTTAACGATTTTACTTATTTTTATCTCTTACTGTATTTGAAAATTCTTTAATCGATTTAAAAAACGGAGGTAAGTGAAAGGCGTGTGTTGCTCGCACCAGATTTTTTACTTTCACTTACTATATACTACTTTCACTCAACGTATCAACATCACTCCTGTGTTACTTTTCTATGATTCTCTTATCTCTTTTAGAATTTCCGTCTTTTTTTTTTTTTTTTTTCCTCTCGCAAAATATTCTGAAGTATATAATTAAACATACCTTTATTCCGGTTAATAAAGTTAATTATACAGCCGAAACAAAGCCATAATTAGTGATTAAGTCCGGGTTCATTCTGAAGCTGCTGGCAGTCAGAGAGGTAATCCCTAGGTAGTTAGAGTATTAAAGGACGTCAACATCAGGCCTTTGTTTACAAACACTTCTACGAGTAAGTTATATTTACTTATTAAACTTAAAATGGTTCAGTGCTCAATTTGCGATGGTGCCATCACCACGGAAGAGAAAAAAAGTGTTAGCTGTAATGAGTGCCGCGAACCCCTGAACTTTCATCCCCATCTGAACACCCTCATATCGAATTCCTATTCATCGAAGTTAATTTCAAAGAAAATCCTCTCCTATATGTTGTAGCCTACCGCCCTCCTGTGGTACCTTTTGAGGAATCCCTTGTATCAACCCTTTACAAATACGTTCCAATAATATAATAATTTCCGGTGACCTTAATACCAACTTCCTTTCACATTCCAATGACAGATTTTACTTAGAAAATCTCTTCTTCTCCCTCCACCTATTCATAGTTCCCTTCGCTCCTACCCATCATACTCGCTGGACTGATACCTGGTTAGACGATTGCGTTTTAGATACAGCAGAGAACCTTCTCTCCTCCTCCCAATTACCAGTTCCATTGTTGTCATCCCACGATTTAATCCAAATATCCTACAATATCCGAACTCCAGCAATCATTCCTAAAACCATAACATTCCGTAACTTTGACGCCCTCTCCCGTGAAACCATTCTACCTGATCTTGAGTCTCTGAATTGGAAAGAAATGTACTCCTCCTCGTCCATTGACTGAATGTTAGATATCCTCACCTCAAATTTACTCAGGATCCTAGATACCCATGCTCCTCTCAAAACCTGCACCTTTCGTCGCCGTCCTGCTCCATGGTTGTGTCAAGAAATAAAAGATCTTCAAAAGAGACGTGAGGCTGCCCGAAGACGCTATAAACGCACACGACTAGAGGATGACTACCAAGCGTTCAGGGTACTCCGTAACTTGACACAATCAAGAGTCAGACAAGCGAAATCTAATTATTTCCACGAAGCCCTTTCCTCTATCCCCGATCCTAAGTCTAAATGGCAACTCCTTCGAAAACTCTTCCTCTGTAAATCCACTACCTCTTCAGACATTCCAGTCTCACCTGAAGAATTGAATTCCTACTTTCTATCTTCGTCCCCTTACAATTCATCATCACCATCTTTCCTGCATCTCTCAGTTCTATCCTTTAACTCTGAAAACTTCTTTTTCTCTGACATCTCACCAACTGACTTAATCACCTCAATTATGAAATCTCACACAAACTCCATTGGCTTTGATGGAATTCCTGTTAAATTACTAAAACATTGTCTCCCACAAATTTTACCAGTGCTCCTTTTCATCTACAATTTTTCCAATTCAGTATTTTATACCTCTTGGAAAAAAGCCATAATCCATCCCATTAACAAAATTCCAAATCCTACAACTCCTAAAGACTTCCGCCCGATCTCTATCTTATCTAATCTCTCTAAACCTTTAGAAGGACAAGTCCAATCCCAAATGTCAAAATTCCCTGAAGAATCCAAATCAATCAATCCTTCCCAATCCGGTTTCCGATCTGGTTTCTCCACTCAATCTGCTCTTACTAAAATCACTCAAGACATATACACTGCAATGGACAACAAACAGCTGACAGTTCTAATTCTCCTTATCTTTTATTCCAAATAAAAATCTCTCTCCTTTTCCTACAGCTCTATTCTCTGGTTCCAGTCTTTTCTTTCT
The DNA here is from genome assembly GCA_023052935.1 of Piezodorus guildinii. Taxonomy (NCBI): domain Eukaryota; kingdom Metazoa; phylum Arthropoda; class Insecta; order Hemiptera; family Pentatomidae; genus Piezodorus; species Piezodorus guildinii. The sequence continues at coordinate 114,002,033 of CM041297.1, forward strand.
GACCGTACCCAAGCAGTTTAAATTCCCAACAAACCTTTATCTTCTTTTCTTACCGTTTCTTCAGGGGTTGCCCAGGGTTCAAGTGTTTCTCCTATCCTTTTTAATACCTTCATAAATGATCTTCCTAATTCAATCCTCCACTGCTCCTACCACCTATATGCCGATTACGTTCAGATTTACCTATCCTTTCCTCCCTCTGAGTTATTAGCCTCGTTTACGAGTATTCAAGAAGACCTGGACAGGATCTGCTATTGGGCGAATCAGAACGAACTAAGGTTAAACGCCGGGAAAACTCAGGCAATCATTATTGGATCCAATTCCCTCCTTACAGCTACTCCCTCTCTTCCTACCTTATTTCTTTACGCCCATCCCATCACATTCAGTTCCTCGGTAAAAAAATTAGGCCTCCATATTGACCAAATCTTATCCTGGAAACCACATGTGGCCCAAATCCTCCAATGTTCCCGCCATGTTCTCCCTTATGTATACCCGCAAGCTCCTTGTACCCTCTGTAATTTTCCCTCAGTTTGATTATGGCATATGGCAAAATATATATTCTGTATATGATGGCCTCTCGATGATGCTAGAGAAACGATTAAAGTTAATTATGAACTGTTTTTTAAGATTTGTCTTTGGCACATCGAGGCGGTTTCATGTATCCCATCTTTATACCGAATCAAAATGGCTCTTTCCTCTTACCCGTAGGCAATATTTCCTTGGATCTTTCCTATACCGAACCATCAATTCACAACACCCTCCATATATCTACAATCTCCTACAGTTCAAACCCTCAATTCACCCACTAGAGACTAGATCCCGTTAGTATAGTTTGGATTCCGTCCTCAACATCCCACGGTTCAGCAAGGACTCCGAGTTGTAGACCACATTTCCTTCGCCCTTGAGTGCAAGGAGTATTGTTGGGGTGCCTTTCTGGACATAGCTCAAGCTTTTGACCGGGTGGTGTGAAGGCAACGCACCCGTCACCCAGCAGATCGCCACTCCTATAACTTTTATTGTAGACAATTTAAGCGGGAGTTGGCGATCTTCCGGTCCCAATCCTACAATTCCTACCTCTCCTCTCTATCGACTCGTGACAATTCCTTGTGGAATGTCACGAAGAGAATTCTAAAATCCCCCCTGATATCCCATCCTCCCCGGCGTAGTGATAATTCCTGGGCTGCTTCTGACAAAGATAGGGCCCAGGAATTTGCACTACACCTTTCCAAGGTATTCTTCACTCCTCATTCTGACCTCAATCAAACCCATACCGCAATAGTTAAAGAGTTCCTTACGTCACCGATACCACTTTCCTTACCACCTAAAGCAATCAATCCCTCTGAGGTCAAATATCTTCTTAAAAAGCTTCCTCTCCATAAATTCCCTGGACACGATCTCCTTACTCCTCAAATCCTAAGACAACTTCCACCTAAAGCCATTACATTCCTTAAATATATCTATAACTGTATCCTACGCACTAACTATTTCCCTCTGCTGTGGAAACACTCGACTATCATCCTTTTCCTAAAACCAGGCAAACCATCCAACTGTACGTCATCCTACAGACCTATTAGCCTTCTTCCGATCTCCTCCAAAATCTTCGAAAAACTCCTATTAAAGCGAACCCTGGCCAAATTTTACAATTTTCCTTCACACCAGTTTGGATTCCGTCCTCAACATTCCACGGTTCAGCAAGGACTCCGAGTTGTAGACCACATTTCCTTCGCCCTTGAGTGCAAGGAGTATTGTTCGGGTGCCTTTCTGGACATAGCTCAAGCTTTTGACCGGGTGTGGCACCCGGGATTGCTCTTTACTAGCTTGACTATTGTTATTTTCTTGTATATATTCGAATTTATTTATTTCCGATTTTATGTAATTTGACTTATTATCATTATTTTCTATAAATATTGTATGAATGTGTACTACATCACTATTACTACTGTTCATTATGTAAAAAAAATTGTAATATTTCTCAATAAATAAAAAAAAAAAATAATAAAAAAAAGTTAGATATCGAATTCGTCCAACTTATATATTTATGTGTTTTTCATCGGTGGTAACAAGATAACATATTTATTTTTATAAAATCTACGAAATTAAAGGTACTTTACAAGAAAAAATGTAGAATATCGGCATTTAAGCCCTGTTAAACCATTTTAATCAGAATGAAAACTACATAATGTTAAAGCCCATTAAATTGCACATCGATATAGCGAGTTTAATCGAAATCGTCTTAACCTTTTTCGACAAAATTGAAAAAAGGTGCAAAATGTATAGTATAAAGTGAATCTTCTGGTAACCTCATTTTGATGCAAAAGGTTTGGTATCGTCTTGGGCGTATATTTGTCTTAAATATGAAATTTCAATTTCACAGGACTTACCGTTTCCGCCCAGGAGTTACCACACACAAACACACACATACAGACCTTTTTGCGGTACTTGGTTATTTGGACTCAGGGGACCCTAAAACGTGGATTTCCGTTGAAAACTGGAATTCGAAAATTGTCACGATCGCAATACTTTCCCTTACTATATATATATATAGATAGATAGATAAAAAATAATTTTTATTCTGGGACTGGGTCCCTTTAGAATAACATGTTTGTACAGTTTAAATATACAATATGTCTGGCCAACAGACAAGATGAACATGATTAATTACTATTTCCAATAATTGATGAATTTGTATACAACACAAAATAAATAAAATAAAAACAATCTTCAGAAGCTAATTTATGTTAAAGAAAAAATGAGAAATATATGAGTTGATAACAGAATCCAAATAAAAAAAAATAAAAATAAAAATAAAATAAAATAAAACAAAAATAATTAGTAACATTGTACTAGTACTTAGTATTCTTAAAATAACATTAACTCTGAAATAATAAAGGATCTATATCAGACCAAGAATTAATGAAAGATGAAATAAAAAATATTTTATTCAATATTAGATTTTGCATCCTTTGTAGTTGGCCGGGTGGTTCTTGAGGCAATGAGCACATACAGCGGGTGTTGACTTTGGTTTTGTACATTAAACAGACTTGTGCTGTTCACCGCATTTCACGCAGCGTGGTATATGATGACAGTAACTTTTGGTATGACCATACACCTGACAATTGTGACACTGAACAATTTTTCTCTTGGTGTAAGGTTTTTCAACTTTTATACTTGTATAGTTCAGTCTTTTTAGATCATATATTTTTTCTACCCCTGACAATGGTTCTAAGTCAACGAAGAATAGAGGAAGTTGAACTCTATCTTTTATGACATTAGTGACTTGGCGCACTTTGTAACCCATCTCCATAAGTTCTTCTTTGATAGCTTCAACTGGTGTAGATTTCTGATTACAACTCTAAGATATCTCTCATGCCGTAGCTGATAAGTGTGGAAATCCGCTTTAGTTTCAGTTAGGTATTTCACAATTTTTCTATATGCCTCGGCGGTGGTCGGTGATATTTTAGTGTCATTAATTCTACTCATACAGTAGTAGCTGGTGGAGTCGGTAATCTTGTTTAATTGCGCACACAATAACTGGAAATTTTTAATATTTTTGACAAATATCGGTGGAGGCCGTGGTTCACTGGGTGTAGGAGCAGATTCCATGTTTTCTTTTTCATTATGTAGGATTTGAAAAGGATTTGGGGTGAAAAACGGAGATTCGTCAGTCATCCCCTGTGACGATGTGCCAGGCTGTGGTTCAGATTCTGTATTAGTAGCTGAAGGGGTTGCTTGTTGATTTAATCTTTTATTAGTATCACGGCGGGGTCTTTATCTTATGGGAGACTTGATTGAACCACTAGATCTAGATCTTTTAGTTTATGCTTTGGAGGACATCACTTGGTTAAAATATCGCATTTCATGTGAAGAAGATAATAAGATAATAACTAGATGTGGGAAATAAAACAATAACCAAAGAAAAGAAAACCAATACCGGCCTTGCCGAGCTATTTGCAATCAGCTGATGTGAAGAGGTTACCCAGCATTCACTTAACACCGTAAATTGTAACAAAACTTACTGTTGTTTGCTCCAATATTTACTGCTGCTGTTATCTTGAAGTCTGGTGATGTTTTCAAGACTGTTCTGAAGTGATATCCAACTGAAAAAACAAGAAAATCCAATATCTAACTAAAGAAGAAAACTGAAAAAATATTTTTTAATGCAATTTTTTGAATTTTAAAATAGCAACAGTCATATACACGTATAATATACCGTCGGAAAGCTAAAGATTTTAGAATAAATATTATCTAATGCACAAACTTGTAAAATTTAATAAAGATTGATGAAGAGCAGACTACTATATATAGAGTAATGGAAAGTATTGCGGTCGAGAAAATTTTCGAATTCCAGTTTTCAACGGAAATACACATTTTTTTGTTTTTGAACACAAGAATAGTATGATACGAGTGTACCGTTGAATAGCTAAGGATTTTAGAAAAAATGTTATCTAATACATATAATTTTAATGCTTGATGAAGAGTCATGAATAGCCGATAAAACTAATTGATTGTTGTAGATAAAAATCTAATAGATTATTTAATAAAACACATGTTTCTATTGATATTCAAAATAATTAATTCTTTAATACTTTATTTGTATTTTTAAATATATTTAAAAATTCTTAAACTTATTTTAACAACGGAGGTAAGTGAGAGTCGTGTATTGCGCGCACCAGATTTTAAAAAAATATCATTATGTTAGTTGTTTATATTAATTTTTTTTTCGGAAAAGGACGATCGCAACGAATTTCCTAACAATGAAGACATCGCAGAAGAAGAAGCAGGAGCGATGAGAGGACATGTAGCTCCGGCAGTAAGTATTAATTCTTTACTTACCTTGATTTGTAATTTAGTTTTCATAGCATTTAGCCTTGGTTTATTCTGGGTTGCCCAGGCACAGATTCTATTGAGGTCTTCCTGAATTTTGGCAAATGCTACTAATATCTCAGAAGGAGGGGAAGATAGGTAGATCTGAAAGTCGCCAGCATATAAATGATGGGAGCAGTGATGGATTGAATTGTGAAGATCATTGATATAGGAATTGAATAGGAGCTGGGAGATGCTTGAGCCCTGGGCCACACCTGCCGAAAGGGCTTGGAAAGATGATAGAGAATGATTAGGAATGATAACAGCTTGAGTCCAGTCGGAAGGGAAAGATTGAAACCAACGAATTGTGTTATTGGAAAATGATAAAGATTTTACTGGAAGGAATTAGTCCGGGTGGTGGTCATTAAATGAAACAACTAAATAGTTTCAACTATTTTATTGTTTGCCAACATTTCGACCCCCTTTGTGAAAACAGTTTTCCATTCTCCCACCATGCGCCTGATGATGACCCACAAAGGGGGTCGAAATGTTGGCAAACAATAAAATAGTTGAAACTATTTAGTTGTTTCATTTAATGACCGCCACCCGGACTAATTCCTTCCAGTAATTCTCAACGGTCAACTAATTACATCCACAATGATAAAGATTTTAGTTTGGAAAAAAGGATAGAATACTCAAGAGAGTCAAAAGATTTTGTAAAGTCCAGAGGTATGTGCACTTTCAACTTTTTTTCGTCCATAGCAGTATGAATGTCGCTAGTGATTTTTAGGAGAGCGGATTGAGTGGAAAAGCTGGGTCGAAAACCAGATTGGAGAGGATCAAGCAGTTTGGAATTTTCGAGGAAATTTGATAGTTAAGATTGAACTATTATATATAATCCATCCGGGAGGAAGGAGTTTTTAATATAATTTCGACTGAAGGTAGGGGTGCTCTAGATTGAAATAATTTAAGTACTTATCCAAGTGTTTGTTATGCTGTTATGAACATATAAACAAATATTCGCTCTCTGTAGTGATTAAACTGTTCGGAGACCACACCCAGTTAGCTGACGCCCACCAATCACAAGAGAGGGCAGGAGTTTCTAAAACAAAAACTTCACAAGTTGGAGAATAGTAGCCACGTGAGACTTCCTGGAGCCAGCCCCTAATGAGCCACTCATATCTCACTAAACGACTGTACAAGAGGGGGCATTACTTCATCCGCGTTATTTTTTAGCACTGTTTATCACTATAAATGAATACACGTTATATTAAAATCAAGTTCAAATATTTTTCAAATTGAAGTATATTTCTTCTTCTTTCTCTTCGATCCATTTGCCTTTCAGCGTGGGCGAGCTCCCAGCCATTGGTACCAACTGTCTCTGTTCCTGGCAAGGTTTCTAATCTCGCCCAGAATTTTACCTCTTAGCATCCCTATTCGCTCCATGTGGGTAATATAGGAGGTCCTTGGGCGTCCTCTAGGTCTTCGTCCTAAGGGCCTTACCTCCATTGTTTTAATTGGGTTCCGATGGTGGTCCATTCGGCAGATATGCCCGTACCATCCCAATTTCCTCTTGTCTAGGACTACCAGAACAGAGCCATACATTAAGCTCTTCCCTGACCCTTTCATTCTCCGTTTCTTCCCCACAATTCTTCTTAGAAACTTGATTTCCGAGGCAGTGATGCGACTTTGTAGCCTTTCATTCATAATCCAGGTCTCTGCTCCATAGAGAAGCACTGGTAGAAAGATGGACTTGAACAGGTGTAACTTCACGTTCCGTGCTACTTCTCTTTTTCCGATAACCGTGTTGCAGTTATAATAATAGACGGAATTAGCTTTGGAAATTCTACTCGAGATTTCAGAATCCAATTTCCCAGATCTACTGATCACTATGCCTAGATACGTGAAATCTGTCACCACCTCCATCAATTCTCCACCACAGGAGATCTGTACATCTTCTTGAGCTCTACCAACTTGAAGAACCTTGTTTTTTCTGGAATTGATAGTCATTCCTTTTCTCTTCAGTTCCTCATTCCACTCCGTCACTGCCTGCTGAAGCTGCTCTGGGGATTCAGCTATATAAGGACTATATCTGTCTAAAGACTATATCGTCAGCAACAAGAGGAACTGTATAACAACAGCATACAGGTTCCATTGGCCCATGTGCATTCTGGCTGTGCGTCTTTTGCAAATTGAGACAATCTTAAAAGCTATATATAGAATAAACAAAAGGGGACTTAGCGAATCGCCCTGTTTTACTTCCTTTTCCATCCTAAACACTTTGGATTCTTGCCCTTTGAAGTATATTTAATAGTTTTTAAATTGATTTTAACAGTCGAGGTAAGTGAAAGTCGTGTGTTCCCCGCACCAGGTTTTTTTTTTACTTTTACTTGCCTATATATAAAATATATAGTAAGTATTGCGATCTTGAGAATTTTCGAATTCCAGTTTCCAACGAAAATACATGTTTTAGGGTCCCCTAAGTCTAATGACCAAGTACCGCAAAAAGGTCTGTGATTGGTAACTCCCGGGCGAAAATAAAAAATCCGAAGAAACTGAAATTTCATATTTCTAACTAAAATAACTATAAGCCCGAGACGTTATAGAAACTTTTTCCTAAAAATCAGCTGACCGGAAGATCTACTTTATACTATGAATTTTGCACCTTTTTACGATTTTCTCAAAAACGGCTCTAACGATTTTTATTAAACTCTATTTATTTATATATCGATGTAAAATTTGATGGGTCTTAATATGATGTAGGATTCATTCTGATTGAAATAGTCCGACAGGGTACTATGTTTCGGTGGCTACTTTTCTAAGGCAGCGGTGACTCCGAAACTGTATTAATAAATATGTAAATTTTCGATTATTATTATGTAAAACTATTTCTTTTCCAAAAGTATCATGTTAATCAATTCATTATTGAGATCAGGGGGCATAAAGGTGAATAAAATGATTTATACATTTTATACAAACTTATTTTATACATTTATTTATCGAATAGTAGACATAAAAACACATTATTACTATAAATAAAACATAATACAGTGAGGCAATGTTATTATCGAGAATACTGAGGTTCCGATTTACCACATAATATAATATAAAAGTACCTTTGACAGATCTGCATAATTGTTCCCTAACTTGACCCCCCGATCTCTTCCGTCCCCGGCTTGACTTCCGCTTCTCTTGCCGTCCGGGCTCAGACTCCTCTCAGGTAAAGCGCTTTCTCTCCCAAGCAGTGCAGGGGTGCCGTTTTTTGCATAGGCCTTCTAAGAAACGTTTTTGGTTGTAGCCCGGAATGTGCTCCATTTGAAACGATTCTAAATTATTTCTATTCCTCCCAGTATTCTCGATACATAGCATTCACCTAACCTGCGAGAAAAAAAAAATTAAAAACCGTAGTGTTTTTGATTTTTCTTTAGCTATCAAAACATAAGCTTACAAGAAAAACCTCAAACAAGTTATAATACTGTACAACATCCGTAACAAACATGATTTTCAGTATGATACAGGAGATACTAGAGTAGAAATATTTACTAACATTGTACATGAATAAAGATATCTAATACCTAAAAAATAACTAAATTACAATAGTTTAATGCTACTATTAATATTAATTCCTAGTGCTTGTAAAAACCTACAAGATAATATCACAAATGTACAAGCTTATTTGTAGATCAGTGTGAATCACTTATAAATCCAAATAGGGTCTTATTTTGGATTCTAGGTTACATCTTAAGTTAGAATTAAATAAAACGTAACAGAATAAACAAACATTGAAAAAGAATGATAGACCTTTTTAGTACTATTTTACTTATGAAAGTAATTCTTTTGTCCTTTTCAGATAATCAGTTAATTTATAAAGGCAACAAACACAATATATAATATTCATTTGATACTTTTTTACTTTGTGGCAAATCATTAAAGCCAAAATGAATTTACTATTAGGTTTCTAACATACTTGTTCAAACTCATTTCTTTCAAATAATCATATTGCACAAATAAAACACCCTCAGCATTCTCATTACATTTTAAATTAGACTTATTCTTGCGCTATAGTAATTTGGTCCAATCAATTACTTATAAAGCAATAATCTGAAAATAATGTTCCTGATTCTCTATTCATTAATTATTTTTAATTAAACATGACAATTAAACCTAAGACCCTTTTCTTCTACATATAAAACATCAATTTTGGTTTAAGTTACATCGCAATCTTTACATAATAATAACCTAACCCTAATATTTACACTTTATGTACAATTTATTAACAATTTTTCCATTAAGGTTTAACCTGAACATGGCCCAGGCTAAACTCTGTCAGCTCATCTTACGGAGGGGACGCTAATTACCCCTTTTTATCCTCTGAAAACGGATAAAGACTGCCGTATACCAAAATAATTTGGTATGAGGTCTTTTCTAACATGGTCCAAGACCGTTTAACCTTTATAATATTCATATATTAAAATAATAAACATTATACATTAAACCGGCACATTTCTATAACAATTAAGTAAGGTTTTCAGATAAGGGACCTCTTTTTCTTGGAACATAATAAGATTATCGGGTGGAATCAATGTTATTTCAAATTGTTTATTTGTAGTAATATGAGGTTCCGCATTTGGTTCTGGTTTTTCCGTTTTTTCGCTATGTATTTTATCTTTATTCCCAGCAGCGGGAGTCATTTGAGGGTGGAGTTTATCTATAATTTTTGAGTGTTAACTTCTTCATTTGTATTCCTTCCTTTTCACTCCAGGGTCCTTCCGGTTCATTCATTTCTTCATACTTAGTTTCTTCCTCCTGCTCAATAGAGGGTGTTTCTCCGGAATCGGCATTTAGATCTTCATTTTGAGTTTGAGTGGGGGTCTCTTCAGGTTGTAGTTCCAGATTTTCCAAATTATTTTTCTTTTTAATATCTTCGGTGAGTCTTTCTTTTATCTTTACTTTTACTTTTTCTTCAACAGGGTCTTTCGTATTTCCAATGCTACCAATATTCTTCTCCAGATGATCAAGTCCATTAATTATCGAATTTTCGATACTTTTAAGACTATTAATTATTAAATTTTCGAAACGTGCCATTATTTTTAATAAAATATCATCTTCTTCTTAAACGTTTTTGGTTGTAGCCCGGAAACCGCTCCATTTGAAACGACTCTAAATTACTTCTGTTCCTCCAAGTATTCCTCGATACATAGCAATTGCATAAATGCCGATATTTCAAATTTTCTTTCTCTAACGTACCTTTTATTTTGTAGATTACAAAAAAAAAAAAAATTGGAACATCAACTTATTAGTGTTGATAAATAAGAGGTAAATATGCATGTTGAGAATACAAGAATAGTAATATAGGTGTATAATATACCGTTTGATAGCTAAAGATTTCAGAAAAAATATTGTCTAATACTATTAATTTTAAAGCTTAATGAAGGGTCATGAAAAGCCGATAAAACTAGCCGATTGTTGTAGATAAAAAATATAATAGATTATATAATAAAACACATGTTTCTATTTACATTCAAAATAATTAATTCTTTAATAATTTATTTGTATCTTTAAATGTATTTAAAAATTCTTAAACTTATTTTAACAACGGAGGTAAGTGAGAGTCGTGTATTGCGCGCACCAGATTTAAAAAAAATATGTTTGTTTTAGTTATTTATATTAATTTATTTTTTTTTTCCGGAAAAGGACGATCGCAACGAATTTCCCAACAATGAAGACAACGCAGAAGAAGTAGGAGCGATGAGAGGACATGTAGCTCGGGCAGTAAGTATTAATTCTTTACTTACCTTACTGTAAAAAAAATTCTGTTATATTTATAATATATTAATTCCCATATGTTAAAATATTCTATATGTCCAATTCATCGTATTTCGATTCAATTACAATCCACATACTATTTAAAAAAATGAAAGCTATTAAAATCCAAATAAAACTTATTAAATTCATAATTAACGTGATTAGTAATAGACGCTTAATTTTAAAGGTAAAAAATCACATCATAGGTTCTAGACAAGCACAGATGGTCCTACCGCAGGGGGGTATCCTTAGCTGTTTATCATTCACTACTGTATCAGCAGATTTTAAAAAATATTTTCCTGAGGATGTAAATATGTTACAATTCGCTGACGATATCTGTGTATACGTAACGCATCAAAAAATAAACCACTGCCTGGAGCTACTAGAAGAAGCTGTGAGAGGTCTCAAAGAATGGCAACTAGATACAGGTTTGAGTGTATCAGTCTCCAAGTCTGTAGTTTTTCCGTTTAGTAGAGAGCATAAATTTCCCCTTGGAGATCAGGTTCTACTGGTAGGGATTTCCTTTCCCTGTGTCACTTCAGTACGTTTTTTAGGCCTCTGTTTTGATAGAAAATTAAATTGGAATCAACACGTCACGGAAATTCAAAAAAGGCGGAAAAATTAATAGGAACAATAAAACTCATTTCCTCTAATAATAAGTGGGGAGGGAGAGAGATCCTAATATGTAGCTTTATTTTATAAAAGCACTATAAAGGCGATATTCGGAGCACCAATTTATGGCGAAGCTCCCGATAGTACCCTAAAGAAAGTAGATACGCTGCATAATAGAGGTATAAGTTTATGTTTAGGACTTCTTAATTCTACTCCAATTGACGTATTGTATAACGAGGCTGAAGGGGAAATCTACTTAAAGTTCAGAAGGCAATTTCTAACCGATAATATGTTTTTTAAGATAAAAGCTAGGAATAATTACTGTTATTCTAAAATCGTATCTTTGAGCGTCCTCACCTTAACCAAGGCTTATTGGAAAAAGAAAAAATATGTACCTCTTATTTACAATAGTTTTATAAAATATCAACATTTAGCCGAAAATTTATTTTCAGCACTAAATTACCACTCTATACCCTCGAATACCAAATGCTGTTCCAAACTTTTAATATAATAATAAACTCTAAACTTAATTCTTTACCTCCAATAGTCATAAATTCAAACCTAAAATCTTTGAAATCAGAAAACTGGCCTCAACATATTAGTTATATACAGACGGCTCTAAAACAATAGATAATACTGGCTCGGCAGTTTATATTCCCAGATGTAAATATTATGAACAGCATTGTAACCAATTAATTTCGGGAAGAGAACATAGAAAACTTCGTGTTGGGCGCCAGGCTATAAGCCATTTTTATTTGTTAATATACAAAATAAATAAATTAAACTACTTACATTTGATTCCGGGCTTATTGTTATAAGTAAGAAAAGGTAAATTAGACAAATTAACGGTACTCCACAAAAACCACTAAGTAGTGCACTCTCGGTAAGTTCATAAGTCTCTCTCTCTGTGTCTTCACTCCCGCCTCCATGACAATCGTATAGAGATTAATTATTTAATTGCTTATCGTTACAGCATAAACTACCTCATAATACAGCCGTTTTTAATGCCGAATCATATGCAATCCTACAAGCCCTCAAATTTATAAATAGTTCAGAAAAAAAATATTTTTAAAACTAACTGATAGTTTGAGCTCACTATTATGAATTTAAAATAATAGTAATATTTCTAAAAATAATATTTTAGCCAATGTGCTAGAGGAACACTTCTTAGCGATAAGAGATAAAAAACAAATAATATTTATTTGGATCAAGACACATGTACAAATCTCCGAAAATGATGAGGTAGACCGGTTAGCAGAAAACACCGACACCCTAGAAATTATTACAGACATCCGACTGCCGTACTTCGACTATTTCCGTATGGTTAAGAAAGATTTATTAATGACGTGGTCAGAACTTTATGAAGAGTCAAACACAGGAAAATTTTATAAATCGAACATACCAAGTATCCATGACAAGCTTTGGTTTTATGAGATGAACCTACCCAAAGACATTGTCAAAAATTTCTCCCGACTCAGAACAAACCACGGTGTGTGCAATGTGTACCTGTGCCGCATCGGGGTCCTCACTTCGTCCAAATGTGACAAATGCAATAGAAATGAGACTCTGCAGCATATAACTTTGGAGTGCCCAGCGTATGAGACCCAGAGAATGAAATTTCTGGAATTTTTAAATACCTACAATAAAGTAAATATATATAGACAATTACTGACTACAAGAAAATCTGAAGAAATTGGAAGGGTGACACAGTTCCTTAACTCAATTAAAAATGTATATAGGAAGAAAATAAAATGTTGATAGTTACTCATGCTATAAATATTTAGTAATGATGTGCTGATACTGGCTGTATGGAGAGCTCCAATCCCAAGAAGAAGGAATTCATCGTATTTCAACCAATTTCAATTATATTCACCAAAGCCTTATTTTGGAAGGATTTCTTATTTCAATTTATTAAACTTGATTAGAAATAAAGACTAATGGATCGCTTCCTGACACCGGAACGCTTGGACTCATACACCAACTCGAAGGAAGCTCCTCAGAAATTCAGTCATTGGTTGACGACGCTTGAGAATTTTCTACTCGCATCAAAACCCATAGAAGAATCAAACTGAAGCTGTTGGTCGATTTAGTATCATATTTGGTTTATCAATATGTCAGTAACTGTGCTACGTATGCAGTATCTGAAGAAGCACTCACTAAAATTTATGTTAAGCCTATGAGTGTTATCATTGCGAGACATCAGCTAGCAACTTGAAATTAGCGACCTGGTGAGCCAAAAAACTGTTATTTAGAAGAACTAAAACTTTTAACTAATTTCGGCTAAATCATGAGCAGCTTAATTTGCAGCGTTTGAAGAGTTCAAGAATGCTGCAATAAAATTGGTACTCCGCGTCAACGGGCATATCGGGAATTATCGTGTTTTAAGTACGACATCGTATATCGACCGGAGAAGTAAAATGCCTGAAATTAAGGTTCTACAAGGATCAAAGAACTCTTATCAAGGGCAGCTCACACTTTAAATGGCTGCATGTGGATTTCAAGGGACCCCTTCCATCGAACATTTGGAAAAAATACATGATCACCATCATTGATGTGATCATTTGTCTTCCCAGTTAGGGTGTAAGTGTGGGTACTGTTACAAGCTTGCAACTCCTGAACGAGTGTTACTGAGACGACTGCCCAAGTACGACACGAAAGTAGATGAAGTAATCCTCATAGAAAGTAACCGAGACTACGCCACCGCCGGGCGGCAAGGAGGCACGGGTATCGCCACGCCATCTATTGGGTTGATGCAAAATTAATGCAGGTTTTTAGTAGGTATTGTAAATACGCCATATCTTTACTTTAACCATATATATTTAATCAAAATAATTTCCATCTGAATCAATGCACTTTTGCCAACGTTCAACAAGCTTTCTTATTCCACCAGAAAAAAAATCCGAATCCCTGGACTCAATGAAATCAGGAAAAGAATTTTCAATGTCGTCCTGGTTTTGAAAAATTTTCTCCCTCAAAAAGTTGTCCAGATACCTGAAAAAGTGGAAGTCTGTAGGGGAGAGGTCAGGTGAATAAGGCGGATGTTGGAGAACTTCGTAGCCCAACTCGTGCAGTCGTCGAAGCGTTGTTTGTGCAACGTGTGGTCTGGCGTTATCGTGGAACAGGATCGGCCCCTTCCGATTCATCAATGCTGGGCAAAGACGTTGCAATTTTTGAGTTCCGAGTTCCGCCGCCATTTCTCGTGTGGTTTTGGTTGGGTCTTCTTCCACTTTTGACCTCAGCTGGTCGTTGTCCAGAGCAAGATGACGGCCCCGACCTTCCTTGTCTTCGAGGTCGAAATCTCCTCTGCGAAACTTCTGGAACCAACGCTGCACCGTGCACTCATTAATAGCCCCCTGTCCCCACACTTCATTAATATTACGAGCCGTTTGCGCAGCGCTGCGCCCTAATTTAAATTCGTAAAAATAAATTTGACGAAAATCGCACTTTGACATTTTCGATTCAAGACCTTTGAACACACTGAACAAAACGATTTTACTAAACAAATTCATGGTGAAAGAGAGGGTATTAGATAAGGTTTGTTTTGGTATAATAATGATCAATGTTAGGATTAGCTTTGTTTACACGATTGGAATTAAGATATTGCAATAGAGGAAACCTGCATTAATTTCGCATCAGCCCGATAACACCCATCGGAGATCTCCAGTCACTCAAATCGAAACCGAAAAGTCCGCAGAGCTTATATAAGACGAAGAATCTGAAGAGGAGATAACGGAAGGAAGGCAACAAGAAGAAGTCGGAGGAGGAAGTGAGATCATAAGAAGATCTTCGAGGATAACCAGACGTTTGTCCCGTAAATATAATGATTACCATCTTCACTAAAAAGAGGTGCATATCATCTTTATCATGTTATTAATGTCATTAATGCCATATGTTAAAATATTCTATATGTTCAATTTATCATTTTGTTAACCTATTTTGATTGAGTTCAATATAACCTTGTTTCAGAAGGTTTTCTCGTATCAATTACCATCCTGAAAAACGCGGCAAATTATTACACAATCGTTTATTATTTTCAAATAACAATATTAGGATATAACTGTTTATATAGCTGTTGATAGGCAATTAAGTGATATGAAAAGCAATAAATAATTAAAAAGAAAATGGCATATCACCACTGCTAATTTCGAAACGCTAGATTCCTGCTAGTTCGGAACCAATTTCAATGATTTTTTTTTTATTTTGTAGAAAATGAGTGCAATCCAGTACTAATGTCGCTCTGTCATTATGACTCTGTAGCTGTTGACACTCGTTAATTACTGTTGTCAGACTTTGTAAAAAGTTATATTTGGACATTATAATACTACCAATCACTGAGGTGAGTGGGTTTTGTATTAAAACTTATCGATAATAGTGATAAATTGTAGCGCAAAGGTTATCTTTTTTTCTTTTTTTTTTTTTTTTTTAAATTAAAATGTGATATAAAAGTGAATTCCATTGGCAAAAAGTGGTTTTTTTTTGTTTTTTTTTCTTTTTGTTGAAACTTAGTGAAAGTGAACATTTGTTTTAAACAATTGTAAGGTGAGTGACAATGAACGAGCTCCCTTCAACTTCGGCATGTTCCGAAATCATGAATGGGGTAGAAATAATTGAAAATAATAATTCCCAGAGCCAAGTGGGAGTCTGGGAATTAGTAACGGGCCGCAAACGGCTCTCAGGTGTCATAGGAGATGAAACCAACAGAATTAAAAGGCCAACTATGAATGTGCCAGTTACACCAACCCAGAATAGGTATCAAGTGCTAGCTAACCTTAACACCGGGCCCCAGGTAACATCCCAAACTTCACCAACTGAAACGGCTACGTCCAAGCCACCGCCAATATTTGTCAACGACATCCAAAATTATCTAGTATTAATAGAATCACTAGAAAATGTCAGCGGCCAATCATCCTTTAAATTAATAGCTACTAATAAAAAAGTATCTATTTATCCAGAAACACCGGACTCTTACCGTTCCATAGTCAATTTTTTAAGAAAAGAAAACGCCTCTTTTCATACGTATCAGTTACCAGATGACCAATGCCCTCGTGTTGTAATAAAAAACCTACACCATTCTACACCAAAGGCAACAATTATTAATGAATTGAAACTAAAGGGTTTTGATGCAGTAAACGTCACAAATGCCATATCTCGGTTCAAACTACCGTTACCTATGTTTTTCGTTGACATCAGCAAACAAACATTCAATGAAAATATTTTCAAGATCGACTTTTTATATTACACAAAGGTATCAGTCGAAGAACCCCGTAAGAAAAGAATAATACCCCAATGCATTCGATGCCACCAGTATGGCCATACGAAAACCTACTGCAATCAACAACCTAAATGTGTCGGATGCGGCCAAAATCATATAAGTACTACGTGCGAGAAGACCCGGGACTCACCAGCCACCTGTGCAAACTGTCAAGGAGCGCATCCTGCCAACTACAGGGGTGCGAGGCCTTAAAGGCTCTCAGAACTGCTCGAAATTCTCGACATCAACCTTACCTCAGGTCTACACTCGCTCAACCAGCCGTTCCATCAGGACCGCACGATTTTCCGCCACTATCGCAGGGTTCTCATCCTTCAGTCAACCCAGTAAATACAAGGCACGAGCAGACTTTCACATCATCTGAAGAAAGAAATCAGCAGCGACCACGAACGAGTTTTCTTGTATCTGAAGGAAGACATCAGCAACCACCACAGCAATATCCTCCAGGATCAGAAGGAAGAGAACAATTTAACGTAGGTATGTCAGGTATGAGACAGGGCATTCCTCAGCAGGCGTCTTCTGTTGAAAATGCCTTGCCTCAATTTCAAAATTTATTATTAGCACTAAGTAACCTTATCCAACCCCTCGTTAGCCTTTTAAGACAGCTCTCAGAAGTCACACAAACCTATACCCCGGTCTATGGCCAGTAAACGTTTAACAGTGGGTTCATTGTCCATTCTTCTGTGGAACGCTAACGGACTACTACAACATAAAACCGAACTAGACATTTATTTACACGAAAAACGTACTGACATTGCTTTGATAACTGAAACACATCTAACTTCTCGTAATAAAATCTACATCCCCGACTACACAATTTATAGGACTGACCACCCAGACAACACTTCACATGGTGGAACAGCAGTCATCAAAAAAAAAAAAAAACATCATTGAAACACCACTCCATACACTTACCAATTACACCCCAAATTCAAGCCACTGCAATTACATTGCACACTACACAAAACGCAATAACATTAGCAGCGGTGTATTGCCCACCTCGGTATTCGCTCACTTCTGTTATGTTTAGCGATTTCTTTGAAAAACTAGGAAGATGTTTTATTGCCGGAGGTGATTATAATGCTAAGCATCAGGTATGGGGTTCACGATTGTGCACTCCAAGGGAAAGAAACTTGCTCTCCGCTCTCCATAAACTTTCTTTAAACACTATATCTCCAAATTCACCGACTTACTGGCCTACATCGAGACTAAAGACACCAGACTTACTTGATTTTTTCGTTACTAAAGGACTGCAGGCCATACCTCATACCATCAAAACCAGCTCCGATCTATGCTCTGATCATTCCCTTATACATCTAGTCCTTTTCGACGAACCATGCCTACAAGAAAAACGTCCTACTCTTATTCGAGGAAAAATAGACTGGGATTTATACCAATCAAATTTAATTGAAAAGCTTTCAGTTCCTCTCTCAATAAAAACTGAAAAAGAAATTGAAGATGCTGTCCAAATACTAACGAAGAGTATTCAGGAATCGGCATGGGTATCATCAGTACCTAGAAAAAGAAGAAGTATCCAGCCGTGTTACCCGCAGTACATAAGGGATCTGATCAGGGACAAGAGAAGAGCTCGTAAGGTATGGCAGACTAACAGACTACCATCTGACAAACAAACTTATAACCGCATAAATAACGAACTAAAACGATAAATACAAAAATTTAAGCAGACGAACTATGATATATTTTTGGAAAATCTCACAACTGACGATGGAAGTTTATGGAGGCATACAAAGAGATTGCTAAAGCATCGCGAGGTGTCAGCGCCACTTCGAAGAGGGGATAGCTCCTGGGCCGTGTCGGACAATCAAAAATCTGAACTTTTTGCCAATCATCTATCGACAGTATTTACACCACATACAGACTACCCAGACAGTGAACACGAAAATTCTGTACAGGACATACTAGATACACCTTTACTATTATCCTTGCCACCAAGTGCTTTCAAACCATCTGAAGTCCTTCTTGAGATAAAGAAGCTACACAAAATAAAAGCCCCTGGACATGACCTGATCACTGCTGACCTACTCCAGCATATGCCCAGAAAAGCTGTAGTCTTTCTAACAACCATCTTTAATTCCATACTCAGGACAACAAAATTCCCATTACAGTGGAAATACTACCATATACTGATGATTCAAAAACCTAACAAAGACAATAAAAACCCAACCTCATACCGACCCATCAGTTTACTTCCAATATGCTCAAAAAGTTTTGAAAAACTAATTTACAAGCGCTTAATCGACATACTTACTGACAAACAAATATTACCCGAACATCAATTTGGATTCCGATCACAACACTCTACCATACACCAATTACACAGAGTCACAGATTATATTTCAGTCGCATTAGAAGAACGACTATATGCTACTGGCGTATTCCTGGATGTAGCTCAGGCATTTGACAGGGTCTGGCACTGTGGCCTACTTTACAAACTTAGATCTTTTCTTCCTTCTACCTACTATCTCATACTTCTTTCCTTTCTATCCGATAAATATTTTTCTGTCCGGCAGGGCTCAAAGGTCTCTTCTATCCTACCAATCAAGGCCGGTGTCCCACAGGGGTCAATTCGTTCACCGTTACTATACATTATATACACACATGATATACCAATCTGTCCAAACACAATACTAGCAACATACGCTGACGACACAGCTGTTATTACTAGACACGCAGACATCACTCAGGCTTCAATGACTCTTCAACATTACTTACTACAGCTACAGGACTATTTTAAACAATGGAAGATAAAACTGAACAATGAAAAATCTCAACACATTACCTTCACTCTCAGACAAGATACCTGTCCTCCAGTTTACATGAATAATGAACCTATTCCACAGACTAACACAGTTAATTACTTAGGACTCACCTTTGACAGAAGAATGACCTGGGGCTCACACGTGAAACAGAAACGTTTATGCCTAACCAGGAGATTGAAACTGTTGTACTCTATTCTTCATAAACGATCCACACTGAAAATTAGACAACGACTGAATACTTATACCTATATTTTAAAACCATTATGGACATACGCATCTCAAATTTTCGGAACCGCTAAAAAGACTCACATTAAAAAAATACAGACTTTTCAATCGAAAACGTTGAGACTAATAACACGCTCACCTTGGTACGTGAGTAACAAAACTTTACATACAGACCTACATATACCTACTGTTCAAGACTACATTCATACTTCATACAAGAGATTCCATGACAAACTTCACGGACATTACAACACACTCATTCAAAACATAGCGACCACGGACATGCCGGAACTCACCAGAAGAAGGCTGAAAAGGAGCTGGTTAAGGGATCTCCTTATTTAAAAATTATTATTTTCACGTTAGGAGGAGGTGCCGCTGGGTACTAACCTCCCTCATACCTGACATGCCAGCTCTTACAATATATATATCTGCTTATTGTCGCGGAAATGTGACAGGTGTAGATTACAATAAATAAAGATAAAAAAAAAAAAAAAAAAAAAAAAAATTTTGTAGGAAATAAAATAAATAAGACAACTATACGCCCGAGATGTTACAAAAACTTCTTCATCAAAATCGGCTCACCAGAAGAGCCACTTTATACCATGCATATTGCACCTTTTTATGATTTTCTCAAAAACGGTTCCGATGATTTTGATTAAGCTCGTCATATCGATGTAAAATTCAATAGGTTTTAATATTATGTAGATTTCATTCTGATAAAAATAGTCTGAGAGGGCTTAAATGCCGATATATTAAATTGTCCTTCTCTAAAGTACCTTTGATTTTGTACATTCTATAAAAATAACCATATTATCAGAGTCTGGTTCTAACTGTCACAGTGTTCACATCGCTTCTTCTCTCTCAAAATCCATCGTCTTCCATTCGTACTTCTTATACTGCAATTGTATATTGTAAGTAGTAATAAATTCTATAGCTACTTTATAACCAAGTGGCAAGGCCTCTAATGAATATAAATTTTTAGTTCATTAATTTATATTCTATATTGAATATAAATAGCGTAATAGCATTAGAACAGGTCGCGCTGGTAGAGATTACATCTTATCAGTCCCCACCTCTTCTGGAGCTCCCCACCACCGTCTTCAAGTTAATCACCTCACTTACGCTCCATACTTCATCATGGCCGTGTGTCCAGCTTGCAAATCGACGATCGCCAGACGAAAAATCAGGTATCACTTGCAGCCAATGCAAAATAATGTATCATTTGAAATGCTGCAATATGTCTGATGCTGATGTAAGTCGAATTAATAAAAAAAATTTCAAATGCATCTCATGTGAAAATTTACCGAAAAGCGAAAATCAAAAACATAACGTCCCCATCAGCAAAAATATAGAGGATGATGTATCAACCATTTTAATCGAAATCTCAAAAATTACCGACGATCTTAAAGACATAAAAACCACAATGAACAGTCAAAACGATATTATTTTTGAAAATGCCGAGAGACTGCGATCGATGGATGAAAGAACTAAAAACTCAGGACGAACTAATTGAAAGACTGATAAGTGAAAATAATAATTTTAAATTACAAATTAAATCAATGGAGGTTAGAATGAACCAAATTGAACAAGCCCAGCTCTCGCATTCTGTCGAAATTAGAGGCGTTCCGTTGAAGACCGGAGAATCACCGAAGGGTGTAGTTTGCTCTGTCGGAGCTGCCCTAGGTATTAAGCTCAAAGCTGAAGATTTTGACCTCGTGGAGAGAAAAAGGTCGAAAGGAGAAGACCCCCGTCCGCCTTCGATGGTCGTGCAATTTGTTCGCCAGGCGGTCCGGGACGAGATTATCCGCCTCCAGAAGGTAAAAAGAGACTTCACCACGAGGCACCTCAACTGGGATAGTGACGACAGGATTTACGTCAGTGAGAAGATGACTGCGGGCAACAGGCATCTGTACTGGCTGGCCAGGCAGAAGAAAGTTGCCGGCAAAGTGAAGCATGTCTGGTTCGCTCGAGGTCAAGTCCGCAAAGAGAGGATAAATAAATAAATTCTTTATTATTCTGGGACAAGTCCCTTTGGAATAACATCTACATAACATGTAAATTGGACTTAAGAGTCTTAGAGAAATTAATTATTTATAAACAATTTGACTAAAACTAACAGAAAACAGACATACGCAAATATGTTGGAAATAGAATAAAATAGAGTCAATTACAATTTTGTTCTGACTGGATGGTCATGAGATGAATGAATAAGCGGGATTTAAATGCAGGAATAGAGTTGGAGTGACGGATAGAAAGAGGAATAGAATTCCATAGGATTGAGGATCGGATAAGGAACGATCTGTCAAAATGTGCAGATTGGTGTTCCGTTGTGTATAAATCTGAAGGCCTAGAGCGTGTACAGCGGGAATGGACAGAGGATTTGAATTGTAAAAGGTTGAAAATGTATGATGGACGGCGGGATTGAATAACTTGGTATAGGAATGATGCAAGAAAATACTTCCGGCGATTGGAAGGATAAAGCCACTTCAACTCGCTATAAAATTCGGAGATGGAGGTGTACCTCGGGACCCCGAAGATAAATCGAACAAAGCAATTAATTAGGCGTTTTATTTTTACTTCGAGATCCCCAGAAACACAACCGTATACGGTACAGCAGTAGTCGAAGTGGGGGAATATTAGAGAGGTAACGAGGAGCTTCCGGGTTTCATACGGGAATAGGTGACGAAGGGAATTCAGTCGCTTTAAGGTGTAAAAGGTGCGGCGGGAAATTTCGGAAATATGGCTCTTGAAAGAGAGGGTTTGATCAAAGGTTACTCCCAGATTCCTGACGGTCGGATAAAACTTTATAGGGTTACCATTTAGGAAGAGGGTTGGGATATGTGGAACAGTTTTCAAGAAGTGATGGGATCCTATTACAATGGCCTTTGTTTTTTCAATATTTAGTTTTAGTTTGTTGACTACAGCCCAGTGACTTATTCGATCTAAGTCCTCTTGTAGTCTTTTTGTTGCTGGTAATAGGTCGGGAGGTGGAAAGGAAAGGTAAATTTGAAAATCGTCTGCATAGAGGTGGTATTTAGAGTGATTAATATGGAGAGGCAGGTCATTAATATAAATAGCAAATAGGGTAGGAGATAGAGACGACCCCTGTGGGACACCGCAGGAAAGGGGCAAGGTTGAGGATGGGGGCTGGTCTGGCACTACAACGTACTGAGAACGATCGGATTGAAACCAGCGCAAAGCACTGTTGGATACTGGAAGATTTTGGAGTTTGGTAAGAAGGATTCTATGGTCAACGGTGTCAAACGCCTTTGAGAAATCGAGAAGGATAAGAATTGTTATTTGTTGGTGATCAATGGCTGTTTGGAGGTCTTGTGTTATTTTAAGGAGAGCGGATTGGGTAGAATAACCAGATCGAAAACCGGATTGGAGAGGACTAAGAAGGGAGTTTTCTTCTAGGAAATTTGAGAGTTGGGTTTGAACAAGGCGTTCGAGCGGTTTTGAAAGATTGGAGAGAAGAGAAATAGGACGGAAATCTTGCGGTGAGGTAGGATTTGGAACTTTATTTAGTGGTCGGACGAGGGCAGAGAAAAGATGCTGTTGCACAGTTCCGAATGATTACTGGCCATGACTACCTCGCAAAACACTTGCATCGGATCCGAATGGTAGGGTCTCCACTTTGCTGCCTTTGTCATGCCAATAGTGAGTGAAATGGATGCAGCGCATCAAGAAGTATGCCCCCGATTACAAAAAGTAAGAGGTGAAACCCCATCCAGATCGGAGTGGTACTGGGCTGCCACATCCCTTATGGCGGAAGTCAAAATGGGATGGCATAATTTAAAAAAACAAACAAAGAATTTACCATGTAACATTTTAAGAAACTACAGTCAATCCATATATTTAATACAAAAGAAATGAATAATATTGGAATTAGAACAAACTACTAAAGTAAATTCTGTTATCAACTCATATATTTCTCATTTTTTTCTAACACAAATTAGCTTCTGAAGATTGTTTTTATTTTATTTATATTGTGTTGTATACAAATTAATCAATTATTGTAAATAGTAGTTTGTCATGTTTATCTTGTCTGTTGGCCAGACATAATTTATATTTATAATGTACAAAGCTGTTATTCTAAAGGGACCCAGTCCCAGAATAAAAATTATTTTCTATCTATCTATCTAAATAAGAAGGATTGCTAGGACACGGTTTTGCCATTTTGGCAGCGACCATATTGTAGATCTTAAGTTGTGTGAACTGATTAACCCCTATAGCTTGGTCAGATTCAAGAAAGCATTAGGCCTGTATTAACAGAAATGGACAGGGCACAGTAAGTCTAATAAGATTGTAGTTTTGTTTTATATGTTATTTTTATTTATTTTATTGTTGAAACCATTTAAGTGATATTATTTTAATTTGTTTGGTATAATGGCTTTCCTTTCTGTTTTTTTTTTCAATACATGTTTTATTTTGAGTTTAATTTTGTTTTACATGTTATTTTTGTTTACTTTATTTTTGACGCTATTGAAGAGATACTATTTTAATTTCTTTGTATTGAGGGTGTATAGTTGACTGTAGAAACTATTATAGGTGGAATAGTCAGGAATCAGTCATTTTTGAAAAGTTTTTAATTTTGCCAACGTTTCGGCTCAAGCTTGTGAGCCATCATCAGGGAATTACTGAGCCATGTCCAAGCATAAACTCGGTAATGCCCTGATGATGGCTCACAAGCTTGAGCCGAAACGTTGGCAAAATTAAAAACTTTTCAAAAATGACTGATTCCTGACTATTCCACCTATAATTTAATTTCTTTGGTATTATTGTTTTTTTCTAAATTATTTTGTTTTTTATTATTGTCTCATTTTTATTAATTTACGTTATTGCTCCTTTTTTTTAAATGTATAGGTAATGTAAATTACCAATAACGGGTAAACAAGATAATTTGATTAACAATAACAAATCCAAAAAATAAGATTACAAATGAAAAAAAAAAAAAAAGATACTGAAAATTTCAGTGACAAAATCATTTGGTACAAGCAAATAGAACAAACAATGAGCGTGAACAAAAACATTTAACCATAATGAAATAAAAAACTATTAGAAATGAATTGAAAAAAAAGACATAATAAATGAGACAATAATAAATGCGATACAGTTGAATTTCATGGTTACCTAACTTATATGCAAGTAGAATATGTGAAAGACCCTTTAAACTGGGGGGAGAAGAAGAATTTTAGTGGTCTAACACCAGTGACCATGATTAAAGAACCAGCTACATCGACGTTACTGAATATGATTTTCTGTGGAAGCAAAGAGAAATGTGTTAAAAATGCTGCTGGAAAAAAGGTGGACTTGCTCTATCGTCGGTCTTTATTGCGGATTCGAATCCTGCATAACAGAACAAATATTAAATATAACATGGAAGAAGACGAGTTTTACGATACGCAGCCTTTCGCTCAAAATGATACATTATACGCATCAAATACATTTGAGATTAAAAAAAGAAAAAAAACAACTAACAAAAATGTTTTATATTTGATTTAAAGTTGTTGGTGTATCATTGAAATGTTTTTTTTTTTAATCAATTAAAACAAAAGTAATATATTGGAAAATTGTTCTAATTAGTTACAAAAACGCTTTTATTTTTCTAGAATATATACAATAATGGTTTTAAGATAATATCACGTTTAGAAGAACAAATTAAAACGGAGTATTTTAATTTTTATCAGCAGAGGACTTTCAGTAAACAAATTATTATCAACATTTCTTGTTCGTATAATTAGAAGAAATTAAAAATGTTATACATCTAACTTGTTAGAAATTTAATGCTCCAAAAGATTGCTCCTTATGTATTTTTTAATAAACTGCACACCTAAATAGTTATTGAAGCTAAACCGCCGACTTTTCTGACATTTCGTGTTTTTTTGACAATTTGGCCAATATTTACAACCACGTATCTCAGTAGGTGTTTCGAATTTTCCAACATGTTACATACCAAACATGTAGGCAATTCATTGGTCTTTAAAATTAATAACGACAAAGTTTGCTCTAAAATGTCGAGGAACAGATTTAGAACTGAAAAAAGTACTTTTTTTTAGAGGTTTTCCAAGATGGCGGAAAACGCACAAGGGTGAAAAGTGTAAAAACTTGGGTTTTTAATGAGGGGAGCAGTACAAACAATCGTGCCTAAAAATTAAATTTACCCCTTCTTTTTCTAGCCAAAATCCTATTTCTACTGGGCTATCTGTGCCTCAAGGACCACCCGGCTAACTACAAGGGATGTGAAATCTACAAGAAGCTCAGAACCAGATACCAAAAACCTCAGGATCCGAATGAAACAGCTATACTAATCAGAAGCAGAAGCGAACCATCTAAACTTGTAAATTCTAACGTGTCATTTGCCCACTTGCTTGGAGGTGGAAACCAGAGTCATGAAGTCGAGGCACTGCCGGAACAACGTTTTCCTCAACATTCTCAATCTAATGTACAACAATCCATCCCTCAAAGTTTACCTAATCTTCAAAAGAGTCCTCAACACCAAATTTCTCATATCCCTCCACCATCAAACGTCACAGATCTTACCAGTCTAATGACATCTCCGAAATCAAATCTCTTGTTATGCCGTTTATATCACTCCTTACAAATCTAGTATCAAATCTAATCCCTGCCTTGAAAAATCCTTAAATGACTTCACCTAACTCCTTATCCATTCTCATTTGGAATGCGAATGGTGTTAGAAATCATACTGACGAACTGACAGCGTTATTGTAAGACAAAACAATCGATGTTGCACTTAAAACTGAAACAAGACTAACGACTGAACAGTACTTCAGAATACCGCAATACATGACATACCGTACTGACCACCCAGACGGCAAAGCCCATGCCGGTTCTGCTATCATTGTCCACCAATCCCTCTCTCTTCATTTACTCCCACTTCCGCCAAGCATCAGCAGTGGGGTTCCAGAACCACGAATTCTCGGGGACGAAATTTGCTGTCTGCACTCAACTCCCGAAATTTTAATATCCTGCCTCCTGACTCCCCTACCTATTGGCCAACCGATCCTAACCGCAATCCTCGACTTCTTTATCCACAGCGGATTAGGCTCTCTCAACTTGTCTGTAACTCGCCGTGATGAACTATCCTCAGACCATAGTCCACTGATCCTGAAAGTATCTCTCACTCCAATTCCAAAACCCATTCCACCATCATTCATCCGAGGCCCTGTCAACTGGAACCTTTTCCGCCAAATCCTGACCGATAATATTGACCTCAGAGTAACCCTCAAAATCCCAGATGACTTAGATAATTCCGTCTATTCCTTTACCACCGCCGTCCAACAAGCTGTCTGGACTGGCTCCTCTCCTAAACACTCCAGTATAAATCCTCACCAAAATCATTTTCCACAACATATTATACACCTCATCCACACCAAACACCGAGCAAGATCATTATGGCAGTGCACCCGACACCCAACAGATCGCCGCTCCTAAAACTTCTATTGTAGACAATTGAAGAGAGAGTTGGCGACCTTCCGTTCCCAGTCCCTTAATTCCTACCTCTCCTCTCTATCAGCTCGTGATAATTTCCTGTGGAATGTCACGAAAAAGATCCTAAAATACCATCAAGTTTTCCATCCTCTCCGACGTGGTGATGACTCCTGGGCTGCGTCTGATGAAGATAAAGCCGAGGAATTCGCCACACACCTTTCCAAAGTATTCACTCCTCACCCGGAATCCCACATCAATCACACCGCAACAGTGCAAGACTTTCTTATGTTACCAATTCCTTTTTCCCTACCTCCTAAAGCTATTAATCCCTCTGAGGTCAAATATCTTCTCCAGAACTGACCCTCTGTAAATCTCCTGGACACGATCTCCTTACTCCCCAGATCCTCCGACAACTTCCGTAGAAAGCTATTATATTTCTTACTTATATTCACAACTGCATCCTACGCACCACCTATTTTCCTCTGTTATGGAAACAATCCACTATCATTCTTTTTCTAGAACCAGGCAAACCTTCCAACAACACTTCATCCTACAGGCCTATTAGTCTACTCCCCATCCTCTCAAAAATCTTCGAAAGGCTTCTTCTTAAATGTATCCTACCCATATATATATTTTTTTTGTTTACATCAATTTTATTTTTTATTCGTATATATTACAATTTGTCATAATAGACAATAATAATAGTGCTACAGGATCTCATTCATACAATATTTACAATATAAACAAAATTAAAGTCAAATTACAAAAAATCAAATCAAAATAAATAAACGTATACAATAACAAAATTTGTAGACAAAATAAATACAAATAAATGAAGTTAATAATAAAAAATGAAATAAACAAAACATGTCACATTCATACCTATGTACAATAACCTACCCATATTAAAATCTCAAAATCTTCCTTCCCATCAGTTTGGATTCCGTCCTCAGCATTCCACAGTTCAACAGGGGCTCCGAGTTGTAGACCATATTTCCTCAGCTCTTGAATGCAAAGAGTATTGTTCTGGTGCGTTTCTGGACATTGCGCAAGCTTTTGACCGGGTATGGCACACTGGATTACTCTTCAAGCTGAAAAGCCATTTACCCCAGTCTCTATACCTCATTCTCCGATCCTATCTCTCAAACCGTTCCTTCCGAGTTCGCTGTGGTATAGAATTTTCTAACCTTTATCCCGTTGAGGCCGGTGTTCCTCAAGGCATCGTCTTGGGACCCGTCCTCTACATCATTTACACTGCTGATATTCCTACACATCCTGATACCTTTCTGGCAACTTTTGCAGACGACACCGCCATCCTATAATCCAGTTCCAATCCTGAAACAGCATCCTTAAACCTTCAGAGACACCTTTTCCTTATCGAACACTGGTGTAATAACTGGCGCGTAAAGGTGAACGAAGCCAAATTTAAACACATAACCTGTACTCTTCGACGAAAATCCTGTCCGCCAGTTTATTTCAACTCATTACCAATTCCTCTCTCAGATACTGTCCGGTATCTTGGCTTACTGTTAGACAAAAGATTGACTTGGAACCCACATACAAGACTTAAAAGACAAGAACTCAACCGACGATTCGGACAGTTATACCGACTACTCAACAGAAAATCTGAACTTACAGTTGACAACAAATTATTAATCTACAAGACAATACTGAAGCCCATCTGGACCTACGGACTTGAACTGTGGGGGACAGCTAAACGTACTAATATCAAACGCATTCAATCCTTTCAATCCAAAGTCCTCCGTACAATAGTAAATGCTCCTTATTATGTCTCTATCTATACCTTGCACCACGACCTTAATGTTCCATTTATTTCAGACCTAATTCCATCCCAATTTTCCAAATTCCACCAGAACCTCATTCATCATCCTAATCCTCTAGCTCAATCCCTATCCAGCTCCACTCATCCCTACAACCCATCAAGAAGGTTGAAACGGCAGTGGCCCCGCGACCTTTTGTAAATATATTGGAGTTCTAGCACTGGCTGGATTCTTCACTCAATATGATGTATGTATGAGTGTGTGTATGTGTATATAGGTATAAGTGAATACTTGACTTTATTGTATTGATTTATCATTGTGTATATATTTTATTGTAATTTTATGCTGTGTAAATATTGTATGAATGTAGTATGTATGATATCTTTCAGCACTACTATTGATGTCCAAATTGGGACAGATTGTAATTTTACTCAATAAAAAAAATTGTTGTTGTTGTTTTAAAAAAAAAAACAAAAAACAAATATTACCAAAAATCATCAATCTCTGTTTCATTCATGCATTCATGGATGTGATACTACATCTGCTTTTTATTATAAGGGAAAACATAATTTAATTAAAATTTTAAATAATGATCAGAAATTACGCGCAGGAGCTGAAACTTTTATGATTGAAGAAAAAAGTAAAGAAATACTTTTTAATGGAAGTATTTGTAGTATTCTCTAAAACTGTCCAAAACTTGAATGAACTGCGTTGCAAACTCATCAAAAGATAATAGCGTACACTCATCACCTCCAACAGAGGATAATGTGACCTGCAAGTTTATTATTTTAAAAAATAAAACATTAATACCTACAAAAAATTAGAATTGACAAATAGATAATTATTTGAAACCAATCAAAATGACTCAACTTGCATACCAATGAACGTCTTGAAACTTATATTTACCTCTTGTAAAACATAAGTTTCTTGTAGCTTGTATTTCTCACCCGCTTGCATTATATGCAGTAGAAGTGACTCTGACAACCACTCCACCACTTGAAGAAGATGAAGTTGTAAATAAACAAAATATCGTTGAAAACTAAATTTTCTTTTGTAGAAATAAAAACAAAAATAGAAAAATTGGAAGAAAATAGTCCGGGTAGTATATAACTGACCGCCACCCGGATTAATTCCTTCCAGTAATTCTCAACGGTCAACTAATTATATCAAATATGATGACAAATTGAAAAAGTTACTTGTTTTGTATTTTTTTTTTTTTTAAGTTTCAATAACAAATAATGAAGCGAAACATTTTTTCATATTCAATAAACATGTATATTGTTTAAACAATATAAACAATTATTTTCTCCCTTTGAAAGGTTTCTGGTTTTATTTATTTATTTATTTAACGTCACTTTAATATAAAAAAACATGATATATGATTTTATTTAATATAAAAAAACAAACATTTTAAACAAAAAATGCTCAAAATCTTTCGAGGACTTTTGAAGATTGCCTGTTTTACGGCTTCATTGACGCGACTAATAGTCACGTTTGCAACATAAATGTGATTGATATACATTGATCCAACGAATGGGAATATTTTCAATTAAAGAATACTTTGATGAATACAATTGTTAAAATAACATATTAATATTCCTTTAAAATGTATACGTCTTATAATAATTGAGTAGTTTTTGACTGTTTTGACTATATGGTAAAGAAGTTGGTTGAGGGTGCAGCCACAAAGAAAACACACCAGTAAGAAAAAAAATAAAATAAGTGTGTTTTAATGGTAGTTTCTTTGTAACCACATTACTAAACAACTGCTCCATCATTTGCGTTTTATAGTTACTACTCATAAACGCATTTATGCAAACTTAAATAAAGACAGAATAAAATATTCGCGAGCAAAGCCGCGGGTTACAGATAGTTGATATATAAAATAAACATACTCTAGGAAGGTAAGTTGAGAGAAAAGAGATATCTCACAACTAGGAGATAAGGGCAGCAGCCACTACCTTCAGCGGCAGCCCATCATTATTCCATTTGCTTTTTTTTAGAACCCTAAATAGCATCCCTAGCCCAGACGGTCTCCATAAAAACCCAAGGGCAGATTCCTCCCCACATAAGATTTTTTTTTAACGTTACTACGTATTATTGAAAGGCTGTATAGAATGAAATACAAGTCTGCGCCTAAACAAGTGACTGTAATCCACAATACTTGTGTTCCGAACCATACAAAATAAAATGGAAAATTTTTTAGTTCTATTTTAGTTCAAAAAAATTTAGTTCTATTTTAGTTATTCTTATATCAGTAACAGTACTGGAGTTCTGAAAAATCTGGTGCGCACAATATACGACTCTCACTTAACTCCATTTTTTTTTTTTTTTTTACGCGAAACGTCCTTAAAGACCACGCAAATATCATTTTCTCCTAACTTTGCCCATACATTCCACTCTTTTTCTCTCTTCCCTCCTCCTCTCCATTCTTACAGACTGCATTCTTCTTTCTTCCTCGCTCTATGCGCTCCCCTTTCTCACCTCTGGCACCCACTAGGGTTTATTTATCTTCCCTAATTTTCCTCTATACTCATCTCTATCGACACAATCCTGTTTTGAGATTCCCAACCTCACTGTCTCTTTCCTCATCTACTGAATGTATCCTCCGGCCCCTTTATATCCCCAATTTTTTCAAAGGTTTCCTTATTTATTCTGCTCCGGCTCATCTTTACCATATGCCCGTAGAAACGCAGCCTCCTTAACCTAATGTCCGTTTCCAGGTCACCCACTTCTTTGTACAGTTCTCTGGTAGGCCTCAGCCTGTATCCCTCTGGTAACTTTACTGGCCCATAAATCTTCCTCAAAATCTTCCTCTCAATTCCCAAAAGTTTCCTTAAGCTAGGAAGAGAAGCGATCTCCATTGCATACATAATAACCGGTTTGACAATGGTGTTATAGTGCCTTATTTTCGTGCCTTTCTTATTGAAAGAGCCTTTTTTACAGTATAGGCTACTGGTGACGAAGCTGAGTCTTTCCATCTTGACCTGCCTCTCCTCCATAACCTTTCTCTCGGACCCATTATTACAAATAATTTCCTCCAAATATCTGAAGCTATTGGTGACCCTGATTTTTCCATAAATTGCATTAAACAAATATTTTTTTTCAGTTTTCTCTTTTAGCTAAATATCGAATTCGTTCTACTTATATATTTACCTGTTTTTTATCAATGGTAACAAGATAATATAGTTATTTTCATAGAATCTTCAAATTAAAGGTACTTTAGAGAAAGAAAATTTAGAATATCGGCATTTAAGCCCTGTCAGTCTATTTCAATCAAAATGAATCCTGCATCATATTAAGGCCCATAAAAATTTACATTAATATATAGAGGTCAATCAAAATCGTTAGAGCCGTTTTTGAGAAAATCGTAAAAACTTGCAAAAAGTATGGTACAAAGTGGCATTTCTGGTTAGCTGATTTTGATGAAAAAGTTTCTGTAATGTCTTGGGCTCATAGTTGTATTAAATATGAAATTTCAGTTTCCTTTGATTTTTTTATTTTTCCCCGGGAGTTACCACACACACACACACACACACACACACACACAGACCTTTTTGCGGGACTCGGTTGTTGTTGTTTTGGTTTTAAGGGCAAAAAACTGCGAGTGGTTATTATTGCCCAAAACATCTTCAGAAGTCAATTAACTTACCTATGATGAGAAAAAAAATCGATTCTAAAAGGACGAAATCAATAGAAATAAAGCAGAACAATATGCATTATGATTTAATCAAAATTGCAAGGATAATGATTAGCAACAAAAAGTAAAAATGGAAAGTGTGAGTAATATCAAAAAGTGCGTAAAATAACCTGAACGTGTTAAATGAGTTGATATAAACGAATGTTTTTCACTTATTGATCACTATCGCTCAATGCCTCCGAGACTTTACATGGTACGCCACATTTTACAAATTCCCTACTGTAACGAGGACACTCATCAAATATGAAAAATAGTTAAAATATGACTTACTGTGAGAGTCACTTTACACAGTTGACATCGAGGTGGATCCTTTCTTGCCATGAGTGAGGTGGCAGTGTCCTATCCCCAGGCGGGCGGTAACTACCTCCTCACGCCTACACTGTTGAAGACGAGACCCAGATCTGATGATCGGTTTGACATTTTTCAGATTGTTGTTTTCAAGAGCAGTCCAAGACAGTTGCCATTCGTTTATGATCTTCGCGTTTATTGGCTGAAACAGATGAAATAAAAGGGGGCGTTATTTCTTCTAGCGAATGTGCCTCTGCTGCTGCTCTGTCAAATTCCTCGTTCCCTGATATTCCGGAATGACTAGGAATCCAAAGCTGGACTTGGTTATTTGGACACAGGGGACCGTAAAACGTGTATTGCGTAGATAACTGGAATTTGAAAATTTTCATGATTGCACTACTTACCCTTTCTATATATTTCATATATAGGTAGGTGGAAAGAAATATGAGGCTTTATCATTTCTCTCTGACTGGAAAAAAATCTGGTGCGCGCAACACATGACTTTCACTCACCTCCGTTTTTTATATCAAATTAAGAATTATTAAACAGATTTAGAAACGAAATAAATTGTTAAAGAATTATTTACATTGGATTTTAAAAGAAACATATGTTTTATTAAATTATCTATACTAATATTATAAAGCTGAAGAGTTTGTTTGTTTAATCTCAGAAACAACTGGTTCACATTGAAAAATTCTTTTTGAGTTGGATAGTCCATTTATCGAGAGTTATGGAATGAGATTTACTCATCTATTGTAATTGCTATTACAATTGTAATTATAATTATAAAGAGATTATTGTAATTGTTATTAGTAATATTTATATTGCCTCCTATTACAAAGGATGCCGCCTTCTACCTCCGAAGGGTCTTTAGCCCAAGACACCTTTTCACATACCTGAAACCCTACAGGAAGTACATTGACATTATGGGTGCTAAGTGATCCATATGTCCGTCCATTTGATCTCTGCCGTCTTTCCTCCATCCCCTCCACTATTCCTTCCTATATGTACCCCCCAAATCCTAGGGCCAGGGCACTCCGGTCAAAATGTTCTTTATGTAAAGTTATAATATATTATAGAAGTAAGAAGTTTATGTGTCTCTTTTGATTGTGTTTAAATAAACAAAAGTTTATATAAAAGTGTTATTTGTTAACTGAGGAAGGTTATAGGCTATATAACATCACGCTGCAACCAATAGGAGCGAAGAATCAGTGGAAAATCTGGAAAAAAACGGGTGAAATCAACCTCGCATCCCAA
The DNA here is from genome assembly GCA_023052935.1 of Piezodorus guildinii. NCBI lineage: Eukaryota > Metazoa > Arthropoda > Insecta > Hemiptera > Pentatomidae > Piezodorus > Piezodorus guildinii. The sequence goes on from CM041297.1 coordinate 114,036,002, forward strand.
CTATAATTTACCTTTTAATTTTAAAATAATTCAATTTCCCGTTAAGTTATCTTTTGCCGTAACAATTAATAAACCACATGGGCAAAAATGTAAACACGTAGGAATCGATTTACGTCAAGATCGAGTTGCAGAGAAAATCAGTATGTTCTTATGCAACAAGAAAATAAAACCAAATATAAAATTTACGCAGAAGTACTTAGGTTAATTAATTAGGTTTTCCGAATAGTTCGTAGTGATTTTAAAAATAAAATTTAGCTTTTATTTTGTCCAATAAAAATGAATCACGAAGCTAATGTTTTTTTATATGCCTTTAATCCTCATGGAATTAAAATGTTTACACACTGAATTCGTCTTTATTAAGGCTCAGTAGTGCTGTTTATTGCAAACCAACATGAGTGACGATTCGGTTCATTTTTGGCATATTATGCTGTTCTTTTTGAAAAAAGGTAAAAAAGCATCATATGTTTTCTTAAATCTTTAGCATTCCTACGATATATTATACATGTATATTACTGTTATGAAGTTCAAAAACAAAAAATTGCATTAAAAAAATATGTTTGCAGTTATCTCCTTTAGTTGGATATCGAATTCGTTCAACTTATACATTTACCTGTTTTTTTAGCAGTGCTAATCAGATGATATGGCCAATTTTATAAAAACTACTAAAATAAAGGTACTTTAGAGGAAGAAATTTTGAAATATCGGAAATTAAACCCTGTCAGACTATTTCAATCAGAACGAATCCTACATGATATTAAAGCGTATTAAATTTTACATCGATATAGGGAGTTTAATCAAAATCGTTAAAACCTTTAGGCGTTAAAATGGTGCTAACTAAATGCATAGTATAAAGTAAATCTTCGGGTCACCTGATTTTGATGAAAAAGATTCTATAGCATCTCGGACGTATAGTTGTCTCAAATATAAAATTTCAGTTTCATAGGACTTTTCGTTTTCGCCCGGGAGTTACGACACACACGCACACACACACACACACACACATTTTTGCGTTACTTTGTCATTTAGACTAAGGAGACCCTAAAACGTTTATTTCCGTTGAAAACTGGAATTCGAAAATTTTCACGATCGCTATACTTTCCCTTACTATATATTTCATATATAGGTAAGTGAAAGTAATAACAATAGAACATGGATGTTACGATCAATTATCAAGTGCAGCGGGAGAAATTGTGTTTACGGACGGACAGGCGGATTGATGATGTATATGAGGTAAAGAAAGTGAGAAATAATCTACTAAAAAAAATAATTGTTATTCATCTATATACATTTTGGCATTGTTACATTGGTAACTTTTTTCATTCAAACCAATAAGCACCTAAACAGTAGGTTCTAGTGACCAATGTTATATAACAAAAACTATTTTCCATCAAATTTCTGATATGGGAACTAGAGTTAAATTTTTATTCCAACCAACACTAACAGAGTTAGAGCATGTCAAACGAGTTACTTTTTTGAGAATAAAAAAAAAGTTACATAATAAAATAAGGTTTACTCGTATAAACATATTTGCGTGAGATGAAATGCTACACAGTTGATGCCTACTAACCTACGGAGAGAAGCAATTATTAGAGGCAGCAATTATCTTTGAGTCAGTGAAGCAATTGAATAGTGGGCTGTTATAACTGATCTACGGAGTAACGAGTAACGGTGTTCATCTACTCTTGAGCGATATAGGTGTCAACGACCTTCATACACCTTTATATAGCTTTTGCTATCACTTCATAATAATAATTATTGGCCAAAAAGTAGAATTAAAATAGAGTAAACTGAGAGGAACACAGTGACGGATAGCAATTCTCCAAAAACCTTAAAGAAAGGATATTATCTTGAATTGATAACTAATGCTGCTAAATTAGCTGGTGAGCTAGGGTCTACAGGACAGCTAGGGCCTCTTTAAAGTTTTGTGAATCCCATTGTCCGAATCCGATCAGCTTGTGAAAACCTGACATTTCCTGCCTCGACATGATAGTAATATAGCATCCTTTTTTAGTCATTTGTTATCCAGCATTGCTTTGAGACAGTGTTATTGGGGTCTAACAGATCCCACCTCACCATTAGAGTTCGGATTTATCGAAAGTGTGTATTTCAATTTGTTCGAAGAAATGTCTCGTGATCGTGTTATTTTACGCACCTTTTTTATTTTAATAAGAAGCTGGAATCATCCTTGTTAAAGGACCAGACGGTCAGAAAATCCCAGACTTTCCCGGGAGCTTCAGTTAAAGGTCAATCATTATTAGTGGAAAAAAAAATGAAGAATCTAACACATATAGTCAGGAGACCACTCCGAATAAAAGGATATGTTATTTTTGTCCAAGAAACAAGGAAAGGAAGTCATGTATAGTTTGTATTAAATGTGAACAAAATATTTGTGGGTAATGTTCGGTTTCCTATTGCAAAAACTGATCCTAATTCTAGCACTGCATACTTTCTTTATAAAAGTTTCTTTTTTTTTACCATTTTCCGTTCTTTAAATATAATAAACTTTAAGATAAGGACTTGTTTTTATATTATTTTACAAATGTTTTTATTCCATAGAATATAACGTTAAAAAAAAAAAAAAACAAAAAAACAGTAATAAAATGTATTTCATAATATCGCATTTATTCAGTTTTATAGCATCCTTTTTGTTTTTAAAAACTGTGTAATGTATGCTATATAAATAAAGATTAATATTGTTGTAAAAAAAAAAAGAAAAAAAAAAAGCATCCTTTCATATGGTACCTATTAAAATAGGTTTAATTAACGTATTTTACAAGAATAAACAATTCTAGATGTTTATCCAGGTTTTTATATTCAGGTTAAAAAAAAAAAAAAAAAAAAAAAATGAGGTCTGGGGTCTTTAAGACTCGATTTTGACTATAAATCACCAGTTAAAGGTTAAGTATATTTTTTAAAAATGTTACGTTATTCCTTATAGACCCAGAGTGGCAGAGGTCTGTAAAACTCTTACGTTGAGCGAAAATGAGTATTTTATAATTTAGGTTTTTCGGTGGAAGATTAGATGTTTGAGATTTTTTTTTTTTTTAAATCATTGGTAGAAATAATGGGGAGTCAGTCGTGTGAAAGATATTTCAATTTTCAACGTTTCGGTTCAAACATGGCCATCTTCTGAGGGCCAGTGAGCCATGTCAAGCATAAACTCACATTTAACGCTTGATATGGCTCACATTCCTCAGAATCTGGAAGGTTCATCTGATAACGTGGATTTGGTAGGATACTCGTCATTTACAAAATATATTTCTCGAGATTGGTTCGGCTAATAGCTTTGCACTGACTGTTCTTTCAAGTCGCAGAACTTTCGCGACTTCACCCTGCTTCTGACTAATATATACAGATTATTAAGATAATGTCTTACAATTTTTAAGGCTAGATCTCATATTCTGTACTCATTGTGAAAACCTATGCTCTCAGAATACTAAACAAACTATCAATTTTGTCACTGATGTGGGTCTTGCTTGTTTTATTGATTTTCCTCGTCGCACAGTGGTTTCAAACGCACTTTTTTCAGGACAAAGTCGGCAATTCTCGTTCTAATTAAGATATACACCCAATTTAACGTAATTTTGTTACTTAGTAAATTCACTTTAAATGGTATGATTGGCATATTTTTAGCTCATTTGTATATCATGAAAATTTATAAGTCTTGTCAATTATTTCAGAGAAATGTCTCTGTAACTAATTATTCATATATTAATCTTTATATATCCAACTTTCCTGCATTTAACTTTGTTTAGAATCGTTATTAGATAAGTTTAAGGAAACTTTGGGTTTCATATAACGACTTCTCAAATTTTCAAACGAATTTTCAAAAAATGTTAAAAAAATTAAAATTATTTAAAAACATCAACACATACACAACAAAATAAAGTGTAAAATACTTCCAAAATTTTAGTTTTGTTTCTAGTTTTTACCGACAAAATTACAAAACCGTAAATTGATTTCTACGGTTTTGGCAAAGCAGACCGCATAGTTAGCTATAGAAATTTCTTCAATGGGAAGCCCAAAACAAATTGACATATAAAATTATCTTAAGGTCTAAGTTAATTTTTTCAAATGATGAAATATAATCGAGTACTGCCCCAAAGCGAGATACAATTATAAATGTGTTTTTCTAGGGTATTTTTGTTATTTATTTTCCTTAAATTTCATATATAAAATTTGCCTTTTGTAATCTATACAATTTAAACGATAAACTAACATTTCGGATTGGATAGAATATAAAAAAATCTGGGTTGCGGGCAACACACGACTTTCACTTACCTCCGTTTTTAGAATCGATTAAAGAATTTTTAAATATAGTGAGATAAAAATGAGTGAAACCATTAAAGAATTAATTAAATCGAATTTCTTTAGAAACATGCATTTTATTATAAATCTAATTATCTAAAATAATCACTCAGTTTTATCTTCATCACTATCTATTAACTTTTAAAAGATTGTGCATGGGATAATATTTTTTCTAAAATCTCAAGCTTTCCAACGGTATGTCATACATGTATATTACTGTTCTTATGTTCAAAAACAAAAAAATTCATTAAAAATATATGTTTTCAGTTTTTTTCCTTTAGTTGGGTATCGAATTCATTTAACTTATATATTTACCTGTTTTTCATCAGTGGTATCATAAATTTATTTTTATAGAATCTACCTAATTAAAGGTGCTTTAGAGGAAGAAAATTTAAAATATCGGCATTTAAGCCCTGTCAAACCATTTTAATCAGAATGAAACCTAGATGATGGTAAAGCCTATTAAATTTTACATTGATTAAGCGTGTTTAATCAAAATCGTCGGAACCTTTTTCGAAAAAAACGTGCAAAATGCATGGTATAAAGTGGCTCTTCTAGTAAGCTCATTTTGACGAAAAAGATTTTGTAACGTCTCGGGCGTATATTTGCCTTAAATATGAAATTTCAGTTTCATAGGACTTTCCGCCCGGGAGTTACCACACACGGACACATACAGACCTTTTTGCGGGACTTGGTTATTTGGACTCTGCGGACCTTATAACGTGTATTTCCGTTGAAAACAGGAACTCAAATTTTCACGATCGCAATACTTTCCCTTACATACATAAATACATATTTGGCGCAACAACCCGTTACCGGGTCAAGGCCTCCTTCAAACGTTTCTGCTAGTTGGCCCTTTCTGCTGCTGTAGCTCTTCAGCTCCTAACGCCCAGAAGAATACGTGCATCCCCTGCGACGGAGTCAGCCCATCTCCCATTTGGCCTGTCCACTATTCGTTTGCCTTATAGTATGGTATAGTTACTATATATAGTAAGTGAAAGTAAATAAAAGAGTTAAGAAAGGCAATTTTTGTCCGGAAACGCAGTACAATGTCGAGACCTGAAACTGCTTTGTAATGCCACTAGTAGACACCGCTGCATCCCTGGTGTTCCATGTCAGTTTCACCCAGCGATATTGTTTTGCGTCTTAAAACAAAACTTTTGTTATTTATTATATATATATATATATATATATATATATATATATTCTATCTAATCTGAAATGTTAGTTTATCATTTCAATTTTATACATTGCAATAAGTAAATTTTATATATTAAATTTAAGGAAAATAAATAACAAAAGAATCCTACAAAAACACATTTATAATTGTATCTCGCTTCGGGGCAGTACTTCATTATGGTTTATCATTTGGAAAAACTAAGTTAAACCTTAAAATAATTTCATATGTCAATTTTTTTCTGGTCTTTCCAACAAAGAAATTTCTAAAGCCAACAATGCGTTCTTCTTTGCCAAAAACGTATCAGTCACGCCTTCCTTTTGTCTAGTAGCAGATCGGCAATTTCCAAAAAAGATTTTTTTTGGAAAGGAGAGAGGGTGAGGTGATGAGAGTGTGATTTTAGAATCAGAGAAGGTCAGTCAAGTTTCATCTACGATAAGAGAAGAATCAGAGATCGAGGAGAGATCTGTCGGGGGTCAAAGCTGAGAGCAGCTGGAGGATAAAGCCTAGAAAGGACGCCTGGACAATTTCCACCTTCGCCAGCCGACTAATGTTTAAAAGGTAACTTTTTATTGTAATATTGTTTGGTGAGAATCACTATAAGAAACCCCTCAGTATCCTCAGGCATATTTTCAATAGATTTTATATGTGTAATTTAATTTTAAATAATAATATTTATTGAAACTTGGCTAATTTAATCTTACTCTGCATGCCACCTACTGGGATCGGTTAACACGATACCGTTGGAAAATAATTCCAATTGTTCTAAAAAGTATCGTATATAAATATATTAATTAATACTGTTTTAAGGTACTGCTACCTATATATAGTTTATTTATTGGGGAAAAATGATATAACGAAAGTTAAACGGCTATCTCATGGAATGTAAAAGACATCCAAAATGTATACAGAGATGATAATTTTTATGTTATGCTCTGACCAAATATCTGTGCGTCTAAGCTCACAATAATTTATAATTGTCCTGCTGTTGTAGACTAATATATGTAATGTAAATGTGAATAAAAGCATTCAATGATAAAGGCAAAAAGTTCTCTTTCCCGGTGCTAACAGTAGATGACCACGAGCGCCATTGTCTGGTCCCCGCTAGCTGATGACGGTATGACCAGTCAATTGTACACTTAGTATTCAGGCGATGAGAGTACTCCTAACGGTTTCGATCCTGGGTGGCCTGCGCACCTTCAGCGTCCATAGATGTTTTCCAATAGAGCAAGTATAGTATGGTGGCAACCATCAAATTTTTATTGTAGCCGAATTTAACCAAAAATAATGGCCCGCAGGTGGTTCTAGGATTTTTAATGGGAGTAAAAGATCCTTAGTTATGCCTTCCTTTGGAGGGGTCGTTAAAAGGTGGTCCCGAGCCTGTGCGATGTCAGGTACTCGTTAAAGATTCTTCCTGTCCTAATAAAATCTGGATAGGCAAAATTTAGGACTCCCCTGTAGCATCGTCCGATTAGCCATAGTAGCATAATGTGACGTTAAATAAATAAACAAACCGAAAAAATGGACTATTGTACTAATACATAGATCAGCAGAAAGCGGCGGGAGCGCATTTTCCATTCCTTTCATAAACACACAACTTTAATTTTTTTTTCTATAAATTAAGATGAAACAAGTTTTACAAAAACTTAATCTACATACCAATATTCCTTAACTCAATCAGGAGGTACTGAGGATATACACAAAGCCTTAAATTCTACAAAATATTTCCACTTATGATATTACTCTTCTTGGAAGAGAATCCTGCTTATATAATTCCTGCTCATTCGAACCCAAAAGGGTCGCTGGGCATATTATATATATATATATATATATATATATATATATATATATATATATATATATATATATATATATATATAATATTTCCTATTCCTATTTCTATTTCCAATTCGCAGGCAATATTTCCTAGTATCATACCTTTTCCAAATCATCAACTCCCAACACCATACATGCATCCACAGTCTCCTGCAATTTAAATCTTCAGTCCACTCACTTGAAACAAGAACATTCCGACCTTTACTTTCCTACTCATAGGACTATAACTTTTGATCGTTCCTTCCTCGTCTGCTCCTCTACTTCTTGGAATTCTCTACTTACTCATATCCGCCACGCTGCTTTTCTCTCCTCATTAAAATCCCAACTTTTCCAATATCTTCTACTATCCTGAAAAGACGCTTAAAAATTGTGAAATTCATATTCTTGATATCATACTTTAAAAGAGGAGTGATATTTGTTTATTGTCTATATTTAAACTCTGTTATCTATTAGTTTATTTTTAATTTTGTTCAACAAAATATTTTCCAAGATTTGTTTTTATTTTATTATATATATATATATATATATATATATATATATATATATATATATATATATAAATGTGTGTGTGTGTATATGCGTGTGCGATATATGCCCATGTATTTACCCACAATTATAAATAGTTATGTTAATTATGTTCCTTTTGTCTGTTGGCCAAACATGTTGTATAGTTCAACCGAACAAACCTGTCATTCCCAAGGAACCTAGTCTCAGAATAAAAATTATTTTCTATTCTATTCTATATATACCCGCTCAGATCAGAATCACATTGCGACATTCATAAAGTTATCGATAAAAAAAAAAAACATACCATTCCATTACAGCCAGACTTGGCATAAATTTGACTCCCTAACCCATTCTTTTTTATCTGAAATATTCTATCTACCTTTTTTTTTGGCCAGATTAAAATCTTTATCCTCCAATAATTCAATCTGCTGGTTCAAATATGTTTATTCTGAACGTACTCAAGCAGTTGCCATCGCCTAGTCAAACCTTATCTTCCTTCCTTAAGCTTGCTATGCGCCATTCGCTTTATCCGCTTTTCTTCTTACCTATGTTCATTCGAATCCCTCCACTTTTCATTCCTTGTTACACCCCAACCAAAAATTAGCTAATCCGAGTATACTTTTAAAGATTAATTGAAGACAATTGTTCAAGCTCATCTTTTAATTTTTTTTTTTTTTTTATATAAGAGAATTATTTGAACAGCAACACAACTGTATACAGCTATAATACTCTAAGTATAAACAAGCAGTGGTATTAGCGTCCCCTCCACGCTCGCCTCAGCCGTTTATCTCTCTCTTCTCGCCCAGTCTTTGCCCCAGCAAGACCTCATTATAGTGCACTGTGCATTTTATGTTCCTTCAACCATTTACATTGAAGCCATCCCAACCGGGCCCGGCCTCCAATATATCGGCACGCCGACCTTTTCTTACACGTAGCAGCGAGGGAGCCACCAGGTGTACAAATCGTAGTGTATAGACATTTTTTTTATTATATATTAATTTTTAGTGTTTAATTTTTTTTCTATAATTTTATTAGAACAGTTTTTTAAAGATTTATTTTCTTTATTTTTCTTAATAATGAGGAATATCAATTTATGTGATCTTTATTATATTAAAAGTGTATAACAATAATTTTCGCCTTTTTGTTTCTTTTCATCACTTTAATTATAACTAAACTTATACCAATTTTGAACCAGCATCTATTATAGGGAAGAAGGATAGTGGTAAATATTTTAACACCGCCCCTTCCCCTACATTTTGGTCCTCCGGGCCGGATTTTATTCTTTGTCTAACTAACATTTTGGTTCTCCAGCTCACAGATTTTTATTCTTCGTTTATCCGATATTATTGTTATACACTTTCTTTTTTTAAATAATTATTTAGATTTAATTTTTCAGCATTACAAATATTTTTTTTACAATTTATAATAATTTCAAACTCTATTGTAAAGCAGCGGTGCTAGGTTGGTTATAATTATTTCTTTTTTTTCTGGGTTTAAAATTAAATATTTTTCTTAAATTAAAATGGCCCCTAAGACAGACCCTAGACAGGAACAACGTTTCGATGACCTCGTAGCGGAAATCAACGATCTATTTGATGACTTGAGGGAAACTGAGCAATTAAGTCTTCGGGTAGCAAGTGAACCTAGTCAGATAACACTATTAAGGCCCGAATCTCGCGGTTTGATGACACTTATGAAAAATTCAGGAAAACGTCTAATGAAGCTATTAGTTTAGGACAGATACTTTCACATGATAATCAAATAGAGTCTTTGAAAGCTCTCAAGAAGGAAGGTCGGGATTTATTCTACAAAGCCCTTGCGGTAGAAATTAAAGAATCCAAATCTGAAATCCAATCGACATCTTTTAATCAATCAGTTACAGAACCAACAATCCGAGCGGTAAAATTGTCATCAATAAACATGCCTACGTTTAATGGGGATGTAGCTGAATGGATTTCGTACAGGGGCACATTTCTTTCATTGATACATGAAAATGTTGATTTACCCGAAATTCAAAAGTTCCATTATTTGAAATCTTCCTTAAAAGGTCAAGCCGCACAATCAATTTCAGCAATAACTATTTCAGCAGCAGGTTACACCCAAGCATGGGAAACCCTTTATAAAAGATATGACAATAAACGCCTTCAAGCGTCCAACTACCTTGTCAAAATTTTTAATTTTAAGCCTATCCAAAAGGCGACCTTTAATAGCCTCCAGCAATTTTCTGAAACTGTACTAGAAAGTGCAATTGCTTTTAAATCATTAAAAAAGGCCGATCCAGCAGGGTTCATTATCTACACATATGCATTACGATTACTAGACCATCAAACCCGTGAGCGTTTCGAAGCTGAATGTGCTGGTAGGGCAGATATTCCTGGGTTTGATTTTTTTTCAGAATTTATACACCGTCAATTTTTACAATTGCAAGCCACGAGCCTTGCCCTAAACCCTAGTCAAAAAGGCCACACATATACTAGAAACGCCAAACAAGTATTTTTTACTACAAAAGAAGATACGCTTAATAGTTGTCCATTATGTCATCAGCGACATAGAATGTATCACTGCAAGCAATTTCTAAAATTAAATCCTTCAGAAAGATTTCAACAAGTCAAATCTCATTCATTGTGTGTAAATTGCTTGGTTTCTTCCCACTCATCTTCAAATTGTACATCTGCCACTTCTTGTCGGTTATGTGGCAAAAGGCATCACTCATTATTACATTTTAACAAGGGCAACAAGGATTTGGGTACATCTCAAGCAACAAAATTTGAAACACCAGCGCCAAAAGATGAAAGTGGTACTCCCGAAACATCAACTTCCAGTAGCACAGTTTTATCCTCAGCCACTATGGGAACCGTAAGTATATTATTAGGAACGGCTACTGCACGAATACAAGATATTCATGGAAATTACAAAACCATCCGTATGATCGTCGATAGTGGGGCTCAAACATCCTTTATTACTAACGAGTGTGCCAAAAAATTAAGTTTACCTCGTGCACCCAATCATCATGTTTTGAAGGGGTTTGGTAACAGTACTATTTCAGGAGGAAAATACCAAACCATTTGTTCACTATTACCTAGAAATAAAGATCATCCACGGCTAACAAGTGCGGTAATAGTACCGAGTATTACCGACCGCATGCCTTCAAAGGTCGTCCCGATCAAAGTTCAACAATTTTTTACTCGTTTCGATTTAGCGGACACCCATTTTGCGGTACCTTTACCAATAGACTTTCTTTTAGGGGCAGATTTATTTGGACAAATTCTATGTGGAGAACAATTTTCGACACCAGAAGGAATGCCCCACGCCATAAATACAATCTTTGGATGGGTCATCCTCGGGCCAATCAAGGACTTCTGATAACACTGAAATTTCAGCTTTGATGGCAACCAGTGAAGAGCGTGAAGCCTTATGTCTCAGCGATGTTATGCGCAGGTTTTGGGAAGTTGAAGAAGTGGCTTCAATAAAACATCAAAATCCCATCGACATCCAATGTGAACAACAATTTCTTAAAACCCATTCACGTGACTCAACTGGGCGTTACATTGTTCGCTTACCTTTCAAAGATAAAATAGTAGAGTTAGGCGATTCTTATCAAGCAGCTGTACAGCGACTTCATCGATTGGAAGTTAAATTAGTGAGAAACCCCAAGATGAGAATTGAATACTCAGCCGTTTTACGCGAACACTTGAAACTAAATTATATTTCTCCTACCAATAAACGAGGAAACTACATCCTGCCTCATCATGGAGTTTTAAAGGATGGTTCTACAACCAGCTTAAGAATTGTATTTGATGGCTCAGCGAAGACTGCCAAAGGATCATTGAATGACAAACTGCTAGCTGGCCCGAAACTTCAATTGGACATCAGAGATGTTCTTTTAAATTTTCGTCTTTTTCCAGTCGCCCTAATAGCAGATATTCATCAAATGTACCTGCAAATATTGGTACATCCCGATGACCGATCCTTTCAACATTTTTTATATAGATTCGACCTTGACCATTCTGTACAAGAGTTTGAGATCAATCGGGTGACTTTTGGATTATCCTGCTCTCCCTTTTTAGCTCGTCGTGTAATTCAACAACTGGTTCACGACGAAGGAGCCCATCACCCTTTAGCCTGCAGGGCCCTCAGGGAAAATAATTATGTTGACGACATACTCACAGGTGAGGACAATCTAGAACAAGCTCTTCAACTGCAGATGGAGTTAATTTCTATTCTCGAAAAAGGAGGTTTTCAGCTTAAAAAATGGGCGAGCAATTCCGATGCGTTGCTGCAACACGTATCAAAAGGTGAACACAAACAAACCGTGTCTTTATCGAATTTAGAAGAAGCCTCTATTAAAATTTTGGGAATACAATGGGATTCAGTTAAAGATTGTTTGTCATATAAAATCCAAACCCTGGAATACACACCTACCAAGAGAGGAATCATGTCAGCCATAGCGAGGATGTATGATCCTTTAGGGTATTTATCTCCAGTTATTTTCAAGGCAAAGACAATACTACAATCCCTATGGAAGCATAAGTTTGATTGGGATGAAAAAATAAACAATTGTGTCGCCACCGAGTGGAAGAATTTGTTTGACAGTTTAATTGATTTAAGGTCCATTCAAATACCTCGATGCATTTTACCCAAAAAGAATAACGAAATAACCGTAGTCGGTTTTGCTGACGCATCTTCATTAGGCTACGCAGCAGTTGTCTACATTCGACTTGAGAATCAAAAGGGAGTTGTTGAAAGTCATCTTTTATTTTCTAAAACACGCTTAGCACCTCTGAAGACAATGACGATTCCCCGACTGGAGCTCTGTGTGGCAGTATTACTAGTAAAAATTTTGGATTCACTACAACAATTTTTCAGCAAATTCAAAATTAATTCAATCTATTTGTTGACCGACTCAACAATAGTTCTGTCGTGGCTCAATACGCCACCCTACAAACTTAAGACTTTCGTAGCTAATCGAACAGTCCAAATTTTAAAATCTTCATCAATTGAAAACTGGTTCCACGTAGAATCTGAGGATAATGCAGCAGATCTTGCATCCCGAGGAATATTACCACCTCTCTTAGTAAATCATCCTTTCTGGTGGACAGGATTCCCTTGGATGCGAAATGAACCTACTTCTTGGCCAATTTCAAGATTAACGGACATTGTAACAGTGCCTGAACTGAAAAAAGACAGTTGGACTATTATGTACATGACTTCACAAAATGAGATTCTTCAGGTTATTGAAAAATATTCTACATGGGGCAAATTAGTACGCATCTTTGGGTTTGTTACACGCTTCATTCATAATTGTAAAGCTCCCTCAAGAGATAGATTTAGAGGTCCTCTCACTGTTAAAGAACTCGAAAATAGCACTTCCATTATTATCAAAATTACCCAGGATTCGTGTTTTTCGTCGAAATCGCCACTAAATGACTCAAATCTCCAATCATTGTCACCATTTCTTGACAACAGCGGAATCCTCAGGGTGGGCGGAAGGCTAGCTAATAGTCCTTTGCCTTATTTTGCAAAACACCCAATAATATTGCCAAATAAGGCACATATAACATCACTGATCATCGATGACATGCACCGAACCTATTTACACGCTGGACCACAGCTGTTGCTCTCCTTGTTGCGACGGCGTTATTGGGTGATTGCTGCACGACGAATCGTCCGGTCACGCATACACCAATGTGTAATTTGTCATAGATTCAAATCTAAAAATTTCAGCCCTATTATGTCTAACCTACCATCTACAAGGTTCGCACAAGGGCGCCCGTTTATAAATATCGGGATTGATTTTGCTGGCCCTTTCAACACGAAAGAGACACAAAGAAGAAAGGGACCTCAATGGAAATCTTATGTTTGTCTGTTCGTGTGTCTCAGTTCAAAGGCCGTTCATATAGAACTGGTGTCGCACCTTACAACGGACGCCTTTTTGGCGGCATTGGACCGATTTATTGGACGACGAGGGCTTCCTCATAAGATTTTATCTGACCACGGTAGAAATTTTATCGGAGCCGATCGTTACTTAAAAGATTTATACAAGTGGTTGAAGTTTCAAAAAACCCAAGACAGAGTTGTTCAGCATCTTTCTGGTCAGCAGATTAGATGGGAGTTTATACCACCTTCAGCCCCACATTTTGGCGGAATTTGGGAGGCCGGGGTAAAATCCTTCAAACACCACCTAAGAAGAGTAATGAAGACACAAGTTCTCACTATTGAGGAATTCAACACACTCATCATTCGCATCGAAGCAGTTTTAAACTCTCGGCCTTTATACCCAATGTCATCATCTCCTCAAGATTATGATGTACTAACACCAGGCCATTTTTTGATTGGTGCGCCATTGGTGAGCCTTCCCGATGAGTGCAATGACATTCCAACCAATCGATTATCTCGCTGGCAACTCCTCAAGAAATGCCTTAAAGATATTTGGAATAGGTGGCGATACGATTACCTTCATGCACTACAGATGAAAGGCAAGTGGACAAAGAAGACGGAAGACTTGAAACCAGGTCTCCTGGTACTACTAAAGGAACCAGATGTGCAACCCTTATACTGGCCTGTCGGAAGGGTTATCGAAACGTATCCAGGACCAGATGGAGTAGTCAGGGTAGTGCAGATCAAAACTTCTGAAGGCACATACAAGCGCCCAGTTTGTAAACTAGCCCCGCTGCTCCCAGAGTTATAGTAAATTTAGAGTCAATTCTTCAATATCTCTAAGAAATATTTGTTACTTTGTATTTTTTCTCAATTTTTTCCCTTCAAAGTGGGAAAATTTAATATAAATTTTGGTGGGCGGTTATGTTCAAGCTCATCTTTTAAATTTTTTTTTTTTTTATATAAGAGAATTATTTGAACAGCAACACAACTGTATACAGCTATAATACTCTAAGTATAAACAAGCAGTGGTATTAGCGTCCCCTCCACGCTCGCCTCAGCCGTTTATCTCTCTCTTCTCGCCCAGTCTTTGCCCCAGCAAGACCTCATTATAGTGCACTGTGCATTTTATGTTCCTTCAACCATTTACATTGAAGCCATCCCAACCGGGCCCGGCCTCCAATATATCGGCACGCCGACCTTTTCTTACACGTAGCAGCGAGGGAGCCACCAGGTGTACAAATCGTAGTGTATAGACATTTTTTTTATTATATATTAATTTTTAGTGTTTAATTTTTTTTCTATAATTTTATTAGAGCAGTTTTTTAAAGATTTATTTTCTTTATTTTTCTTAATAATGAGGAATATCAATTTATGTGATCTTTATTATATTAAAAGTGTATAACAATAATTTTCGCCTTTTTGTTTCTTTTCATCACTTTAATTATAACTAAACTTATACCAATTTTGAACCAGCATCTATTATAGGGAAGAAGGATAGTGGTAAATATTTTAACACCGCCCCTTCCCCTACAAAACAATATTTTGTATTTGTTTCTTTTTAATAATATCATATATACATGAAGCTATACTACTTTTTTTAATTGAACTTGAAGACTTACGTTTTTTGTTTACTTTTTTCTCTCTAATGAGGGACAATTTTATTTAACGCTACTGAACAGAATCATTTATTGTTTTATACTATTCTAATAATCTAATTTTAGTTTACTCTAGACTATCATTGATCTTTTTTTTCTTTTGAGCTCAGATCTGAGCCGAAAGTTTAATATAGAGATTCGGAAGGACAGTTATTGACCTAATTTAATCTGTTGATAATATTAAATACAGCGTAACTCCACTCGAAAGTGGTCAACATTTATTTGGTTGATTCTACTCCAAGTATTATCATCAGATTTATTTATTTTGTTAAATATGTTTGTAGTATTAAAAACAGGGGAGCCCGTGGCTGAGTGGCTAGCGCGCTAGTCTCTCATGCTAAAGGTTGTGAGTTCGACTCCCAGTCCCGGAGGGACTTTTTTAAACATTTAATTTATAGGGATTCAATTACAGCCTCTCCCCCGGGTATGTGAGACCCGTCAGCCAAATGGTGGCCACTCACAAAATTAGGCGTAGGTAGTGATGACCCTACACTACAAAATGCATCGAGAAACGTGAGTGAATCTCCCAGGAGATTACACCGTGAGGCCTAGAGCCTACACGGCCTGTCGCGACACTGGAATAAAAAATTAAATACAACATAACTCCACTCGAAAGTGGTCTGGATTTATCATCGTTGATCCTATTTCAAGTATTATCATGAGATTTATATTTATTTGTCATTAGAATCTCACCACCAGGAAAAATCAATTCTAGAGATCCTTGTTCCAGCTCTTTCATAAACGTCTTCGTTTACCAGGTTTTTGTAATGTTAATAGTCCTTGACAAAACGTATTTCATTGCATGTTAGGTCATAAAATGGCTTGTATAATCCTATGAGGTTATGTCTTTATTTAAGTTCTTGTTACTGATGTACGGTGGTATTGCGCTAAACATGTTGAATATTCTGGACTGAAATTGCCCTAGTTGAGTTGAATACTATTTCAAAATTCTAGTGAGCACAACGAATGACTATCACTAACCTCCATGGTTGAAATCCGTTTAAGAAATTAGAAATAAAGTTAGTTTTGAAAAAAAGTTAAAGAATTATATTGAGTTTTGACGGAAACATGTGTTTCGGTTTAAAAAATCTATTATATAATACTATAACAATAACTTAGTTTCGTCCATTTTTCATCATTTTCCATTACCATATACAACAAAGCATTTTTAATAAAATCTTTAACTTCCAGTGTATCTCTATTTTTTGTAAAAAAAAAAAAAAAAAAAAAAAAAAAAAGAACAAACCGTTTCCTCTTTTCTCCTTTAGTTTGTTACCAGTTGTCAAATTGTATAAAAAAATTAGTTGGTACTCAGTCCAACTTTTATATTTACCCATTTTTTATCAACAGTAACAAGATGAAATGGTTAGTAACAAGTAAAAAAAAAAAAAAAAAAATAAGGTACATTAAAGGAAGAAAACTTAACATATCGGCATAGCTCAACAAAGTATTTCAATTAAAATAAAAAAATCTGGTGCGGGCAACACACAACTTTCACTTACCTCTGTTTTTAAAATCGGTTAAAGAATTTTCAAATACAGTAAGAGATAAAAATGAGTGCAACCATTAGATAATTAATTAAATTAAATAAATATAGAAACATGTGTTTTATTAAAAACTCTATCATATCTATGTATAAATAAAAATCTCGTGTCACAATGTTTGTTGGCGATAAACTCTGAAATTACTGAACCGACTTTGATCAAACTTCCTAAGTATCTGTTATTTAGTCCAACTTAAATGATAGAATACTTTTTATTACTATTCTTAATGGGTGAAAAATATATTTTCTACATACAGGTGACCGACCCTTTTAAGCATATTGCGTTTCATATCTGTTTCGAGTGTAGGTTCCTATGAAAATATATTCAATAGTTATTTATTTTTTAGAAGTTATTACAATTGTCTAAAAAACTATTAATTTCAAGAACACAATTTCTGAATTCTAAAAAAAACGGGAGTGATTCATGTGTAAGGTTTTACCGACGAATATCATTAATTCATATTTAGGTTGCCAACGGTTTGTGACGATTATTTTTACATATTAAGTGATTATGGATATAACCACTTCTACTGGTTTGCTATTGTAAATTTGACAGGAAGAAGTCAAGATCGGGCTTTAAATGATAAAAAAGAGTAGCTGATAGTTGATATTTATCATAGCCAATCTTACCATAAACACACATAAATTAATACGATATGCAATATTAGCGAGCAAAGCTGCGTGTCACAGGTAGTCTATTATATTATTATCTACGACAATCAGTCTTATCGGCTTTTCCTCACTCTCTATTAATTTTTAAGAGCTTGTGTTTAAGATAATATTTTTTTCTAAAATATTTAGCTTACAAACGGTATATCATACATGTATATTACTGTTCATATGTTCAAAAACGAAAAATTTCATTAAAAACTATTTTTTCTCCTTAAGTTGTTTTTAAATTCGCACAACTTACATATTTAGCTGTTATTTGTCAATGCTAACAAGATAATATGGCTATGTTTATAGAATCTACAAAATTAAAGGTACTTTAGAAGAAGAAAATTTAAAATATCAGCATTTAAGCCCTGTCATACTATTTTAATCAGAATGAAACCTACACGACGTTAGGGCTTATTGGATTTTTCATCGATATAGCGAGTTTAATCAAAATTGTCGGAATGGTTTTCGAAAATCGAATAAAGGTGTAAAATGCCTCTTCTGGTAAGCTCATTTTGATAAAAAAATATTTGTAACGTCTCGGGCGTAAATTTGTCATAAACGTGAAATTTCAGTTTCATAGGACTTACCCTTTCCGCCCGGAAGTTACCACACACGGACACACACACACACACACACATCATTTGGATTCAGGGGACCCTAAAACATGTATTTCTGGTGAAAACAGGAATTTGAAAATGTTCACGATCGCAATACTTTCCTTCACTATATAATTTATATAGTGAAAGTAAAAGATCCTTAGTTATGCCTTCCTTTGGAGGGGTCGTTAAAAGGTGGTCCCGAGCCTGTGCGATGTCAGGTACTCGTTAAAGATTCTTCCTGTCCTAATAAAATCTGGATAGGCAAAATTTAGGACTCCCCTGTAGCATCGTCCGATTAGCCATAGTAGCATAATGTGACGTTAAATAAATAAACAAACCGAAAAAATGGACTATTGTACTAATACATAGATCAGCAGAAAGCGGCGGGAGCGCATTTTCCATTCCTTTCATAAACACACAACTTTAATTTTTTTTTCTATAAATTAAGATGAAACAAGTTTTACAAAAACTTAATCTACATACCAATATTCCTTAACTCAATCAGGAGGTACTGAGGATATACACAAAGCCTTAAATTCTACAAAATATTTCCACTTATGATATTACTCTTCTTGGAAGAGAATCCTGCTTATATAATTCCTGCTCATTCGAACCCAAAAGGGTCGCTGGGCATATTATATATATATATATATATATATATATATATATATATATATATATATATATATATATATATATATAATATTTCCTATTCCTATTTCTATTTCCAATTCGCAGGCAATATTTCCTAGTATCATACCTTTTCCAAATCATCAACTCCCAACACCATACATGCATCCACAGTCTCCTGCAATTTAAATCTTCAGTCCACTCACTTGAAACAAGAACATTCCGACCTTTACTTTCCTACTCATAGGACTATAACTTTTGATCGTTCCTTCCTCGTCTGCTCCTCTACTTCTTGGAATTCTCTACTTACTCATATCCGCCACGCTGCTTTTCTCTCCTCATTAAAATCCCAACTTTTCCAATATCTTCTACTATCCTGAAAAGACGCTTAAAAATTGTGAAATTCATATTCTTGATATCATACTTTAAAAGAGGAGTGATATTTGTTTATTGTCTATATTTAAACTCTGTTATCTATTAGTTTATTTTTAATTTTGTTCAACAAAATATTTTCCAAGATTTGTTTTTATTTTATTATATATATATATATATATATATATATATATATATATATATATATATATATATAAATGTGTGTGTGTGTGTATATGCGTGTGCGATATATGCCCATGTATTTACCCACAATTATAAATAGTTATGTTAATTATGTTCCTTTTGTCTGTTGGCCAAACATGTTGTATAGTTCAACCGAACAAACCTGTCATTCCCAAGGAACCTAGTCTCAGAATAAAAATTATTTTCTATTCTATTCTATATATACCCGCTCAGATCAGAATCACATTGCGACATTCATAAAGTTATCGATAAAAAAAAAAAACATACCATTCCATTACAGCCAGACTTGGCATAAATTTGACTCCCTAACCCATTCTTTTTTATCTGAAATATTCTATCTACCTTTTTTTTTGGCCAGATTAAAATCTTTATCCTCCAATAATTCAATCTGCTGGTTCAAATATGTTTATTCTGAACGTACTCAAGCAGTTGCCATCGCCTAGTCAAACCTTATCTTCCTTCCTTAAGCTTGCTATGCGCCATTCGCTTTATCCGCTTTTCTTCTTACCTATGTTCATTCGAATCCCTCCACTTTTCATTCCTTGTTACACCCCAACCAAAAATTAGCTAATCCGAGTATACTTTTAAAGATTAATTGAAGACAATTGTTCAAGCTCATCTTTTAATTTTTTTTTTTTTTTTATATAAGAGAATTATTTGAACAGCAACACAACTGTATACAGCTATAATACTCTAAGTATAAACAAGCAGTGGTATTAGCGTCCCCTCCACGCTCGCCTCAGCCGTTTATCTCTCTCTTCTCGCCCAGTCTTTGCCCCAGCAAGACCTCATTATAGTGCACTGTGCATTTTATGTTCCTTCAACCATTTACATTGAAGCCATCCCAACCGGGCCCGGCCTCCAATATATCGGCACGCCGACCTTTTCTTACACGTAGCAGCGAGGGAGCCACCAGGTGTACAAATCGTAGTGTATAGACATTTTTTTTATTATATATTAATTTTTAGTGTTTAATTTTTTTTCTATAATTTTATTAGAACAGTTTTTTAAAGATTTATTTTCTTTATTTTTCTTAATAATGAGGAATATCAATTTATGTGATCTTTATTATATTAAAAGTGTATAACAATAATTTTCGCCTTTTTGTTTCTTTTCATCACTTTAATTATAACTAAACTTATACCAATTTTGAACCAGCATCTATTATAGGGAAGAAGGATAGTGGTAAATATTTTAACACCGCCCCTTCCCCTACATTTTGGTCCTCCGGGCCGGATTTTATTCTTTGTCTAACTAACATTTTGGTTCTCCAGCTCACAGATTTTTATTCTTCGTTTATCCGATATTATTGTTATACACTTTCTTTTTTTAAATAATTATTTAGATTTAATTTTTCAGCATTACAAATATTTTTTTTACAATTTATAATAATTTCAAACTCTATTGTAAAGCAGCGGTGCTAGGTTGGTTATAATTATTTCTTTTTTTTCTGGGTTTAAAATTAAATATTTTTCTTAAATTAAAATGGCCCCTAAGACAGACCCTAGACAGGAACAACGTTTCGATGACCTCGTAGCGGAAATCAACGATCTATTTGATGACTTGAGGGAAACTGAGCAATTAAGTCTTCGGGTAGCAAGTGAACCTAGTCAGATAACACTATTTAAGGCCCGAATCTCGCGGTTTGATGACACTTATGAAAAATTCAGGAAAACGTCTAATGAAGCTATTAGTTTAGGACAGATACTTTCACATGATAATCAAATAGAGTCTTTGAAAGCTCTCAAGAAGGAAGGTCGGGATTTATTCTACAAAGCCCTTGCGGTAGAAATTAAAGAATCCAAATCTGAAATCCAATCGACATCTTTTAATCAATCAGTTACAGAACCAACAATCCGAGCGGTAAAATTGTCATCAATAAACATGCCTACGTTTAATGGGGATGTAGCTGAATGGATTTCGTACAGGGGCACATTTCTTTCATTGATACATGAAAATGTTGATTTACCCGAAATTCAAAAGTTCCATTATTTGAAATCTTCCTTAAAAGGTCAAGCCGCACAATCAATTTCAGCAATAACTATTTCAGCAGCAGGTTACACCCAAGCATGGGAAACCCTTTATAAAAGATATGACAATAAACGCCTTCAAGCGTCCAACTACCTTGTCAAAATTTTTAATTTTAAGCCTATCCAAAAGGCGACCTTTAATAGCCTCCAGCAATTTTCTGAAACTGTACTAGAAAGTGCAATTGCTTTTAAATCATTAAAAAAGGCCGATCCAGCAGGGTTCATTATCTACACATATGCATTACGATTACTAGACCATCAAACCCGTGAGCGTTTCGAAGCTGAATGTGCTGGTAGGGCAGATATTCCTGGGTTTGATTTTTTTTCAGAATTTATACACCGTCAATTTTTACAATTGCAAGCCACGAGCCTTGCCCTAAACCCTAGTCAAAAAGGCCACACATATACTAGAAACGCCAAACAAGTATTTTTTACTACAAAAGAAGATACGCTTAATAGTTGTCCATTATGTCATCAGCGACATAGAATGTATCACTGCAAGCAATTTCTAAAATTAAATCCTTCAGAAAGATTTCAACAAGTCAAATCTCATTCATTGTGTGTAAATTGCTTGGTTTCTTCCCACTCATCTTCAAATTGTACATCTGCCACTTCTTGTCGGTTATGTGGCAAAAGGCATCACTCATTATTACATTTTAACAAGGGCAACAAGGATTTGGGTACATCTCAAGCAACAAAATTTGAAACACCAGCGCCAAAAGATGAAAGTGGTACTCCCGAAACATCAACTTCCAGTAGCACAGTTTTATCCTCAGCCACTATGGGAACCGTAAGTATATTATTAGGAACGGCTACTGCACGAATACAAGATATTCATGGAAATTACAAAACCATCCGTATGATCGTCGATAGTGGGGCTCAAACATCCTTTATTACTAACGAGTGTGCCAAAAAATTAAGTTTACCTCGTGCACCCAATCATCATGTTTTGAAGGGGTTTGGTAACAGTACTATTTCAGGAGGAAAATACCAAACCATTTGTTCACTATTACCTAGAAATAAAGATCATCCACGGCTAACAAGTGCGGTAATAGTACCGAGTATTACCGACCGCATGCCTTCAAAGGTCGTCCCGATCAAAGTTCAACAATTTTTTACTCGTTTCGATTTAGCGGACACCCATTTTGCGGTACCTTTACCAATAGACTTTCTTTTAGGGGCAGATTTATTTGGACAAATTCTATGTGGAGAACAATTTTCGACACCAGAAGGAATGCCCCACGCCATAAATACAATCTTTGGATGGGTCATCCTCGGGCCAATCAAGGACTTCTGATAACACTGAAATTTCAGCTTTGATGGCAACCAGTGAAGAGCGTGAAGCCTTATGTCTCAGCGATGTTATGCGCAGGTTTTGGGAAGTTGAAGAAGTGGCTTCAATAAAACATCAAAATCCCATCGACATCCAATGTGAACAACAATTTCTTAAAACCCATTCACGTGACTCAACTGGGCGTTACATTGTTCGCTTACCTTTCAAAGATAAAATAGTAGAGTTAGGCGATTCTTATCAAGCAGCTGTACAGCGACTTCATCGATTGGAAGTTAAATTAGTGAGAAACCCCAAGATGAGAATTGAATACTCAGCCGTTTTACGCGAACACTTGAAACTAAATTATATTTCTCCTACCAATAAACGAGGAAACTACATCCTGCCTCATCATGGAGTTTTAAAGGATGGTTCTACAACCAGCTTAAGAATTGTATTTGATGGCTCAGCGAAGACTGCCAAAGGATCATTGAATGACAAACTGCTAGCTGGCCCGAAACTTCAATTGGACATCAGAGATGTTCTTTTAAATTTTCGTCTTTTTCCAGTCGCCCTAATAGCAGATATTCATCAAATGTACCTGCAAATATTGGTACATCCCGATGACCGATCCTTTCAACATTTTTTATATAGATTCGACCTTGACCATTCTGTACAAGAGTTTGAGATCAATCGGGTGACTTTTGGATTATCCTGCTCTCCCTTTTTAGCTCGTCGTGTAATTCAACAACTGGTTCACGACGAAGGAGCCCATCACCCTTTAGCCTGCAGGGCCCTCAGGGAAAATAATTATGTTGACGACATACTCACAGGTGAGGACAATCTAGAACAAGCTCTTCAACTGCAGATGGAGTTAATTTCTATTCTCGAAAAAGGAGGTTTTCAGCTTAAAAAATGGGCGAGCAATTCCGATGCGTTGCTGCAACACGTATCAAAAGGTGAACACAAACAAACCGTGTCTTTATCGAATTTAGAAGAAGCCTCTATTAAAATTTTGGGAATACAATGGGATTCAGTTAAAGATTGTTTGTCATATAAAATCCAAACCCTGGAATACACACCTACCAAGAGAGGAATCATGTCAGCCATAGCGAGGATGTATGATCCTTTAGGGTATTTATCTCCAGTTATTTTCAAGGCAAAGACAATACTACAATCCCTATGGAAGCATAAGTTTGATTGGGATGAAAAAATAAACAATTGTGTCGCCACCGAGTGGAAGAATTTGTTTGACAGTTTAATTGATTTAAGGTCCATTCAAATACCTCGATGCATTTTACCCAAAAAGAATAACGAAATAACCGTAGTCGGTTTTGCTGACGCATCTTCATTAGGCTACGCAGCAGTTGTCTACATTCGACTTGAGAATCAAAAGGGAGTTGTTGAAAGTCATCTTTTATTTTCTAAAACACGCTTAGCACCTCTGAAGACAATGACGATTCCCCGACTGGAGCTCTGTGTGGCAGTATTACTAGTAAAAATTTTGGATTCACTACAACAATTTTTCAGCAAATTCAAAATTAATTCAATCTATTTGTTGACCGACTCAACAATAGTTCTGTCGTGGCTCAATACGCCACCCTACAAACTTAAGACTTTCGTAGCTAATCGAACAGTCCAAATTTTAAAATCTTCATCAATTGAAAACTGGTTCCACGTAGAATCTGAGGATAATGCAGCAGATCTTGCATCCCGAGGAATATTACCACCTCTCTTAGTAAATCATCCTTTCTGGTGGACAGGATTCCCTTGGATGCGAAATGAACCTACTTCTTGGCCAATTTCAAGATTAACGGACATTGTAACAGTGCCTGAACTGAAAAAAGACAGTTGGACTATTATGTACATGACTTCACAAAATGAGATTCTTCAGGTTATTGAAAAATATTCTACATGGGGCAAATTAGTACGCATCTTTGGGTTTGTTACACGCTTCATTCATAATTGTAAAGCTCCCTCAAGAGATAGATTTAGAGGTCCTCTCACTGTTAAAGAACTCGAAAATAGCACTTCCATTATTATCAAAATTACCCAGGATTCGTGTTTTTCGTCGAAATCGCCACTAAATGACTCAAATCTCCAATCATTGTCACCATTTCTTGACAACAGCGGAATCCTCAGGGTGGGCGGAAGGCTAGCTAATAGTCCTTTGCCTTATTTTGCAAAACACCCAATAATATTGCCAAATAAGGCACATATAACATCACTGATCATCGATGACATGCACCGAACCTATTTACACGCTGGACCACAGCTGTTGCTCTCCTTGTTGCGACGGCGTTATTGGGTGATTGCTGCACGACGAATCGTCCGGTCACGCATACACCAATGTGTAATTTGTCATAGATTCAAATCTAAAAATTTCAGCCCTATTATGTCTAACCTACCATCTACAAGGTTCGCACAAGGGCGCCCGTTTATAAATATCGGGATTGATTTTGCTGGCCCTTTCAACACGAAAGAGACACAAAGAAGAAAGGGACCTCAATGGAAATCTTATGTTTGTCTGTTCGTGTGTCTCAGTTCAAAGGCCGTTCATATAGAACTGGTGTCGCACCTTACAACGGACGCCTTTTTGGCGGCATTGGACCGATTTATTGGACGACGAGGGCTTCCTCATAAGATTTTATCTGACCACGGTAGAAATTTTATCGGAGCCGATCGTTACTTAAAAGATTTATACAAGTGGTTGAAGTTTCAAAAAACCCAAGACAGAGTTGTTCAGCATCTTTCTGGTCAGCAGATTAGATGGGAGTTTATACCACCTTCAGCCCCACATTTTGGCGGAATTTGGGAGGCCGGGGTAAAATCCTTCAAACACCACCTAAGAAGAGTAATGAAGACACAAGTTCTCACTATTGAGGAATTCAACACACTCATCATTCGCATCGAAGCAGTTTTAAACTCTCGGCCTTTATACCCAATGTCATCATCTCCTCAAGATTATGATGTACTAACACCAGGCCATTTTTTGATTGGTGCGCCATTGGTGAGCCTTCCCGATGAGTGCAATGACATTCCAACCAATCGATTATCTCGCTGGCAACTCCTCAAGAAATGCCTTAAAGATATTTGGAATAGGTGGCGATACGATTACCTTCATGCACTACAGATGAAAGGCAAGTGGACAAAGAAGACGGAAGACTTGAAACCAGGTCTCCTGGTACTACTAAAGGAACCAGATGTGCAACCCTTATACTGGCCTGTCGGAAGGGTTATCGAAACGTATCCAGGACCAGATGGAGTAGTCAGGGTAGTGCAGATCAAAACTTCTGAAGGCACATACAAGCGCCCAGTTTGTAAACTAGCCCGCTGCTCCCAGAGTTATAGTAAATTTAGAGTCAATTCTTCAATATCTCTAAGAAATATTTGTTACTTTGTATTTTTTCTCAATTTTTTCCCTTCAAAGTGGGAAAATTTAATATAAATTTTGGTGGGCGGTTATGTTCAAGCTCATCTTTTAAATTTTTTTTTTTTTATATAAGAGAATTATTTGAACAGCAACACAACTGTATACAGCTATAATACTCTAAGTATAAACAAGCAGTGGTATTAGCGTCCCCTCCACGCTCGCCTCAGCCGTTTATCTCTCTCTTCTCGCCCAGTCTTTGCCCCAGCAAGACCTCATTATAGTGCACTGTGCATTTTATGTTCCTTCAACCATTTACATTGAAGCCATCCCAACCGGGCCCGGCCTCCAATATATCGGCACGCCGACCTTTTCTTACACGTAGCAGCGAGGGAGCCACCAGGTGTACAAATCGTAGTGTATAGACATTTTTTTTATTATATATTAATTTTTAGTGTTTAATTTTTTTTCTATAATTTTATTAGAGCAGTTTTTTAAAGATTTATTTTCTTTATTTTTCTTAATAATGAGGAATATCAATTTATGTGATCTTTATTATATTAAAAGTGTATAACAATAATTTTCGCCTTTTTGTTTCTTTTCATCACTTTAATTATAACTAAACTTATACCAATTTTGAACCAGCATCTATTATAGGGAAGAAGGATAGTGGTAAATATTTTAACACCGCCCCTTCCCCTACAAAACAATATTTTGTATTTGTTTCTTTTTAATAATATCATATATACATGAAGCTATACTACTTTTTTTAATTGAACTTGAAGACTTACGTTTTTTGTTTACTTTTTTCTCTCTAATGAGGGACAATTTTATTTAACGCTACTGAACAGAATCATTTATTGTTTTATACTATTCTAATAATCTAATTTTAGTTTACTCTAGACTATCATTGATCTTTTTTTTCTTTTGAGCTCAGATCTGAGCCGAAAGTTTAATATAGAGATTCGGAAGGACAGTTATTGACCTAATTTAATCTGTTGATAATATTAAATACAGCGTAACTCCACTCGAAAGTGGTCAACATTTATTTGGTTGATTCTACTCCAAGTATTATCATCAGATTTATTTATTTTGTTAAATATGTTTGTAGTATTAAAAACAGGGGAGCCCGTGGCTGAGTGGCTAGCGCGCTAGTCTCTCATGCTAAAGGTTGTGAGTTCGACTCCCAGTCCCGGAGGGACTTTTTTAAACATTTAATTTATAGGGATTCAATTACAGCCTCTCCCCCGGGTATGTGAGACCCGTCAGCCAAATGGTGGCCACTCACAAAATTAGGCGTAGGTAGTGATGACCCTACACTACAAAATGCATCGAGAAACGTGAGTGAATCTCCCAGGAGATTACACCGTGAGGCCTAGAGCCTACACGGCCTGTCGCGACACTGGAATAAAAAATTAAATACAACATAACTCCACTCGAAAGTGGTCTGGATTTATCATCGTTGATCCTATTTCAAGTATTATCATGAGATTTATATTTATTTGTCATTAGAATCTCACCACCAGGAAAAATCAATTCTAGAGATCCTTGTTCCAGCTCTTTCATAAACGTCTTCGTTTACCAGGTTTTTGTAATGTTAATAGTCCTTGACAAAACGTATTTCATTGCATGTTAGGTCATAAAATGGCTTGTATAATCCTATGAGGTTATGTCTTTATTTAAGTTCTTGTTACTGATGTACGGTGGTATTGCGCTAAACATGTTGAATATTCTGGACTGAAATTGCCCTAGTTGAGTTGAATACTATTTCAAAATTCTAGTGAGCACAACGAATGACTATCACTAACCTCCATGGTTGAAATCCGTTTAAGAAATTAGAAATAAAGTTAGTTTTGAAAAAAAGTTAAAGAATTATATTGAGTTTTGACGGAAACATGTGTTTCGGTTTAAAAAATCTATTATATAATACTATAACAATAACTTAGTTTCGTCCATTTTTCATCATTTTCCATTACCATATACAACAAAGCATTTTTAATAAAATCTTTAACTTCCAGTGTATCTCTATTTTTTGTAAAAAAAAAAAAAAAAAAAAAAAAAAAAGAACAAACCGTTTCCTCTTTTCTCCTTTAGTTTGTTACCAGTTGTCAAATTGTATAAAAAAATTAGTTGGTACTCAGTCCAACTTTTATATTTACCCATTTTTTATCAACAGTAACAAGATGAAATGGTTAGTAACAAGTAAAAAAAAAAAATAAAAAAAATAAGGTACATTAAAGGAAGAAAACTTAACATATCGGCATAGCTCAACAAAGTATTTCAATTAAAATAAAAAAATCTGGTGCGGGCAACACACAACTTTCACTTACCTCTGTTTTTAAAATCGGTTAAAGAATTTTCAAATACAGTAAGAGATAAAAATGAGTGCAACCATTAGATAATTAATTAAATTAAATAAATATAGAAACATGTGTTTTATTAAAAACTCTATCATATCTATGTATAAATAAAAATCTCGTGTCACAATGTTTGTTGGCGATAAACTCTGAAATTACTGAACCGACTTTGATCAAACTTCCTAAGTATCTGTTATTTAGTCCAACTTAAATGATAGAATACTTTTTATTACTATTCTTAATGGGTGAAAAATATATTTTCTACATACAGGTGACCGACCCTTTTAAGCATATTGCGTTTCATATCTGTTTCGAGTGTAGGTTCCTATGAAAATATATTCAATAGTTATTTATTTTTTAGAAGTTATTACAATTGTCTAAAAAACTATTAATTTCAAGAACACAATTTCTGAATTCTAAAAAAACGGGAGTGATTCATGTGTAAGGTTTTACCGACGAATATCATTAATTCATATTTAGGTTGCCAACGGTTTGTGACGATTATTTTTACATATTAAGTGATTATGGATATAACCACTTCTACTGGTTTGCTATTGTAAATTTGACAGGAAGAAGTCAAGATCGGGCTTTAAATGATAAAAAAGAGTAGCTGATAGTTGATATTTATCATAGCCAATCTTACCATAAACACACATAAATTAATACGATATGCAATATTAGCGAGCAAAGCTGCGTGTCACAGGTAGTCTATTATATTATTATCTACGACAATCAGTCTTATCGGCTTTTCCTCACTCTCTATTAATTTTTAAGAGCTTGTGTTTAAGATAATATTTTTTTCTAAAATATTTAGCTTACAAACGGTATATCATACATGTATATTACTGTTCATATGTTCAAAAACGAAAAATTTCATTAAAAACTATTTTTTCTCCTTAAGTTGTTTTTAAATTCGCACAACTTACATATTTAGCTGTTATTTGTCAATGCTAACAAGATAATATGGCTATGTTTATAGAATCTACAAAATTAAAGGTACTTTAGAAGAAGAAAATTTAAAATATCAGCATTTAAGCCCTGTCATACTATTTTAATCAGAATGAAACCTACACGACGTTAGGGCTTATTGGATTTTTCATCGATATAGCGAGTTTAATCAAAATTGTCGGAATGGTTTTCGAAAATCGAATAAAGGTGTAAAATGCCTCTTCTGGTAAGCTCATTTTGATAAAAAAATATTTGTAACGTCTCGGGCGTAAATTTGTCATAAACGTGAAATTTCAGTTTCATAGGACTTACCCTTTCCGCCCGGAAGTTACCACACACGGACACACACACACACACACACATCATTTGGATTCAGGGGACCCTAAAACATGTATTTCTGGTGAAAACAGGAATTTGAAAATGTTCACGATCGCAATACTTTCCTTCACTATATAATTTATATAGTGAAAGTAAAAATACAAAATTTGTTCATCATATGATGAGGATAACACATGATGATTAAATTTTTCTAATCACTCTTTATAAGTGACTGACAAAATAATCAAATAAAAATGGATGCTAATAAAGAGATTGAAGATTTGGAGATAATTGAATCAGACCCTGATCTTGCAATGGATTATATGCCAAGGAGACGTGCGAAATCTTGCAAACCAATAGAAATACGCCTCTCAGAGCCCACAATAGAAGGTATAGCTAAATATATTAGAGAAAAGCCCTGCAAACACATATTAGTTATTTCCGGTGCTGGAGTCTCTACGAACACTGGTATACCAGACATGAGGACCCCTGGTACCGGATTGTACTATATCTTAGACCGTAACAGTGTCCCATATCCTCACGCTATGTTCGAAATAAGAAGTTTTCGAAAGAATCCTAAACCGCTTTACAACATGCTTTATCCCTACCTCAACGGCAACTTCAAACCAACGCTCTGTCATTACTTCATAACTCTCCTACAGAGGAAGCGGGTCCTTCTGAAGAACTATACTCAGAACGCCGATGATCTCGAGAAGCTAGCAGGCGTCGAAGAAGACAAACTCGGTCAAATTTATGGAACATTTAATAGGTCTGTTTAGTTAGGTAAAATTTACTAGCCCTAAAAAAAAAAAATATGGTGCACGAAACACATAACTTTCTCTCACGTCCTTTGTTAAAATTTATTTTATAACTCTGAAAGTGAGGTTTGTGTTGAAAAACTAATTTAATCGTTTTTGATGAGAATACTCATTTTATATTATGTAATATAACGATATAAATTATAATATAAACCAATCACTTCACTTTCTTACTTAGTTAATCGAGTCCTCTTTTACCGCGGAGCAGTGTGAAGTATCTTCAGAGCCCGACCCAAAGTTCTCTATCCTGTACCAGCTGTCTTCTTCTTCTGCAATCGATTCCTCGCAGGCTTTTCTTGGTCTCCTCCCCTCCACTCTAACCTCGTGATTAGCCCTGGCTTATTTTGTCCTCAGCCATTCGCGAGATGTGTCCGAACAACCTAAGTTGGTTCTTCTCAATAACATCTTATACTGGCCTCAGTTCCAGGTTCGCTCTTATTGCTGAGTTTCTTACTCTATCCCTTCTTGTATTCCCTAATTTTTCCTTAGATATCGCATTTCTATAGCTTGGATTTGGCTCTTCTGTTTGCTAGTGAGGGTCCAAGACTCACTAGCATATGTTAGAATAGGAAGGAATGTGTTTTTGAAGACTACCTTCTTAGTGGCCTTTGAAACTTCCTTCTTGTCAAGAAAACCTTTCCTAAGGGAGTAAAAGCATCTTCCGGCCGTTTTCAACCTCTCTCCGATTACGTTTAAAGCGGAAATACACTATTATACCATGCACATGTTTATGATTTTTTTATAAAATGGCTCAATAAATTTTTATATACTTTATATTAATTCAATATTAAGTAGGTTTCATTCTAATTGAAACAGTCTGAGAGGACTTAAATTTTAATATATCTTGACTTTCATTGTTTATTTATCTATACAAAATGAAGCATTGTAGAACGTTTTACAATCCTACTTTTAATTACTCCGTAGTAAATGCAGCAAAAGGAGCCCTTTATTTGACCCCTTAATTTTGATTAAGCCCTTTCTCCCAAGCATCAGTGATATAAGGAAAAGGAATGTCTAGTTTGCTGTAATTCAGTTGTTGGTTGTTTTGCCTGTTACTCAATTCAGAACAAACGCATCGTTAGATGAATTTTAATGTAAAAAATTATCAATTTTCATTCCTAGGTTCCGTTGCCTCTTGTGCAAGGATGAATCATCGGCTCGCTGGATCAAGCGTAAAATAGAGGTCGGGCAAGTTCCGAAATGCGACTGCGGCGGCATTATCAAGCCGAAATTGTACTTTTACGGTGAAGCACTCCCGCAGTTGTTCTGCCACAACATGGCCGAGGACATGAAGAAATGCGATCTCCTGATAATCCTAGGTTCTTCCCTCAGCGACGAACCAGTTGCTTCGATGCCCTACTTGGTAGACAAGAAGTGCCCGAGGCTGGTCATCAATGGGACTCTTCTCAGCAGATCCTTGGGCTTCGACTTCACCAGCCGTGTGCCGAAGGATGTCTTCTGGGAAGGCGACTGTGAAGATGGCTGTGTGAGGCTAGCCGAATTGTTGGGATGGTCTGGACATCTACTCGCTATCCAACAAGATTCACTGAATAGCAATCTCTTGAATCGGTCTACAATCAGATCTTCCATAACTAAGTAATAATTATTGTAAAATATAATCTATTATTATGAGGTATTTTTTTCATCAGTTTTTGGTTATTCCCCAATAGTTGTTAGATCAATTAACGATTTCGTTTTTTTCATCCTAAAGTCTGGAAACAGCTCCCCCCCCCCCCCCCCAGCAAGACAGATACGACAAGAAACTGCTCGACGTTTTCAGGTACTTCAATACATACATACGTCCATCGTACATTTTTGAGCTCCTACAATTCAAATCTTCACTCCATCCCCGTTTTACACGCTCCAAGTCTTCATATTTATACAGTATGGCCCACCGAACCGCACTTTTCGACTGATCCTTTCTTATTCAATCCTCAATCCTGTGGAATTCTGTCCCTCCTTCCATCCGTCTCTCCAACTCTCTTTCTACTTTCAAATCCCGCATATTTAATCACGTGATGAATATCCAGGCTCAATATAATTGTAAATAAGTTTTTTTTTTTAATTGTTGTTATTGTTTTCTTCTCGTTTAAATATGTCTTTTTTTATATCAGTAATTATTAACTTGTTTATATGCATTTCGTTTACTCCAAAGCACATTTTGTACATTATTTATATATTATTCTAAACGGACATGTCCTAGGATAATAAAGACTTTATTAATGTATTTATCACACTATACAAACGTTCCAATCTTCCACTTATCTACAAAGTCTCATCTACATGATTATTATTAGGCTGGTCTGATTTTATGGAGTCGAGCATTGGGTCTCTACTAAACCATTGAATTATTCCCGTGTCATTCACTAAAATCCAGAATCTTCGTAAAATTATCTATTCTTCTTACCTTGTAACGAATAAACTAACCCATAAGGAACTTAATGCTCCATATGTTGCTGGTTTGGCCCCAACCAGATACATTCCATCCATGACTAACTCCATTCCTACTATAACTAACTTTCAATCCTTTCAATCTTTTCAATCCGAGACGTCTGAAAAGATGGTCCCGACACCTTCTACTTTAGAATATGGGTATCATGTTTTTTTTTTTTATGTTTTGACTCGCATTTACTTGTTAATACATTCAATAATATTGTTGTAAATTTCAATAAATATATTTTTTTTAAACTAACTCACTCACACCGTACCTCTATAGACCGACATGGTATCTGGTCTTCTTCAAAAAGTTTCTGCCAGGTTTCTCCAACTTCTGCTGTCATATTTCAGTTGCGGGTGTTGAGTAGGTCTGAACTTCTCTGATTATAGCATTTTCCCATTTACGTCGTGGTCGAACTCTTCCTCTTGTCTATCAACAAGACTCGTCCAATAACTTTTTGGAGATTACTTCTTCCAAAATTCAGAAATATCCCATCAACATCTTATCTCTACTCTAAAATCTCGGCCAAGCAAGTAGAAATTCATTTTGTGCTATACCTTTATAATGTATTTCACCCTTCACAATATTTACGATTCCTGTACGAGTCAGTTCTTTCAGTTAGCTATACGAATTCAAATTTAACAAACAATTTTTTTTTTAATGAATAATAGATCAGCATTGTTTAAGAAGCCATAAAGAACGAATGAAGAGGATAAGCAGGCTCAATTCACTCACATCGATTCATCTTTATAAATAGCAATGGTTACATCATTGCTTAATATGTTAATGGTTAAGTTAATGCAACTCACACTTCTCACCGGGGGGTACTTAAAGAATTCATAACTTCGCATTCATCACAGAAGAATATTAACAATCTTTTCATTCTATAAATTAATTTCAATAAAACATATATTATGTTTAATAAATTATACTATATCAATATTTTACTAATGCTATTTCCAAGGGAAAGGATGTTTAGATAAAGAGCATTATCCTGTTGAACAAATGCTGGGTCCACCTTTAAATTACCCGATACACTGATATTAACATTTCATAATTATTTTATATTAAGCATAGTAGAGGATTACAGTATCTCTCTAATATTTATAGTTCACCCCGTCTATACTTCCAAATTTTTATAAAAATTTATTTTTACGATGTTCGTATTCGTTTTATATATTATTTTTATGAT
Organism: Piezodorus guildinii; assembly: GCA_023052935.1. Taxonomy (NCBI): domain Eukaryota; kingdom Metazoa; phylum Arthropoda; class Insecta; order Hemiptera; family Pentatomidae; genus Piezodorus; species Piezodorus guildinii. Next base: position 114,070,113 of record CM041297.1, read on the forward strand.
TTTCAATCAAATAAGCTAAAGAAATGCATATGAAACTAAGGCCATTGTAATAGGATTTAATCCTCTACTTAAAAACCTGCCTGAAATCTCTCGCCGCATATTTTCCACCTTAAAACTCCTAAATTACCTTCACCATTTTCTTCCATTTGAAACCACTAGGCTTTTGTTAAGTTCCTTAATATTCCTCTATTTTGACTACTGCTGTTTGGGGTATGGGGGTGCCTATGGGGACATCGAGGCAAAACTAAAACGTTTATTTAACTGCTTTATCCGCTTCATCTTCGGGATATCCCAGGACACCAGATTCTACGAAGAGTTTAAGTGGCTTTACCCTTTCTACTAATGTAAGTACTTTCTGCCATCTTTCCTCTTCCATGATCTTCAATCCCGCCTTCCTTTATATACTCAGATATTTTTCTGTCCAAATCTTCAGTCCACTCCCTCAACACTCATTCAGGGCCTCCAGACCTGTACATAAAGCCCCATCGAAAAGCAGCCTACGACAGATCATTAATTTTCTTGTAATATTATTCAAAAGGGTCTTGTCCCAGAATAAACAAAGTATTTATTATTATTAAATGCATCTCGATGACTTTTGAGTAATTATATTACCTAAGAGAGATTTCTACATATTCTCATTAGCAGGAGGCAATCCCATGGGAACTTACAGACTCAGAAAACCGCAGGGACTGAGCAATCCCTAAGAACGCAACCAAAACAATCCCGACGAATTCCCGTCAAAGCAAGATGTTTGTCATTGTTGTTAATGTTGCAATGTCCTAATTGACCTGGTTCTACTGTCATATAATATTACAATACTATAATATACATTAAACATGCAATAATTATAGTTGAAATATCATCCTCAAGAGATTTGTAATCTTATCAAGAGGAACAAACTGATAAAAGTATGCTTCAACCAATTATTTCTATGAATTCCTAGAAAGTTCACATTAAAAATGTCAAACAAACCTATAAATACTAAACCCGAGATCCTTTTGTAGGGGTGCATAGTCGGAGTGTGGAACGCTATAAACCTTATTTTTATTTTCATTTTTTTCTGTCTATGATATCAATTCATATTTATTGCACAGCGTTTTATAAATATTTCTTAAAAATGTTGAGAGCTTATCACACAGTAAACATTTGAAAAAATATAGGTAAGAATAAGTAAAAATCTGGTGCGTTCAAATTTTTTTTTAAAGTAAATTTAAATAGAAAGTTTATTGAGTTTCGTTAGAAATATATTTGTTAGATTAAATGATATAGCCCTAAGAATTTGTTACTATATTTTTTTTTTTTTTTTTTTAACATATTTATTGATATCTACAACTGTATTTTAAAAAAAATACATCAAGTAAATGTGATGGTTATATAGAAAATGGTCATAAAATACATGTAGAGCCACTACCCAGTGGCAGCACTCTAAAAATATTCTAAACTAGAAGGTCTCGTAGCCATCTTCTTTTCAGACGCCTCGGAGGATTATCAGGGATCGATGAGGAAGCAAGGATTGAAACTAAAGGATTATAGTGGGAATGGAGTTCGTCAAGGAAGGAACGGTACCTGGTTCGGGCTAAGTCAGCGACATATGGAATATTAAGGTCTTTATGGATGAGTTTGTTTGTAACGAAATAAGGAGCATTGAGGATTTTACGAAGGATTTTGGATTGTAAGGATTGGAAACGAGATGAGTTCGATGGTTTAGTAGAGCCCCATATCTCTACTCCGTAAGTCCATATCGGTCTGATAATGGTCATATAAATAAGTCTTTTATAATTAAGAGGAAGGTTGGAGCGTTTGCCCAGTAAGTGTTGAAGTAGTCGAAAACGTCAGGCAGTTTCTTGTCGTTTCAGTCTTGTATGGGGATTCCAAGTTAAGAGTTTATCAAGGTGGAGTCCTAGGTATCGAATCTGTTCAACAGGGGCTAGCGGAGTGTCATTAAAGGATACTGTAGGGCAGGATGTCATTGGTTTACGACAAAGGGTAAAGGTTATCTGGTGGGGTTACTATAATTAAATTTAATTTAATTTAATTAATTTAAATAGAAAGTTTATTGAGTTTCGTTAGAAATATATTTTTTAGATTAAATGATATAGCCCTAAGAATTTGTTACTCTAATTATCAGTAATATTTGTACGTCTATTTGCCATTTTACATTACTTTTTGCAACTTTGTGTAGAACAAAATATTTTTTTCTAAATTTTAAGCTTTTCAACGGTTAATTATACATCTATGTTGATGTTTCTAGTTCAAGAAACCCAAAATAACATTTTAAAAATATTTTAGCTCTTTTCTCATTTATTTGGTTATCAAATTCGTTCAACTGTTATATTTAACCATTTTTTATCAATTCTAATAATAAGATATATTCAGGTAATTTTCCTGAATCAATAAAATAATAAGCTACTTTAGAGAAAGGAAATTTTAAATATCAGCATTTAAGCCCTGTCAGACTATTTCAACCAGAATTTAACCATCGTGATATTAAAGCCCATTAAATTTTACATCGATATGCCGAATTCAATTAAAATCGTCAAAGCCATTTGAGGAAATCGTAAAGTGGTGCAAAATGCATTGTATAAAGTAGCAATTTTGGTCAGCCGATTTTAGTGAAAAGTTGCTGTAACATTTTGGGCGCATAGTTGTCTCAAATATGAAATGTAAGCAATATATGAATTTTCTTTTTCGTGCTAGACATACATAACACGCAGACTTTTTTGCGGGACTTGGTAATTTGTACTTAGAGGACCCTAAAACGTGTATTTCCGTAGAAACTTTTAATTAGAAAATATATTCACGATCTTAATATTTTCCCTTTCTATATATATATATATATATATATATATATATATATATATATATATATATATATATATATATATATATATTATATATATATATATATATATATATTATATATAGGCACAAGGCCACACGGGCATTTGCTAGACTTACCACGCACACATATACAGACCTTTTTTTCGGGACTTAGTTATTTGGACTCAAGAGACCACTGAAAACTGGAATTGAAAATTTTCATGATCGCATTACTTTTCCTTACTATATATTGCATACATAGGTAAGTAAATGTAATTTTGCTGCAGTTTCATTAATATTCGGTTACTTAGACCTATTCATGGGTCAAGTTTTTTTGTTTTTTTATTTCTTTAAATAAAGTCCTTAGAACAATAGTCAATGCTCCCCATTATGTTACAAACAAGACCTTACATCATGACCTAAAGATCCCGTATGTCCTTGATTTCATGCCATCCGAATTCTCAACTTTCCACCAGAAACTTAATCTTCTTCCTAATCCCTTGGCACAATCCCTATCTAGTACCAACCATCCTTACAACCCTCCTCGTAGGTTGAGGCGGCAGTGGCTGAGAGATCTCTTATAAATACGCAACTGGAGTGGCTCTAGTGCCCTCACTCAGTCTCCACTGTCTAGATTGGTGACGCGGCTGACTGAGAGGCGCTGGGATCTCCTGACATTTTGCAGAGGTTCGATTCGGAGTTCCCAGGGGCAGTATGTAAATATTGTATATAGGTATGAATGTGGCTAAGATTATAATTATTCTCTTTCATTTCATTTTTTTTTTTCATTTGTTATTGAGGTATTTTATTTTTTGTTTGTTTTGCTTTGTACATATGGAATGAATGACTTCTTTTATCTCTAATACTTATTGCCTAAGATAGTGGCAGATTGTATTATTTCTCAATAAAGCACTATTATTTCAATTTTTTTAAATATCCAGAAGAAGTAGCATAATACTCAACTTTTGACCAGGTGCAGTACAAACAGAAACTTTGACTTTGACTGCTAAAACGTCCTTCATATCTTCAGCTTGGGGAAAATCTATTTCAGTCATTCCTATTCACAGTGACTGTGACTGTGAAAAAGGGAACACAAGAGAAGACATACAGTATGCGCTGCTGAAACGGATTTAAAACAATAACGATATGAAAATAGAATCGTTTGGTTACACACAGTATGGTAGCTGGCGAAAGAAGACTAGCATGAAGAGAGCAGGAGGTTTGGAAAATTGTATATTCCAATTTCTAATCTGCTCTACTTTATATTACCTGAATAACATAACATATATAGTAATCAATGATGAAAATGTCCGAATCCTAGTTTTCAGCAGGGAATGACGTTTTAAGATTCCTTTGATTCACCAATCTGTCAATGCTTAAGGGATATATAACATCGATCATTATGACCTTGAATCTTTAAAAACAAGTCAGTACACCCCTCACTATAATTTCATCTACCAACCAACTCTACAGTTTCCAAATTATATAACAATCGAAAATATTCCGTTTAACAGAATAAAAATAATGACATACGCCCGCCTATCTGGAAAATATCATATTAAATTTTCTCACAAAAACCATTTCTATATTATCAAACCCACAGTAATCTGCACGATATGTAATATGAATACCTATGAAACACTCTATCATGTAATCAATCGCAGTGTGCCCAATTTACTACTCCATCAGAAACTACCACATACCATACGTAAACAATATTTCAGAAAATCAGTTCCCGACAATATTTATAATAGAAGACCATACAAAATTAAATCAAATATACAATTATATAATTAACTACCTAAAACTGAGATCGTTCATTATCAAAGAATAAAAACAATATGCTTATATACAAAATCATTATTTAGATTTACAGTTAACAAAAATGATAATATGCAAACAATACTATATCCCCAATGACTGTTTTATGTATATAAATATATTATACCTAAAGTAAATATTAACTTAATATAAAGTGTAACTGATGTAACCGGTCTAGCCGAACATAACAATGTATTGTAAAATTTCAATCTAAAAAGCCTTAAAAAATGTTGTTTTTTTTAGTTATTTATTTTATTTTTTAAACAGATGTATTATTATTTTAAAAACATGTGTATTTTTATTTTTACTTTCACTTACTATGTATAGTAAGGGAAAGTATTGCGATCGTGAAAATTTTCGAGTTCCAGTTTTCAATCTGTTTCTTAAATATGAAATTTCAGTTTCATAGGACTTTTCGTTTAGGCCCGGGTGTTACCACACACACACTGTGTTTTTGTGTGTGTGTGTGTGAGTTTGTGTTTGTGTGTGTGTGTGTGTTTGTGTGTGCGTGTGGAAACTGAAATTTCATATTTAAGACAAATATAGGCCCGAGACGTTACATAACCTTATTCATCAAAATGAGCTAATAAGAAGAGCCACCATTATAAAATGCATTTGGCACCTTTTTACGGTTTTCTCAATAACGGCTCTAACGATTTTGATTAAACTCGCTATAGAAATGTAAAATTTAATACAGACTTTTAATTAATCTTCAATAAATCATTTAACATCATTTAGGTTTCGTTCTGATTAAAACATTCTGACAGGACTTAAATGCCGATAATTGAAATTTTCTTTCTCTAAAGTACCTTTAGTTTTGTATATTCTATAAAAATGACTATATTTTCTTATCAGCATTGATAGATAACAGCTAAATATGTAAGTTGTGCGAATTTTAAAAACAAATAAAGTAGAAAACTGAAAAAGTTTTTTTTTTAATGCAATTTTTTGTTTTTGAACATAAGAACAGTAATATACATGTATGATATACCGTTTAAAATGTTAAGATTTTAGAAAATATATTATCTTATACACAAGCTTTTAAAAGTAATTAGTGAGTGATAAAAATCCGATAAAACTAACTGATTATTTTAGATAATTATATAACAGATATTTTCATAAAAAACATGTTTTTATAGATATTTCATTAATTAATTCTTTAATGGTTTCGATCATTTTTATCTCTTACTCTACTTGAAAATTCTATAATCGATTTTAAAAACGGAGATAAATGAAAGTCGTGTTTTGCCCGCACCAGATATTTTATTTTATCTCTACTATATTGAAAAAAAAACTATTAATTTATTTTAATCAATATACTCGTATGTATATAATTTAAAAAATATATTGTAAATAGCCAAGCCAGGATCTATTATTATGGGGAATTCCCAAAAGACAAATAAATTTATTCTATTCTATAACAGCGATAACTTAATATCATCCATTTTACTATATCATTGAAGATTTTGATCGAGCTCTATTAGATTTTGAAAGACGGCTTTTAAAAATGTGTGCCCCTAAAGTATCTTCTTCTCTTTTAAGTAGGAAGGGAAGTGAAATGATAGTGAGTCTTAAACCATAATTTTATCGAATACAGCCCTTAAACATGAGATATGTTATTAATTCAGTATCCTGTATCCTGATACCGTCATCGAAGGATTAGAGGATTAATGATCCTGCAGGATCGTTGAGTCATCTTGAGCAGAGCATTACCTGAGAAGATGAGCCATTGTGATGATAGTTATTCCTGATGTCATGCCAGGGGTAGTTGTTGAGTATCCATCTTCAGCCAGTATCCTTGCGTCAGTCTACAAAGGTCTCTCATTACTGAATCCTACCTTAGGCGGCGAATAATGCTTTACCAGCCATAATTCCGTATTATTAAACCGATATAGACTCATCCTGCATGCTGAAAATTATATAAATCCATTCTATCTATGAAGAAAAGATTTATTACTTTTTAGAAAACCAACAAAGATTCCAATTAGTATTCCAACAAAGATAAAATTACTTGAAAAAAAGATGTATGTTAACTAACAAATGGAAGTACACTGATTAGACTTCCAAGTCAGTAAATCTCGTAGTTATCTTCTTTTTAGACATCTTGAAGGAATCGAGGAGAAAATATAAATTATGAAAGAAGTGGGTAAAAAAGCTATGAAAGGAATGGTTTCTTATTCGTGCCAATTATAACTTTATTTATTAGCTTATAATACAATGTAACACAACCGGTAAATCATTTTTTTTTTAAATCTGGTGCGAGCAACACACGACTTTGACTTACCTCTGTTATTAATATCAATTTTAAGAATTTTTAATCAAATTTATAAACGCAAATAAATTGTTAAAGAATTATTTACATTTGTTTTTTATAGAACGATGTTATTAAATAATATGTTATAATATTATCTACAAAATCCAGTAACTTTTTTTTCGGCTTTTCGTCACTCTGTGTTAGAATAAGGTGACCAGATTTTTAGATGGGCAAAGCGGGACTACACTGAAGAAGGGAGGGAGGGTATCAACAAAACATTTTTATGGAATAAAAATGATTTTTTTTTTTTTTTTTTACATAAGTGCAATTTATAAATATCAAAAATGTATAATATTTTATTCCTTGACATATTATTGGATTGAATTTGTTTCATTAAATTGTTGTCATTTTTAAAATATTATAAAAAATTTTCACAAGAATTTGTCAAATCATATTTGACACATAAACATTTAATTTTGATTTTTCTGATTTTCACATTCGATTTCCTGTAGAAAAACTTAAAATTATAAGTTTTGATTCTTAAAGATAAATTCAAATTTTAAATTAATTTGTAATTATCTAGTAAATTACTATATTTATATATATATGTCTATGAGAATTTTAAAAAAATACTAAAATGTTATGAACACATACAGTACAAATATGCGTTTCACATCGGCAAAAATTTCGCCGAATTAATTTGCCTTAAACATACTTTACTTGTTTATAACGAAATTAGTTTGGTTGACTTTAAATATTGGCAACATTTTATTCTTATATTTCTTTCTAAAATTTCCTTTAAGGTTAAGGTCGGTGATATAATTTTTGCCATCACTATAAAATATGAAGACTAAGAGTATTTTAAGCTGAGTTTAAGACAATTTATGTATTTATAAAATATATAAATAAATTACTTACCTTAATTTTATATAGTAAGTAGCATTTGTAGTATTTATTTGTTTAATTAGCTTGCTAACATTCAGTACGAACACAAAGTGTATCATCTGAGAGACAAATACAATGTAACTGGGTAGAAAAAGCAGTATGTTAGTCGTCGTAGCCCGTAGGATTCTTAGAACGCAAAACAAATTTGAAGGATTCTTAGAACGCAAAACAATGATTTTCATAAATATAGAATTTAACTTAATTGTAAAAGTAGGGACATTTAAAAAACGTCGCGGTACGCGGGACAAGTTCGAAAAATCGGGACTATATGACTGGATGACAGCGCCATCCAGCGGCAAAGCAATGAAAGAATCGCATAAAGAATTATTTTAGGTCTTTTCTCCTTTAGTTGTTAATAAAATTTGCTCAACTTGCATATTTAGGCGTTATATATCAATTGTAATACGATGGTGTGCCTACATTTTTTAAATCGACAAAATTAAAGATACTTTAGAGGAAGACAATTTAAAATATCTGCTTTTAAGCCCCATCAGACTATTTCAATCAGAATAAAACCTATATGATGTTAAAGCCCATTAAATTTTACATCGATATAGGGAGTTTAATAAAAATCTTTATAGCCGTTTTTGAGAAAATCGTAAAAAGGTTTAATGCATGGGTTAAAGTAGAACTTCCGGTCAGCCGATTTCAGTGAAAAAGATTCTGTAACATCTCGGGCGTATAGTTGTCTTAAATATGAAATTTCAGTTTCATAGGATCTTTGTTTTTGCCCGGAAGTTACAACACACAGACCTTTTTGCGGGACTTGGTCATTTGGATTCAGGAGACCCAAAAACGTGTATTTCCGCCGAAAACTGGAATATGAAAACTTTCACGATCGCAATACTTTCCCTTACTATATATAAGTAAGTGAAAGTAAAAACTTATCATAATAATAAGTTAATAACATTAACACATTTCCACTGTGTTAGAAGGAATGTAAGAAATACATAACTATAACAAAATTTTAATTAACTTATCTTTTACTGTAGTTCTAGTAACAAAATAAACCAAAGTTCACGAAAACAAAAAAATATATAAAATAAAAGAATATTATTTATGTTTCTTAAATGTATATTTCATTAATTCGTAATAGTACCATGAATTCGCAGCCATTACAAAGGTTACCTAAATTTGCATTACGTTTATATAATAATGACACTTATACGAATAAATAAAACGTTTAAGTTTAAGATTGTGGGTTCTATTCTATCTGCATTCTATAATTCTAATGTGATTAAGGATCATTTTGTTTTGTGACAAAGAAAGAAGCATTTTACGAGAAAACGATGACTTAGAGTCTTAAGTTTTTAAATCTAGGTAGGCTTCATGATGGTCGTATAAATGAGCCTTTTGTAGTTAAGCGGAAGGTTAGAATACGGCGAGAAGTTCAGTCTTTTATGGATTTAGTCTTTTATTATGTAAAAAATTTATGAAAAAAATAAGAAAGCTATTTCTGTTCTTCAGTGTATTTCAATTAAAAATGTACTATATATAATACTACATGGTGTCAGGCATAAAACAGATAATGATCAATAGTAAAAATTTAAGAATGTAGACTCTTTAATTCAATGTTAATTAAGTGTCCTAAATGGAAGGAAGCCTTTATTGACCATTTATTAGCAATCGAAAAGTACAAAACTAAGGATGTGTTTCTGAAAATAGCTCTTCTCTTAACACAGATGGGTGAAGAAGTAGTTGATATGTTTTCTACACTCACAGGTAAGAAAGATACATTAGAATCAGTTTTGAAAATATTCGATGACTACTGCGTACCTAAAATTATAACTTTGAAATGAAAAATAATTTTTATTCTGGGACAGCTAGTCCCCTAAGAATAATATAAATGTACATTAAAGTATTAATCTTCTGGCTATTGCGTCTTCAAAATATACATCATATAGAAATTATGGAATAGAATAGAATAGAAAAAAAAAACTTTATTCTAAGACAATGTCCCTTAAGAATAACAATTATGTACAAAATAATAAATTATAACTGGCCAAAAACAATATATAACTACAATTAAATAACACCAGAATGAAAAAGAAAAAAAATAAGAAAGGGTCATAGTGGCATCTCTATATACAAATTCTATAAATAAGAATAAACATAAAATGTAACTTTTACATCTCATTAAAGTAAGTGCATTAGAGTAAAATTCACCTTACATAAGTTGGCATAATAAAACTTAGCTTACATCTGACTGAAGAGAAAGGAAGTATTGAAAGAGGGGGGATTTGAACGATGCTAGGGAAGGAGCATGACGGATGTTTGAAGGGAGAGTATTCCATAAGGCAGTGGAACGGGCTAAAAATGAGCAATCATATTTTTTCTTCCATATTTCTATGGAAAGGAGTGTGGAGGTCGGAAAGGTGGGATCTTGTTTCCTGGTGATGGGTTGAGGATTTGAAAAACTAGGAGGCTGTGAACATAAAATGGATGGTGGGAGTTTATGATTTGATAAAGGAATGATCCAAAGAAATATTGTCTTCGAAAGGTTGGATATAACCACTTCAACTCATCGTAGAGGTGGGATACATGGACCGTCTCGAGGTACCCAACACAAATCTTAAGAAGCAATTCATAATCCTTCTCAATCTGTCCTCGAGCACCTTCGAGAAGCCGCCATATGCCACACAACTATTGTCAAAGTGGGGGGGGGGATAAGTGATGAAACTAGGAATATACGGGTAGATTGTGGTAGAAGATGGCGAGATCGGTGGAATAATTTGAAGGTACTAATCGATCGACGGGAAATTTGGGCAATTTGGAGTTTCCAGGACAGGTTTTGGTCGATGATGATGCCAAGATTTTTAACTGAGGAACTAAAAACAATAGGGTGATCATTAAGTAAAAGAGGAGGAAGGGTGGTGATAGATCGGAGGAGGGATTTGGAACCAATAAGAATGGCCTAAATTTTTGTAGGATTAAGCCTTAAGTTATTTAGGTTTGCCCAGGCACTGATTCTAGGTCTTCCTGAATACTGGCAAATGCTACAGATAACTCGGAGGGAGGTAAGGATAAATTATACTGCATATTATGAATAAAAAAAATGCATACATACACACGCATATATATGTACAAGGTAATATTGCAACCTTATAATTAATAAAAGAAATAAAATGAACTGAAACATTGAAAAATAAATAAATAAATAGTGTAAATAGTCAAATTTATAAAGGCGCAGTAGATTGATATTCAAGGAGATTGGAATGTACGAATGGGCATGGGTAAGGTTAACGAAAGATCTCTTAAAGGAAGCAGTTCTGTAGGAGGGAATAAGCAGGTTCAGGGACTGGGTGGGATCTTGTGTTGATAGAGTTGATAGACGAGATTGGGGTGAACATGTTATAGATATGGAGGGGTTTTTTGGTTCTGAAGGATTGGTAAAGATGAGCTCCTAGAAAGTATTGTCTTTGGACTTTCGGATAAAGCCACTTCAACTCGGCGTACCATGTGGAGACCTGAGGGCGCCTGGGAATTCCGAAGATGATACAAGAAGAACAAGACACAAGAGACTTTGCATGTGCCAATTCCGATTATATAGCTTCATTCTCAGATAAAATGATAATAGACCACTGCAATGAGCGTAACTGCAATGATCCAAAAGTAAAAAAGTATTATTAAAAGAAACTAAAATGCTAACATTGGACGAAGTGTCTAAAGTAGGGAAATGTCGGAAGACGGGGCTACACAATATTACCAAGCTCAATAAAGAAACTGAAATGCATTCCCTGAGAAACTCAAAAGTATGGTAAGCGCAAAACACGACTTTTGCTTATCTCCGTATTTAATATCAATATAAGAATTTCAAAATACAGATATAGAGATGAAATGAAAGTAAAAATGTTAAAGATTAATTACATCGAGTTTTGATATAAACATGTGTTTTTTTCAATAATCAATTGTATAATTATATACAACAATAAGTTTTATCCGCTTGTCACCACTCTCCATTAATATATCAATTTTGTGTATTAGATAATATTTTTCTAAAATATTTAGCTTCGCAGCGGTATATTATACATATATATTACTTTTCTAATCGACGCAAACAAAACAATTGCATGACTGGATATTTTTGGTGTTTTCTCCTCTATTGTATTCGTTTAACTTACATATTTACACGTTTTTATCAATGTTAACAAGATGATATGGATATTTTTTTCGAATCTACAACATTAAAGGTACTCTAGAGGAAGAAAATTCAAAATATCGGCATTGAAACATTATCTAACTATCCCAATCAGAATGAAACTTATATGATATCAAGGTCCTTTGAATTTTACATTGATATAGAGCCGTTTTTGAGAAAGTCGTATAAATCTGTATAAAGCGCATGGTATAAAGTGGCTCTTCTGGTTCACCGATTTTGAAGAAGTTGCTGTAACATCTCGGGCCTATAGTTGTTTTAAACATAAAACTTAATTTTCCTACGACTTTTAGTTTTTGGGCCAGACTTACCACGGACACACGCACAAATCTTTTTGAGGTATCTGATCATTTGGACTCAGGGGACCCTAAAACATGTATTTCGGGTGAAAACTCGAATTAGAAAATTTTCATGATCACAATACTTTCTCTTATTCCATATATATGAAGATTCCAAGCCTGACGTATGTCAAGGATATCAGATCTTTCCATCTGAAAAAGTGGAATATTATTAAAGGATCCAGTAGGGCAGGAAGTAATAGGCTTACGACGAAAAATAAGAGGTATTTGGTGGGCTTTATTGCAGATTATTTTGTTATTTATTCGTTTAACGTAATTTTATGCTACTATGGCTAACCGGTCGATGCTACGGTGGGAGTCCTAAATTTTGCCTATCCAGGTTTTATTAGTATAGAGATCTTTAACGAGTACCAGACATTGCACAGGCTCGAGACCACCTCTTAACGTCGCTTCCGAAGGACGGCATAACTAAGGATTTTTAACTCCCATTAAAAACTCCAAGGGCCACCTGCAGGTTTGAACCCGCGACCTTTGGCATAGAAAGCTGTTATGCTCGCCACTACGCTATGGGTGTCCCCTACAGATTATTTTAATCTTCCAAGAAGAAAATATTAAACACCATACTAATCATTATCTCCCTTTTAATATAAATATCATTAATACCTTCGTATTTCGGGAAATATAGATACTTAGAGGAACAGCCTACAAAGTAACTGTTTGATTGTTACTACTACGGTGCCAGGTCGAAAACATTAATTCAATTGAATATGATTGAGTGGATGTGTTTTTATTTTATTTTATTTTTTATTACTTGAGCATGCAGTTAAATAGTCTCGGACATTCCTCAGTGCCTGTTGGATTGTTTACAAATTCAAAACCACACCTACCTCAAGTATTTGGATTCCTTGCGGTACCCCTGCGCCACTCTTTCCTGTTACCGTTTGACAGTAAAATTAGTCACCAACAGCTTCTTACTGTCTCCTATAATTGAGGATATTTTGCTTCTTCTTTTCGTTGAAATCATCGCACTTCGTTCTTGTGTCATTCACGGCGTTTCTATCAGTCTTGTCTTTCATACTATGTTCATACTATGTCAAATCCATTCATAGTTTCATCTTTATTCATAGTCAATACTTATTTTGTATCTTAAGCCAGAAGAGATTTATTTATAATTTCTTATTAAAACCCTGCAAACTATTACAAAATGGTTTATTATTTCCAAATAATTATATTAGGGTATAACTGTTTATAGCTGCTAATCTTTTCGATTTTTCTCCGTCTTCAATAATGAATAAGTTTTGGTGAAATCCATCTATTGTAATTTGTAACTTGAATATATAGAAGTTAACGAGTCGAAAATAAAATACATGCATGCAGGCCCACAGCTGGGTGTGCACGAACCGTCGCATTTCATATCTCAAGGCTATTCATTTAAAAGGGTGAAAGAGTTTGTTTATCTCGGCTCACAAGTCAACGCCGATAATGATATTAAAGCTGAGAGTCATCGCAGAATTATGTCCGCAAATAAATGTTATTTTGGACTTATAAAGCATTTTAAGAGCAGCACCATTTCTCAAAAGAATAAAGTGCAACTCTACAAGACGCTCGTAAGGCCGGTTCTCACCTATGCCTCCGAATGCTGGACATTGCCGAGTTCGCAGGAAGTCCTGCTCCTGAGTTTCGAGAGAAAAATATTAAGGAGAATTTATGGTCAAATACGCACCGATGGAGTCTGGATGATAAGGACGAATGCTGAATTAACAAGGCTATACAAGAATTCAGACGTCGTAAGAATCATCAAATTAGGCCGGCTTCGTTGGACGGGGCATTTAAGTAGAATGGCCCAAGACCAGATTCCTAGGATGGTCCTAGATGAAAAGATCTATGGGACAAGGGGAGTGGGAAGGCCTCGACTTCGATGGATTGATGGGGTGGCAGCGGATGCCAGGTCCATCTTTAAGATTCGCAATTGGAGAGCGGTTGCAATGAATAGAGAATACTGCCGGATTAAACTGCAGGAGGCCCTGACTCTTCAAGAGTTGTAGCGCCATGGATGATGATGATGATGAATATATAGACCAACTATTTTGTTTTGGTTGTTTCTGTTGATAGGCTTTTCTGAATCTAAAATCAATACATATTGTTCTCTATCTTCAAAAATAACGGTAATGGGTGCATTTATGAGTAAAATATAATTTTGTTTTCTCTTTTTTATAATTATTCATGGTTTTGGGTTAAAAAATATTAGTACATTTTTTCCCTAGCTTCGAAAATAATGAAGTTACTAGCGTATACTCGTATATAGACAACATTTAAATTTTTTTCCTTAATCTTTTTTTTTTTTTTTTTTTTTTTTTTTTTTTTTGTGTTGCGCTTTACTAATTCTAAAACTATATACATGTTTTTCTCAATATCAAAATAATATCTTCAAAAATGTGTAAAATTTCAATTATTTTATTTTCTTTTTTGATAATTGTTCGCGTTTTATTTTGTTTTTTGGTTAAAGAACACTAATAAATTTTTTCTCTTCCTTCAAAAATAACTTAGTCATTGCATGAAATCACTCTTAATTTTAATATTTTAAAAATAACCAGCTGATGTCAATGTCTAGGTGTAAGGATTATCGTTGGATGCCTAAGTAACGGATTTTTTTTTAAATCTTTTTTTAGGTTCTACTTTTCTTTTTGTTTTTTGGTTGTTTGTTGTTTTTTTGGTTTTTTTGGCGATTACAAAGTTTCATTATTGAAAATAATAACCCAAAAGGTTTATAATAACTAAAATAAGTGTATTTATATTTTTCTCACGATAAAAAAAGTTAATAACGATACCCAACATACTGACTTATATTTACCAACACATAAGTACACTTCACTAACGATTTCATAATAACTTACGCGGACATACAAACATTCTCATCAAAGTATAACTACAACTAACATGTACTACAACCTTGAATATTGTACTACTACTAATCATTTATTTCAAATTAACTTC
This sequence comes from Piezodorus guildinii, assembly GCA_023052935.1. Taxonomy (NCBI): domain Eukaryota; kingdom Metazoa; phylum Arthropoda; class Insecta; order Hemiptera; family Pentatomidae; genus Piezodorus; species Piezodorus guildinii. The sequence continues at coordinate 114,085,402 of CM041297.1, forward strand.
ATATATATTTATTTTTTTTATTAATCCTGTTATATTTATTTTTATTATTGAATATTCTTATTCTTATCATTTTTTTAAACTAATATAGTCACTTATTATTTAAACTAAAAAAATTATTGATTGTTTCAACTAATATTATTTGTTTTTAATTTATTTATAAAAATGAGTGTTGACCGATATTTTTGTTGCCAATAAAAATAAAAACCAAAAAAAACCAAACCAACACTGTAACGTCTCTATTTACGTTATATAATTATTTATTTAAATAAGTGCTAGCTCAGCGAAGGGGGGAGTGAGTAGTAACCATTTTTTATTTGAAACTTCTTTATTTTCACATCAGGTAATTGAACCTAAAAGGTTACAATACAATTTTATAATAAATCACATTTAGAAAGTTTACTGTACAAAAAAAAAATACTAAACGTCAAAGATAAACTTACCCTTACGGGTTCAATAATTATTAATAAATCAAAACTAAACTAATATAATAAACATGTATCACAAACTGAACAAGACTAAGATACATAACCAATAACACCATCAATCTCTTTGTAACCTCCCTTAATTTAAATACTTTTTAATTAAAAGATCAGCTGATTTCATCAGAGCGAGGGTTTGTTCCAACTCTAGTTTTTGTCAGTTGTGACAACACGTCCGTATATCCAGATAAGAGATTAAAAAGTTGCTGCATGAGAGCATGCTGCATGCATCTCCGGTCTTAACTTATAGACAACTAGTACATCCCTTGCTTCGCACGGGTACAATTTAAATGAGGCGTCCTTAATGTTTAAAAAATCTCTACCTCGACGATTTAGAGTTTATCGCTTTAAGATTTTAGTTAATCTTAACGAAAAGAAAATTCATTTCTATCCTCAAACAGCTTCTACGTTTCCGTGACTCTTTTCTTAGAAGTATCCTTCATCTCTTAGTGTCTTCTTTCATGCTCCCTACCTTGGCTAAGAATATGGAGGACTTATTGGAAAAAACGAGATTAGGCTAAAAATATTAATGAATATGTTTATAAGATCTATGTACGGCCTCTCAAGACGTCTCTAACTGGTATTTTGGTTAAAGGATGCTCTATCCCGAATCCCAAAGAAGATACCTACTCTGCATCTTCCTATTCCAACCATAGCGAGGCAGAAAACCTTCCTATATCTTTGACTCCTTACTCCGCGCTCTTCCGTGCACACCCTAAATACAAGATCCCAACATACCGATCTATACCTACCCTCCGACAGAACAGCATCTTTTGAAAAATAATTTATCTTCCGTGCTATCATACTTAGGAACTCTTTTCCTATCTCCCTCCGTATAGTGCCATCCCTAATCACTTTCAAACACCAATTATTTATCCACCTCCTCAAAAATCATTCTTCCGCACATATGTGATAAATCCTGACTTTCATAATACATAACTAAACTCATTTGGTGTTTTAATCTGCTTTTATTTGTATCTTTTATTGATATTACCTTAAATACTTTACTGACATACTAAATAATTATGTATCAAATGAAGCTAGTTAAATTGGATTTTCTCTGTTCACGGTATATTATTCTTAGGGGACGAAATGCACCAGAATAAAAATTATTAAATTTATTCATTCAGTCATACTTAAGTACAATTAGCATGAAAATATGTTTATTTTATAACGTCTATTCATTATATATTTAATCTTCGGCAGAAATTAAAAACATAAACTTCGTCTTATTATCAATGTTATTGGAGTTTTAGCACTGGCTAGATTTTCCATTTAATCTGATGTATGTAAGACGTTTATATAGGGTATGAGTGATTTATAGACTTGGTATACATTTTATCGATTCATTGTTGTGTATATATCTTATTGCTATGTAAATATTGTATGAATTTAGTATGTATGATATCTTTCACCAATACTATTGATGAGATTGTAATTCTATTCAATAAAAAATTGTTGTTGAAAAAAAATATTATTAATGCAGTATTGCAATCAGTCCAACAACAGACTGTTGTGATGATAATTTATAAATAGTACAATCTTTAAATTGGGTATAGTTGATATGATGGAGTCCTTTAATTTTTGTTACGATCTTAAATTGTCCCATACGTGAGTGATGTACGTTACCGGTACATTTACCCACCTATGATTTCTTTTACTATGTCCGCCTATTTACAAAAAAAGTATATGTTTAAATAATAGACCGCCAATTGGCCAACTTGCCGGACTAGTTCCCCCGCCAATGCTACCAGCAGACCGTAAATGCGTTTTTAGGATCGGTATGTGGTGTCTGATAGGCTGAGCCATTTCTAAGGCCGGAGGAGACCACAAATCGATTAGGAGTAATAAAAAAGTAAATGAGTGGATTGGGAGCCGACCGCAGGGGCAGATAGATAGAGGACTAGCTTTATCATCTAGGATCTGGCCTCATCTAGTTTCTCGGCCGTTCAGCCTCCATTCTACGCTCTGATTTAATTTGGAGTTTGGTAAGCTTGACCATTCCTCTTGGCAAAAGCCAGCATAGTGTTTGATGAAAACTATCTTTTTTATACATTTTCAAAGTATAACTCGATAACTAAAAAAATCTGGTGAGCGCAACACACGACTTTCAATTACCTCTGTTGTTAAAACCGATTAAAGAATTTTCAAATACCGTTTGAGATAAAAATGAGTGAAACCATTAAAGAATTAATTAAATGGATTTTTTATATAAACATGTGTTTTATTAAAAAATCTATTATATTATTTTCTAAAATAATCAGTTAGTTTTATCTTCTTTTCATCACTCTCTATTAACTTTTAAAAGCTCGAGTATAAGATAATATTTTTTCTAAAATCTTATCTTTATGCATAACATATGAAAAAACATAACAGAATCCACTATATTGTTAATTTAATTTAATTAATTCTAGGTTACAGATTACAAAAGTTATTGTAAAACTCTATAAAAATCTTATAAAATTTTGAAAAATTATTATAGCAGTCAAAATGTAACTATCTATAACTTGAAAAATAAAAAGTCCTAGCAGAGCGTGGTTTCGATCCACGGACCTCTGGGTTATGGGCCCAGCACGCTTCCACTGCGCCACTCTGCTCTTAAAAGAACTTGTCCAAATTTCCGGTCTGGGGCGGATTTCCTAAAATAATGTACCTATTTTTTTTTTAATTAGAAACATTTTCACGGTAAATTAACAAAATGTAAAGCAAACCAAATAGTTTAATACTTAAAAATATCAAGATTATAAAGTGTAAAAGAAAATTAAGATATTACAAAAATATAATCCTAATATGAAATTATATCTTCACGCCACACTAAGGAAAACTTAAAAATAAGCCGAAACGTGTGTTAACTAAAATGCCCAAACTAAAACTCACTAATGTCTTACATTGTCATAAACTATTGCTATAATATGATATAATAAATTAATCATTTGAAGGTATTGGTAGTTTTAGTTGATATTTTCATGTGTTATTATGTTTATATTTTAATTTCTCATTTATTTATTTTTTTTTTTTTAATAAAAATTCAATACAAAAATTAGAACTATTTTATATTATAAAGATATATACATAATATGAAGATATCACTAAACCAAAAACTACCAATACCTTTAAATGAATGATTTAATAATACCATATTATAGCAATAGTTTATGGAAATGTAAGACGTAAGTGGGACAATAATAGTGTATGATAAAAGGGAGCCTCCAGCGGAAAATAAAACTTATATTTTTAAGTCTTAAAGTATTTGGTTTGCTTTACATTTTGTTAATTTCCCGTGAAAATGTTTCTAATTAAAAAAAAAAAAAATAATAAGTACATTATTTTAGGAAATCCGCCCCAGACCGGAAATTTGGACAAATTCTTATAAGAGCAGAGTGGCGCAGTGGAAGCGTGCTGGGCCCATAACCCAGAGGTCCGTGGATCGAAACCACGCTCTGCTAGAACTTTTTATTTTTCAAGTTATAGATAATTATATTTTGACTGCTTAAATAATTTTCAAAATTACACTAACTTTCGTAATCTGTAACCAAGAATTTATTAAATTAAATTAACAATATAGTGGATTCTGTTATGTTTTTTCATAGGTTATGCATAAAGCTTAGCAGCCATTGAGTTATCTGGGACCATTCTAACATTTTGTTTTACTATAGGAAATGCATAGTTAGTGTAAATATTTCGTTGGTGAAAATACGAATAAACTTTTTAGCTAAAATCCCATTTCGGAAGCTCCTGTGTCGATATAACCAAGTACGTGGCATTTATAGCCATAAAAAGTAGTCCATATTTAAAACAGGTATATGTTACATAAACAGAAAGTACCATACAATTTTATATATTTTTTTAATAATTTTATTGTAATGATTTTAAATGTATTCCGACAAGAAACTTTTGAGCTGTTTCAACACTTACTAGACGCTCTAATCTTCAACTTCACTAAAAAAGGCGATTGTACGTGACTGTCATAAGAAATGGACTTACAGAGTAGAGCTTTGGGGCTCTAATAAACCATAAAATTCTTCCCGTATTCAATCGCTATAATCCAAAATCCTTAGTAAAATCCCAAAACCTCGTTAATTTGTAACGAATAAATACCTTAATGTTTCATATGTTTCTGATTTAGCCTAAGGCAGATACCATTCTTTTCATTACAAACTTCATTCTCACTTTAACCCACTAATTTCCATCCTGTTTTCCTCTTCGATTCCTGATAATCCTCAAATTACTCATATTTACATGTTTTATTCCATAATCTTGTTGTAAATTTTCAATAATTATATTTAAATTTAAACAGATAAATAAATTCGGCACATTAAATTAAAATAAATAATGGTCTTTGTCCTAATTTAAGTACTAGGGCCAAAAGGCCAAACTTGAACACTTTTTTTTTTTTCAACAATATTTTTTGTTTTTAAGTACCAACTTTTTTTTTTTTTAAATAAATGAATGCCTCGCATTGATAATAGCTGTAAGTAATATATAATACGAATGAAATAAAATTATATTGCAATAATAATGGAACAAAAGTACTACAGATAAATCGTTATGAACTAGTTTTTTCACTTCATTTATTGATTAACATCTATTAGCAATTGTGTGACAACCAGCAAATGGACTATAATAATAAAATAAATAATAACATGTCAGGCATGAGGAAGGACAGTACCCTGCAGTACTTCTTCATCTCTTCAGGCTTTTTTTTAAATGTATGTTTGTCCAATTTTTTTTTCCATAATTGAAGTCTAATTTTTAAAATGTTTTTTCAGACTATGATTGAGCCAATGTTTATTTTTGAACATTATGAAATGTATTCATAATAGGATTGAAATTAAAAATCGTTTAAAGCGCCCATCAGAATTTTGAAAGTAATATTTTAAATTTACACCATTTTATAAAAAAAAAAAAAAAAATAATAAAAAAAAAAAAAATACAATTAATACAAAGCAGTGACACATATATTTATTTTTTCCGAAAATTTAATATGAATGAAAAAAAAAAAGTTCTAGCAGAGCGTGGTTTCGATCCACGGACCTCTGGGTTATGGGCCCAGCACGCTTCCACTGCGCCACTCTGCTCTTGTAATTATGTCGGCAAATTTCCGGTCTGGACCGGATTTCCACAGATAATATTTAAACAAATTTGTTTTGCGGATTATATTGGCAAGATTTTCAACTAAAATAAATAAAAACGTATTATGCGTAACAAAACTTTTTTTTTTTAATCAAAATATTATATTTTAAAATAATTTAGTCATTTTTTAGTAAAAATCTAGTACTTACGGGAGATAATTTCAGATCTGGACTGGATTTTTGCATATAATATTCAAATGAAAATTCTTTATTTATAATTGCGTACATTATTAGCAAAACGTTCATTGAAATTTGACATAAAATTAAAGTATTACAAAATGAGGGAATGCACTTATTGAAAATTAAAGTAGTTACATCTAAGAAGGTCTAGAATTTATACCTTTCTACTATACTTTATTGGAACCAAATGAGTTTTTTTTTTTTTGTCTAGTTCCTAAACATTTAGGTCAAAAAAAGTCTAATTCCTTAACATTTATTTTTTTTATTTTTTTACGTAAAAATCGGTTGAGCTGTTCAGGAGAAAACTTATTTTTTTTGTTTTTTCTTTTTCCCTCCATGACTATCCAATAATGATTATGGCGCTAAAAATTTGCAAAAAGCTCTCTCTTATAAATGTTAATCAATGGTATAAAATTGGTTCTGATATACGTGGAAGCAGATTTTACGTACTTATTCGGCTAGTCTCTTTAATAAAAAATTGTCAAATTCTCTTTAACTGAAAAGAACAACAGATCGTGGCTGCCTATAATCCACTCCTTTTCTCAATGAGATAGACATGGAGTTTGTGGAAGGACAAGCGAATTGATGAAGTATACCAGGTAGAGAAATAATCTACTTACAAAATTTATTTTTTAAACATATACATTTACACAATGGTTCATTAGGCACTGAACAGTAAGGCCCTTTCATACCGTTAGACAATTACGATTTTCTATCCCTCAGTGATACGGAATGTTATTCCACTTCCTTATAACCGTGTGTAATGCAAGGTTCCACACAGTAATCCTACAGGCTTATTTTACGGTAACACTTCCCGCAATCCTACTCTAATGGAATAGAAGTAGAAATGAAAGTGATTTCATGGATTAGCTGACTTCTAGTAGATCACCGGAACAGGTAACAGGAACCTAATCATTCTCAGGTACACTGTCAGGTACAGTCACCTAGTTCAGTACAGTGAGTACCTTCAGTGGTATAGATCCGACGCTGATGTCTTTAGCAACGCTTCGGTCCGATATACAGAGCGGTAGTTCACACTCCATCTGGGATCGGAATCCGTGCATTGAATTCCTGCTGTTTGAGTCTGTATATTTTTTATTTCTTTGTAATTAAAAATTAAATTAAAATGAAACCAGTAAAATATATTTCGTTATTTATATATTCACTCACTCACTCACTGTTGGGTTGGGCACTAAAGTTCTTTTAGGACTTAGGCCTCTGCCACCATCTTTCCAATTTCCAACCCCCATCCTTCCCAAATCCTCAATCCACCATCGCTTGGGTCTGCTCCTTTTCCTTTTCCCTCCTGGTACACCATCTAACATGTGTGTATATATATATATATATATATATATATATATTTTTTTTTTTTTTTTTTTTAATCAACACATTTCGTTGAATTAACAGAAGTATTTCGATTCACTAGAAATCGTCGTCCTACCTGAGATCGTCGCCTACCCGTCGTATTAAAGCAGCATGGACCCGAGTTCGAATAACAATGACTTGCAAATAATTAAAATTAATCTTTCTTTTTTTTTAACCACATTATTTTGTATTAATTGTAGATCCATATTTCATAGATCCATAGTGTAAATACTAACCCACGAACATAATTTTACTTTTTGTCTTAATCCAAAGAATTTTATTTTTTAATAAATCAAATGATGTTTATTTTTAGATGTAAATTTTTCGCTTTTAAAAATTAAACATTTAGTTTTTTTCGTTTCTATCCTATTTATTTATTTTGTATTTTAATATTATCCTATTTTTTATTTAATTAAACCTTTAAGTACTCAGAAACCAGCTCATTTTGACACGGCGTGGAGTTTACGTTCATCCACATATATTTTTTGTTATAACGTCGCTCACTCCCCCTCGTCCCTCCCCCCTCCCACCTGCGTTGAATATGGGTGTCTCAAGTTATTCAGATGGGAAAAAAAAAATATTATTACTTTTATTTACCTATGTATATTAATAATATATTGGTTATTCCATGCGAGGGGAGCGATTATACTTAAATCCATGACTTGATTATATTCCTCTTTGCTTCCTTATACCACCGCATCCTCTCAAATGCTCTTTTTCCAGGTTACTGCAAAATCCTTTGCTGAAATTACAGAGTTTTAATTTTATTTCACTATTCGTTGTGGTCTCCGTAATTTTCGATATTCAGCAGTTTTAAGTACCCCCAGAGGACTTTCAGCAATTGTCTTTTTTTTTCATAAATAAATGACATAAGTATATAAACGATTAAATTTGACACTAATTAATAACTAGAAAAGAAATTGACTTTTCTTTATTAAGAATAAGATATAGAATTACCTCAGAACATGATGATGATTTTAGTATAAACTAAATTGTAAGGAACCTACCCTCGTATATTATGAATCAGTCTACCCCCTCATTGAAATGAGACTCCCGACGCGCTACCTGAGAAGGTTTGTTCTACCTTGGGTTGAAAACCATAACCTAACCATCCCAACTTCAGAAGATTAAAATAAGACAGGGCTATATTTTATTTTGGGGTCCATGCAAACCTAAATATCTCATGATTTATATCCCCATCACTTGAACGGTAAATAACAGAGCAAAAATTATTATTCTTATAATATACATAATGCTTAATCCATTCTCAGAAAACAAGATCCCGTCTTTCTGACTTCTAAACCTCTATCGATATAACCGAAAACTATGAACGTTCCTTTTTAGTCCGGCCCATGGTCTTTTGGAATACTCTCACACCAAACATCCGCCATACTACACCTCTTTCCTCATTCAAATCCTCCTTATTTTATTACCTTCTTGCATTCAATCAGATATAATTTGATTTCGTATGTTGTACAGCATAAACACGGATTTTTTTACACCCTTTACAAAATTGTAGGGTTTTTGAACCCACAAATGTGGGCGTAGAAGGCTGTTATGCCAGCTACTACACCACAGTTACCCCTCACATTCATTAATGGAGATTTCGGAAAAAATAACTTAAATGACAAATTTTTAGTTAAAAAATAACTAATTTTCATCGTACTAAACTTCTCCTCCTTAACGAAAATACTATAAAATCATCTTTTACGGGGTTCTTCAGCCAATGTACAAAATCGAGTTCTTGCTGAAAGATCTTCGAGTAATATTTATATGGTACTCTCAGTTGAGATAAAAGTAATAACAACTGTGCTATGCTAGCATAACATAGCATTGCTGGCCACTACACAAAAGGTGACCCCCTTAACAGATTTCAAAGTTCTCTTGAAATAACCATTTTAATTTTTTAATTTTTTTTTTTTTTTTTTTTAAGATAATGTGATTGTGTAAACGGATAACAAATAATTTTTAGACCATCAAAAATAAAATAATCTTGTGCGCTTCACACACCTTTTACACAATATTTGACACATAGTATTTACCATTAGCTTTCATTTAAAGGATCTTTCATTTTATTTATTTGAACAATTAGACCGTTTCGCATTATTGTCACTTGTAACGTAAAGATAACAAATTATAGAATTTTATGACCATGTATACTCATATAAAAATCCATTAAACCTGGTTAGGCAAAATTTAGGACTTCCACTGTATCATCTGATTAGCCACAGTAGCATAAAATTACTTTAAATAATTTTTTTTTAAATCAAAATCCTGGTGCGCTTAACACACGACTTTTACTTACCTCCGGTGTTAAAATCAATTTAAAAGTTTTTAAACACAATTAGAGATGAAAATAATATGTTTAAGAATTAATTACATTGAGTTTCAATAGAAACATGTGTTTCATTAAATAATCAATTTTATTATTATCTACGACAATCAGTTAGGTTTATCGCCTTTGCATCACATTTCATTAAACGTTACAATTTCGTGTTTGAGATAACAATTTTCCTAGACTTTTAGCTTTCCAACGGTATATTATACGCCTAAATTAATGTTCTTATGTTTAAAAACACAAAAATTGCATAAACAATATTTGTTCTCTCTTCTCTCCTTAAGTTGAATATCGAATTCGTTCAACTTATGTATTTAGCCGTTTTTATCAATGATCATCCAATGACCATAAGCTGGTATGTTTTATTTTTCCTAATCTACAAAATTAAAGATACTTTAGTAGAAGTAATTCAAAATATCGACATTCAAGCACTATCGAAATAATTTAATCAGAATGAAATCTTCATGATATTAAAGCCCGTTTAATTTTACATTGATTTAGTAACTTTAATCAAAATCGTTATAGCCGTTTTTGAGAAATTCGTAAAAAAGGTGCAAAAAGCATGAGATAAAGTAGCTTTTCTCGTTTGATGAAGAAGTTGCTGTAACATCTAGGGCGTATGTTTTATTAAATATGAATTTTCAGTTTCGAACGACTTTTCATTTTCGTACTAGGATTACCACACACACACACACCTTCTTGCAGGACTTGGTCATTTGAAGCTGGGGTCCTTAAATGTGTATTTCCGTTGAAAAATGGAATACGAAAATTGTCACAATCACAATACTTTCACTTACTATATATTTCATTTATAAGTTATTAAAACATAAATAAGGAAAATTTCACAGTTAGGTACTTAACAAAAATCCTTATAATCATAAATTGATAAATTACAGTAGTTAAATGACTAACAAAAAAAAAAAGTTGAAAAAACTTTTCCGGAAAAAAATATATTACTCATTTTCCTTATATTTACTTCGTTCCTGTGGAATTTAATATTTAATAAGGATAATCTATATACCATTATGATTTAGTTTGTGTCATCAGTCTGGAACCTATTTTCAAACCCGTAAATGGCGCCAGGAAGTCTGGGAACATTTAGAGCGGATATGATGGCTATCAGTTAATAATTAAGCGGTTAATTGATTAACTGGTTAGTGATTAAGAAAATACTATAGTGAAATAAATACCAGTTTATATGAAATAATTAAAGGAACTTGAGACTTATTCTTTAGCTACGCCATAGACCACACCTCGCGTGCCACTAGCTTTCCAAAAGCATATGGAAATTATGGCACTTCCTGGATCGTTGCACCCACGCATTAAAATCTCCTTGGCATTAATTCATGAGGAAGCGAGCCGAGGATCTACCGTTAGTGTATTCCCTATGTGCTCACCAAGGTAGGTAATCAACCCAAGACATTTAAAAAGAAAAACTAAGAAATATCCAAATAACTAAAAGTTTATGATGGTAGAAAATATTAACATTATACATATATTATTTTATTTATTTACAAATTCACATGTTAAAACTAAAAAAAATATATATATACATATGTATAGTAACTGTGAAACTACAATGAAACACATCTTATAAACTTACCCAATGACCGTTTTTTACCGAATTAAAATAATTCCCACCAAATCACCTTCATTCTACGTCGTAAACCTATGACTTCCCATCCTAGAGTATCATTTAATAATACTCCTCTCATCCATGTAGAACAAATCCAATACCTAGGATTCCATCTTCTACAAACGATTTCCATTTACTCAAGAAACTGCTCGTAGATAGCGACTATTTTTATTTTATTTTTTTTTTTTTAACTGTACAATTTACATACGGGGTACTCACTACGTTCGCTATATCATGCTATTTGTGTTATTTTGCTAAACCCGTCGAGTTTCTACAGTTATTTCCTGTATAAAATTGAGGGGTTTAGCACAATAGCAAAAATAGCATGCTATATACAAATAGCAAACGTATTGAGTACCCGTCAATACATAAAACAGACAATGGGCTTGAAAAAGACATGAGAAGAATCTACCCAGCGGTAGCACTTCAATGATTATTTGTTCAGCAGGTCTCGAGGCTTTTCAGACGCCTCGGAGGATTATCGGGAATATATGTAGCGACTATTAAAACACATAATTGAGCAAACGACCGGCGAAACCCAGTGGAGGCCAGCGGTCCTACGTTAACATGGCCCTGGTGTGACTATTTTAGTGCGAATTGGCACTAAAATTAAAATAAGACTAGATTGAGTTAATAATAATTATATTATGCAATTTAATTGTGAGATTATACGATTTTGTTAATTTATATCAGATTTTAATTTTGTTTTTAATTTAAAATATCTATGATTTTGTTATTTCTTCTGCTATGAGTAAAGGAATATATAAAATTTCATTATGAAAATATTTAGGGCAGTAATAAAAGATTACATTGTTAAAAGAATACCATACAAAACAAAAGTGATATAAACCATATGATAAGGCTGACTGAGTACGTACTCCAAAGTCTTAAAATTAAGAAAATTCCTTAATTTTAATAAAGGTTTTAGTTTTACTTTATAAAATTAAATATAATCTAAACTGTTCGACATAAAAAAGATAACAGAAAATGGACAACCAACACGAGATTTTTTCCAGAATTTCCAGAAAAAAATAAATAATATCATGTCGCATTCGTATTGGACTCAGCCAATTTATCAGTAGGTTACCTTCTCACAAATCTGGATGCACCCACCTGTGAATTTGGTGACGTTTCACAAACGGTTGAACCTCTATTGTTAGAGGGCTCCCTATTTGAACCAACATGACGAAACATTAGATTGGTAGAAACCCTAATAGATAACATGCATGATAATGAAGATAGTGTAGAAAAACTGTTGCCAATGGCCCTTTAGGGCAGAGGCAAACAACATAATTTAAACAAATATATGGCTGTATTAGCAACTATTTTAGTTTTAACAGCATTTATTGCAAAAGATTTTCATATTTTTTTTACAAATGAAAGGAGACCTAAAACAAAAAGGTAGTATTCATAAAACAAGTATTTGAAACATCAGATATATTCATTTATTAAATGAAGTACCAGCATTCATGTTATTTTTATAATCTTTTTTTTGTTATATGTTATAAAATAAACTGAAACCTATATTAAAATTTGGGAATTTTTAGAATTTGAAAACTTTATGGTCCTCAATCTGCCTTATCATAGGGTTTTGATAATATTTTTTTCTTTGTATGGTTTTATTTTGAAAATTAAATCTTTTATTATTGCGCTAAGTATTGTCATATTGAATAGTATTTATTCCTTTACTCATAGCAGAAGTTGCAGATATTGCCCAAAATAGATACACCTCCTTTAATTACGAACTACCGGCCCATAAAAGTCCACTTGTCAGTAACCATTCTATTCCCGACAATACTCATGAAAAGATGGTGGCCTCGAGACCTGCTGATCGAATAAACATTAACGTGCTGTCGCTGATTCTTCACAAGAATGTTTCAGTCCAATCATTTCGGTAAAGCACATTTACTCATTGTTATGTTCAGTTGTTAATTTCAATAAAAGACGAAACAAAAAACTAGAAGTTCTCGCGTCCATCTCCTTTTCAGACGCCTCAGAGGATTGAGAGTGGAAATGGAGTCTCTCATTAAAGGAAAGTAACCTTCCGCCATAATCGGCAACTTTAAGATACTTTATTATTGATAATTTAATTCGATACAAATACATTAGGTATGATTTTGGAATTTAAACGAACTGTATGAGATAAATTCACTGGTTCCATCGCACATTTTAAAATTTTAAGTAAATGCTTTAAAATAATATTCATTACGCATTCCGAATGATTCTGTGGTGCTTTAAAGTGAAATAATTTAAAATGATTTATTTGATCAGAAATAATTTCAAATTAGAATAAAAAAAATCTGGTGCAGGCAACACACGATTTTTATTTACCTCCATTTTTAAAATCAATGAAAGAATTTTCAAATACAATTAGAGATAAAAATACGTGAAACTATTAAAGAATTAATTAAATTGAATTTATATAGAAACATGTGTTTTATTTAAAAATCTATTATATTATTATCTAAAATAATCAGTTAGTTTAATCTTCTTTTCACCACTCTCTATGAACTTTTAAAAGCTCGAGTATAAGATAATATTTTTTCTAAAATCTTCAGCTTTCCGACGGTATATCATACATGTATATTACTGTTCTTATGTTCAAAAACAAAAAATTGCATTAAAAAAATATTTTTCAGTTTTCTCCTTTAGGTGATTTTCAAATTCGGTCAACTTGCATATTTAGCTGTTTTTCATCAGTGGTAACAAGATAATGTAGTTATTTTTATAGAATCAAAAAAATTTAAAGTACTTTAGAGAATGAAAATTTTAAATATCGGCACATAATTTTACATCGATATAGTGAGTTTAATCAAAATCGTCGGAACCGTTTTCAAGAAAATCGAAAAAAGGTGCAAAATGCATAGTATAAAGTGGCTCTTCTGGTAAGCTCATTTTGATGAAAAAGGTTTTGTAACGCTCGGGCGTATATTTGTCCTAAATATGAAATTTCAGTTTCATAGGACTTACCGTTTCCGCCCGGGAGTTACCACACACACACAGACCTTTTTGCGGGACTTGGTTATTTAAACTCAGGGGACCCTAAACTGTGTATTTCCAGTGAAAACTGGAATTCGAAAATATTCACGATCGCAATACTTTCCCTTACTATTGGTGAAAGTAAAAATAATCACTAAATTTAAGTATTTGTTGGGATTGCGACACTAAACAACACTTTACAGGACAAATGAATAAAACTTAAAACATATGAAGAAACTTTGTTGAAACAAATATACTTTGGTAATATAAAACACTAGTTCAATATGAAGTTCACTGGGTCATTACCAAAGCCTCTAACCAAAAGTGCTAATGTCTTATAATGAATCATATGGTTATATTTTTTTAGAAATTTGTAATAACACAATATCTAAGTTGATAGCCTTCAGAGCAATTTATAAAATATTTTAAAATAAAAGAAATGGATTAAAAAAAAAAATGTTTTGTTACTCATAACATGTTTATTTATGTTCGCTGAAAATCATGCCATTATCATACGCGATAACAAATTTATTTAAATATTATTTATTGGAATCCGGTCCAGACCGAAATTTGCAGCCGTAATTACAAGAGCAGAGTGGCGCAGTGGAAGCGTGCTGGGCCCATAACCCAGAGGTCCGTGGATCGAAACCACGCTCTGCTAGAACTTTTTTATAGTTTTTTTTTTTTTTTTTTTTTTTTTTTACAAAATTCCCAGAAAATAGTTTCATTTATATTATTGTATCATATAAATATAATATAACTATAAATAAATATTATATATTTTTAAGGTATAAAAATATTTGTAATTACATTTTATTAATTACTTTAAAAATAAGTGCGAGTATCACACAAACTTCACTGAAATAAATTCTATAAGTCTACATTTAGTAATAAAATTAATAGAAATAGTTTTCATACCGTTGACTTATAACTGGTAAGGTACAAAAGTATAATATGAAAATGACAAAAAAATAATAGTCTTAAAAATTGAGAAAAGCACTCCAAAACGTCGAGAAAAAAAACTGTAAACAAGTTTTAACTAAAACAGTGAATGGAAGTATTGAATCCCTAAATGAATATATAAAAATACAGAACTTCCCTATCTTAAATAAATAGAAAAAAAAAAAAGTGTGTTTGAAATTAAATACTTAAAACCCTAATGTTATCAAAGCCTTATCATAAATATAAAGCCTTATTAAATGTTATTTAAATTATAAAGTTTAAGAAGGTATTGAAATGAATAAAATGAGTTGCTTTCATATTATCAAAAATTCCATAGAGCCAAAATCACATCATTTCTGAGGAATGAGTTATTCTTAGTTTTGAATGCGGAATGGGTTGATCAGTTCCATTCGTTTCGAGGTTAGACATTCAATGTGGCTGCTATGTTTATAATAATTAGAAAATTTAGGTGGGATATTATGTAAAAAAGTATGTAAATTTAGACATGTATCTATTCAATTAAGCTATATGGTTATATCTTATGAAATTAGGAAAATATAGTTTAAAAAACAAACAGGAGAATAATAAAATTGGTTATACTTAACTGACTGAAGTCCGATCAGCAGATTCCCTTTTCATCTAAAAGACTTCAGACACTGAATTGACCGAATTAACACTAAATTAATACATTATCTCCTTTAAAACGCAAGTTAACAAAAAAAAAAAATTGCAGAACTTATTTGCACGCTTTGCCACCACATGTTCATATGTTATGGAAAAAGTTGTTATATTCCGTTTACAATAGTTGCGATGGAAACATCTGGAAATAAACTAAAATAAGAAATGATTAATTTCAATAAACAAAATATTTAGGAGTTTTCGTCACTCTCAATTAACTGCAACGTTCTTATTACTTATATGTTTATTTTTCTAAACTCGCGATTAATAAGTTTGTAAATAAATCACAACTCTTACTTCTAGAAATGTTTTTCACCTTGCGAAAAAAAAAATCAATATATTTTTTATTGAAAATATATAAGTAAGGTCAGATTATAGTAATCGTAAAAATTTGGATGTTTGTGGTAAATATAGCTAAGAAACTGACCTGAAATTTAGGTGGTCCTGTTACGAACGTATGCCGTCCTTCGAAGAGGAATGTACAAAGGTAGTTCCGAGCCTGTGCGATGCAGGTACTGGTTAAAGATCCAACCCCGTATACTCAAAATTTATTACTCCCACTGTAACATCGTCGATTAGCCACAGTGTGATTATATGACATTAAATGAATAAACGAGCAAACAAAATTGACCAAAAAAAATCGACGAACCAAACGTGCTAATTTAGATTGTGCATTTTCCAAATTTTTACTATTTTCTAAAAAATGATTTAAACAATTATGAAATAATTTGCGATATTTGTGTAAGTATTATTAGGGCTTATAATTGCTTAGGTTCCATTATCATTTAAATAGACTAAGAGGACTTCAATTAAATTATTTTTTTCCTAAAGTAACTCGTATATGTACATTATATATACGTAGAATGTATATATTAGTTATAGTACTGTATATACATAGGTTAAGTATGAAAATATGTATTACTTGTAAATAAAGTCAGAGGGTAAGAAAAAAAAACTAAAGTAACTACCTTTAATTGTGTTTATTTAAAATAATTAACTATTTCTCGTAGTTATAAATGATAAGAAATGAGTCAATATAAAAGAATTTACAAATTATGTTATCATTTATACATAGTAACAGAGATTTTTAGTTTATTTTGTATTATTATTTTATTTTATTTTTTTTAATAGAGTTAGAAAATTAAATTTTTTTCTTTAGTATACTATTAGAATGTTTCACATAGAATTTACATACTTTGTAAAAAATGTCAAATTAATGTCCTGGATAAGGAAAATCAGTCGAAATATACTAAAAATAGTAAAAATTAATGACCCTATTTCAAATGATAAAATAATTATGGGAAAAATGTTTATACTATAAGACCTATAATTTATTAGATTGATAAATGATAGTCTACTCTACCTAAACATACCTTGATGTGTTACTTCTCGCTTCGCGTCAAGCCTATTGTTGTACAATCTCATTTTATCTATATATTTACTATTTAAAGATTATACCACTAGTATCAGCAACCAACAACCGAATATTTTACACCTTTTCTCGCCTAAAATACCAGAGAATTTATTCACATTACCATAAATTCAAATCATAAGGAATAACCTAATATACAACAACACCTGGCTTGGACGCAAGCACTAAATTGGGTTGGACCCGGTTTGAGAGAACCGGCTAAGATAACAGTACCAAGCCTACAGAAGTGTATTAACATATTACACTGACTTAACACAGTAACCTGCCTCGCCCTGTATCTCCGGCTGTAGCACACTCGATAACATGTTAGGTGTTGCTTCTCTACCTGCTTCACCGCTGTTGGCTAGGGATGCAGGTTTCTGGGACTGCAAATGACGTTCAACCCAATGTTTAATAATTAAACCAGGCTATTATAGAGAGTATGGGTTTGATAATAAATTGATAACTTAAATTCGATCTATGGTGAACCTTATTAGGGGAGAGGTTCAACGTACCGATTTTACTATAATGCTACACAATGAGGGTTATATTTACGGCTTATAAATAATCTAATGTAGTTTTAATAACCATATACCATTTTTGATTGTATTCAATATCAATTAATTCATAGACTATAATCTAAAAATGTCAGAGGAGCACAATTTACAAGGGCGCACAGTGGAAAATATAACCGATTCAGGTAGACAATATCGGAAATTTGTCTATATTAATTTCTTTTTTTCTAATTATAAAAACTAATTAATTTTTTGCGACGATTGGCCAACAATCAAATTCATTTGCTAAAATCTAAAACTTCCCTAAATATTACATTTGAAGTCCCAGAATCCAGGAAAAACAATTCAAAATTCTAATTATCTGGTCGGAGTGGCTTATACCTGCTTACAGACATATTTTAAATCATTTAGGAAACTCTTATTATGGATTGTAAAACTTTTGATTGGGAGTGTTGTATTTGAAAAAAAAATATGTATCACCCAAAACGCAAAAATTCTTTACGACATTTAAAGACTAAAAGGATTGACGAAACAAATCTTTGGGGTAACTTGGGGGTTATATAGTTTTTTCGTTATTGAATAGGGGCATACATTTACAAATTACTAAATTAACTCTAAAGGTAGATTGCAAAGTATAATCAATAACAAGTGTAGAAGTATAATGTCTTACCTGTCTCAGCAATGTCCATTGTTAAATAAAACCAAAAAGACTTTGCAAAAAGGCACTTGTCTGAACAAGAATAATTACTCATTCATTACCTATTTATTTGTAAACACAGTATGGCGAGAAATATTAGTATTAAGCGTCTTACTAACTAATAATAAAAAGTTCAATCACTCAGAAATTCTAAACTTTTGTCCACCTCAATTGGTGATTTTTCCGTATGTGTGGAGAGGGGGCGGTTTCTGCACTTTGGATGTGCTGCTAACATTTAAATTATGTTGAATCAATGGACTTCACCAGGCTTTATAAAAGTATAGCTAATGTTATGCTTATTAAAATATGTCGCACGTCCTGCACTTGTAGGTTCATCATAGAAAGAGATCCGTTTCTCTGAAGGAAATTTTTGAACCTATCTTTACCAGCCTTGCAGTTCTTATGCTCACGAATGGGATATAATTTGACGGTCGAATTTTGAAGCACATTCATTAGCGAGCTTTTATATTAGTCATGTAATAACCCAAAGCATCTGCATAATAAACCAAATTGTAAAGCATCTGAATGAATAAAAAGATAATATCGCCTCCTGTTTAGCATTAAGCCCAAACTTTTTTATATTACCAACTTTAGGTGCTTGCCCGTGCTGTAGTTTTTGTATGCACATATCTTTGTAACATCTGATATTTCTGGAACTCGAGCTACTGTTTTCAATTTTCAACAATCTTTTACGAAAGCTTCAAAGGCTTTTTGAAGTAACTCCTAAGTTATAAATGATAAGAAATGAGTCAATATAAAAGAATTTACTAATTATGTTATCATTTATACATCGTAACAGAGATTTTTATTTATTTATTTTTTTTAACAGAGCTAGAAAATTAAATTTTTTCTTTAGTATACTATTAGAATGTTTCACATAAAATTTATAAAATTTGTTAAAAATGTCAAATTAATGTTCTGGATAAGGAAAATCAGTCGAAATATACTAAAAATAGTAAAAATTAATGACCCTATTTACCAAACTTTTTTATATTACCAACTTTAGGTGCTTGCCCGTGCTGTAGTTTTTGTATGCACATATCTTTGTAACATCTGATATTTCTGGCACTCGAGCTACTGTTTTCAATTTTCAACAATCTTTTACGACAGCTTCAAAGGCTTTTTGAAGTAACTCCTAAGTTATAAATGATAAGAAATGAGTCAATATAAAAGAATTTACTAATTATGTTATCATTTATACATCGTAACAGAGATTTTTATTTATTTATTTTTTTTAACAGAGCTAGAAAATTAAATTTTTTCTTTAGTATACTATTAGAATGTTTCACATAAAATTTATAAAATTTGTTAAAAATGTCAAATTAATGTTCTGGATAAGGAAAATCAGTCGAAATATACTAAAAATAGTAAAAATTAATGACCCTATTTACCAAACTTTTTTATCTTACCAACTTTAGGTGCTTGCCCGTGCTGTAGTTTTTGTATGCACATATCTTTGTAACATCTGATATTTCTGGCACTCGAGCTACTGTTTTCAATTTTCAACAATCTTTTACGACAGCTTCAAAGGCTTTTTGAAGTAACTCCTAAGTTATAAATGATAAGAAATGAGTCAATATAAAAGAATTTACTAATTATGTTATCATTTATACATCGTAACAGAGATTTTTATTTATTTATTTTTTTTAACAGAGCTAGAAAATTAAATTTTTTCTTTAGTATACTATTAGAATGTTTCACATAGAATTTATAAAATTTGTTAAAAATGTCAAATTAATGTTCTGGATAAGGAAAATCAGTCGAAATATACTAAAAATAGTAAAAATTAATGACCCTATTTACCAAACTTTTTTATATTACCAACTTTAGGTGCTTGCCCGTGCTGTAGTTTTTGTATTCACATATCTTTGTAACATCTGATATTTCTGGCACTCGAGCTACTGTTTTCAATTTTCATTAATCTTTTATGACAGCTTCAAAGGCTTTTTGAAGTAACTCCTAAGTTATAAATGATAAGAAATGAGTCAATGTAAAAGAATTTACTAATTATGTTATCATTTATACATCGTAACAGAGATTTTTATTTATTTATTTTTTTTAACAGAGCTAGAAAATTAAATTTTTTCTTTAGTATACTATTAGAATGTTTCACATAGAATTTATAAAATTTGTGTAAAAATGTCAAATTAATGTTCTGGATAAGGAAAATCAGTCGAAATATACTAAAAATAGTAAAAATTAATGACCCTATTTACCAAACTTTTTTATATTACCAACTTTAGGTGCTTGCCCGTGCTGTAGTTTTTGTATTCACATATCTTTGTAACATCTGATATTTCTGGCACTCGAGCTACTGTTTTCAATTTTCAATAATCTTTTACGACAGCTTCAAAGTTTTTTTGAAGCAACTCCTGGGAAGTAGTACCCCTTTTTGAATTTCTTTTGTATTATCTCAACCTAAAAACAATGTATATAGTAATTAGAATTATATTTCTTTAATTGTGTCCTAAACCTTTTTTTTATTTTTTATTTGGAATAATTGTTGCAAGCTAGTTGAGTCCACAACGTTCATCGGAAGTTTTCATCAGCGACTTAGTTCCATAATGCCGACCTGTTGGAGATGTTAAACGTCCTTTATTTCGCATATATACAAATAAAGAAAAAGTTAAAGAGTGCTTTGGAATCAGTTAAACGACATACCAAACAAAATGTTACAGTAATGCCATTTCAGGAAATTTATTTACACAAAAATCTGTCATTGAAGCAATTTATTTGATTATTTTTACATTAGAATCTGTAATTGTTCTTTAACTATATTAATTTAATTTTACGTTAAGAGACCTTTATTAAAACTTACGAAAAGAACATCAATTTGCATAAAAGTTTTTAATCGACGAACATATTTTAAAGATGAAATCAGATAAATGATTAGAACAAAAGTATCTAAAAATTTCGTAAAAAAATATCCAATAGTGCCTCCTAGTATTTTCAGCTGTTTACAGAGATCGAGAAAAAAGGTTGTGTTGAATTTACCGTAATATTATAAGAAATAAGTTCTAGATACATTTGATTTAAGACATAGTTATGACTTCGGCGTTTATATTTTTGGCAGAAAAAGTTATTTAGGAAAATCTAAACACCTGTGGCAAATCAATGACATTTGGAGATATCATCTAATTTAGCACTACAATTGCTGTTAATTTACGTTTAGAAGTTATTGTTCTGTTTTTTATGAAGATAAGATTTTATAAATTGATAAATGTTAAGAAACATTCATACTAAATATATTTTGTTGTTACGAGAAACCAACACTCATTGGTCAAATCCATCATTCGAAGAACAAATTATTAATTTAGATTTAAAACGTGTATCAAAAAATAAAAGGTTAACTGTGACTCATGGTCAGAGAATAGCAAGATGAAGGTTACGTAAGACTTTGTTCGAACGGTACAAGTAGATTCCCCCATGATGGAGGATTTATTTTTTTGTTTCAAATGCTTCCTCTTTAACAAGCTTTATTTAAAATAAAAACAAAAAGGACACCATTCCTGTCCTATTTTTAAGATGAGTTTAAATGATAACGAAACCCTAGAGTACTGTTATCCGTCCCCCTTTCTTGCATGCCTTTCATCTCCTCGTTGTAGATTCCTCTGATAAGTGAAACTCTTTTGTTTTAGCACTATCTATTTCAGAGGTGCACATTGCGGCTCTTAACTATGTCAAACCGACTCGAGGAGCGCCTACTTTCCTGGCGTTGAAGTCACCGGATCTATCCCCATTCCAGACCATTTAGCTCACTGTCACCGGCTTCTTTATACAGGAAATGATTCAAAGAAAAATTAAAATAATCAGATTTCTCCGGATTATCTATTAACAATGAATAATAATAATTCCTAAGGTATATGAAATAAATTTTGTAAAAATGAACACAAAAAAAAAAAAAAAAAAAAAAAAAAAGACCGTTTTGAAATTCAGGATAAAATTAGTCCGATTGAAAAAACTGAAATAGACAATTTATTTGTTTGCTAACGTTTTGACCCACATTGTTGGTCATCTTCAGGAAAGGCAGCTAGAAAAAGATTTAGCCCTTTAATACAGAGACTTTTGAAGTAAAACCTCTTAAGGTGCGTCTATAGGGTAGTTCGCGAAGGTAGACAAATAATTTTGGTGTCAAACTTTGGATGAACATGTAAGTGTGAAGCACAAATATTGATTAAGAGGATGTTAAGAAATCATCCGTCGAACGATCATTTTTTTTTTTTTATATTAGGCAAAACGATAAAAAATATGTACTATATCACAAAACTATCGTTATGTTTTATATATATGCTGATTTTGTTGTGCCCTAACATAAAAAGAAACCGTTATGCGATGACAATGACTGAGGAGGAAAAAAACATGAGACAAATGTGTATTTAAGTCGTATAAGAACAACATTTGTATGCAATGGTGAAAATCGCCAATGTATTTCATTTTTTTTTTCGTTTTGGTGTCAAAATTACCCTATTTCGAAGCAAAATGAAAAAAAATTAAAATATTAAAGTTTTATGCTTGGTTCTAACCCAAAAAATATAAAAAAATCTCATCAAAACAGTAGTTTAATTAAGGTTTCTTAAAAACTGTGCTCAGATTAAGAATTCACACTCATAAAAAATTTTATTACAAGTTTTTAAATAGTATTTTATTTTATATAATTTTATAACAAAGCATAAAATGTAAATATTTTAATGGATTATTTTTTTCATTATTTTGCTTTTAAATAGGATAATTTTGACACCAAAATTATTTTCCTACCTTTACTATAACCAGATATATTAAATAAAATGTATTTTTCGGACACAAACTTTTCGATTTTATTACGCGAATATGTAATTTCACTTTTCGAATTGTTTAATGTGTAGTTTCACCTAAAACATTTTATCAAAATCGGTTTGACACAATTGGGATCCTTGTAAGATATAAGAATAACACCCAAAACTTCTAACCGGCCTCAATTTCCAAAGACACCTAAATAATCAATAATAATACCATACCAAATATTTTACTTAAAAATTATAAAAAAATTCTTGGTTTGTTAAATTATATGTATATGTGTTAAATGTATTTTTAATGGTTATGAAGATATTTAGCCGTTTAATTAATTTATTTAAATTAAATAGCCTTGCTTTCTAACAAGAGCAGAGTGGCGCAGTGGAAGCGTGCTGGGCCCATAACCCAGAGGTCCGTGGATCGAAACCACGCTCTGCTAGAACTTTTTTTATATTTAATTAGTTATTGCATAACAAATTAATAAACAGTTTACTGTAGAAGAAACAATTAGTAATAATATGGATCCGATAAATATTATATTTGGAAATATGAAAAAACAATAACCATTGTTTTCATTGACAAGCCCGCATCAGCCACAGTATGTAACTTCAGATAACTTAAAGCCATATTTATAACTATCAATCATACATTAAACTCCAAACCACAGAACTTTCACAAAACGCACCTCAGAGTACCCTAGTTCCTTATTTTATATTCTCTAGTGTCTAATTTGTCATATATATTTTTTATTGTCATATTAATAGAAATTTGTATATTTTTTTAAATTCTTGAATGTTTGTCAGTTTTGATTTTTCCCCTGCTTTCTACAATCCATGTTTTGTATTTTTTTGTGTGAAAATCTGTAGTAAAAAAAAATCAATAAATGAGACGTTGATTTCCAAAAGTTACTATATAAAATCTAGGAAATTTTACAGGAAGCGCGAAAATATCTTATTGCTTTTTTATTAAACCAACTAATATGGTTATTTTCGCATTAAAATGAAGATTTTTTTAAGTTTACTATATAAATAACATCATATTAAAGTTATGGAATGAAATGTTTTAGTATGATTTGGAACTAAACTAAATGTGTAATTATATATTATACCCTTTAGACAATAATAGCATTTCTAATTCGCGCTTTTAAAGGACTTCAGTGTCCATTAGATAAAATCAAATAGAAAGATTTGATAAAACTAAATGATGAGAATGGTCCGTATCATATATATTGAAAATTAAAGTTCAGTTGTTTAGGTTAATAATGAGTTCTGAGGGCCAAGACAGTAAAATTACATATTTTAACACGAATAACAAGTTAACATAAAGTTTTGTTAAAAATATTCTAGCAATAGCCATAATTTATTATCTTTAAATTGTTAAAGTCTTATTATGGTTTATTTAAAAAAAATAAAAACTTATTGTCACATATAATCACGATGACAGTGTCAAGCAAAGATACTTAAACTAACACTAAAATTTAATGCCAATTATTCTCGGTTACATGATAAAATCAGAGCTAATACTGTTCAACTTAACTGGAACCGAAAACATAAACGAAATGAGCGATTTTCACCATTGCATACAAATGTTCTTCTTATACAACTTAAATACACATTCGTCTCATGTTTTTTTCCTTCTAAGTTGTTGCCATTGTATAACGGTCTATTTTTCTGCTAGGAACACAGCGAAATCAGCATATATATGTCATGAAAACATAACAATAGTTTCGTGATAAAGTACATATTTTTTATCGTTTTGCCTAATAGAAAATCTATCGATGGATGATTTCCTAACATCCTGTTATTTAATATTAGTGGATCACACTTACATGTTCGACCAAAAATCTATTTATGATACTATTACTCTGTATTCGATGTATTAAACAATGTTTATGATTCGATTTTTTTTTTTTTTTTAATGTATTACTAATTTAATGTACTAAATTCTTTAATATTTTTTTTCAATGAATGGTAGATTTTTCAAATGAATGATAATTATTTTTTAATGAATGGGAGCTTTAGATGTTTCCTGTAAAATTGCATATTTAATAATAGAAATGTAAATTTATACTGAAAAAGAATTATTATAGTTTAAAAGAGTTTTTTTGAATTTCCAAATTATTCTATAATAAGGCTTTGTTTTCGATTCTGCAGAAGGGTTCTTTGCCAGACAAAAATGAGATAAATTTACAAAATCCAATTTTTTTTTTTTTTTTTTCTTGATACTAAGAATGAATTGAATATAATAATTTTTCAAAAATCACATAATCTATCTGCTATAATTTAAAAATTAAAAACCTTCGTAGGCATGAAATATCTTATGTTAGGATTATGCCAATAAATTTTGAAAAGCCAGTGTAAGGTTGAGTAATAAGAGACAAAAAAAAAAAGTCCCCTGCTGGTCCAGTAAATCACCGTACAGTACCAGAGGTAATTTCCAGCGCCTCCTGTCATTCTGTAACCGTCGTAAAACTTACATCTATGTAACTAATCACAAACGGCCTGTAACAAGTCTGGTAACACTTATTTTCGAGTGACAAAACTATTTTTTTTTTTTTTTATTTATTACTTGCAATAGTTTAAACAAATTTTCTCGAGGATAACCGTTGCGGGAAAAAAAAAACTATACGAATAATAATCCAGAGAATTCTTTTTAAAATTATCGTTCCAGCAGTTATTAGACTGCCTCATTAAAGCAGAAGTAAAGGCAACGAATAAATATGCTTTCCGCTTTATGATGATCATAAAACTAAATGCTTAATCATTTCTTTATTTTATTTTTTATTAGTTATTAATTATGTTATATTAAAATTTGATTTTATCTCTTATTTATTATTACAAGTTATTGACTTTTTTATCATTATTATTCATTTCATTTATTCTTTTATTCTTATAATTTATCTATGTTATTATATTTATGTTTTATTTATTTATTTTTAATATTTTTTAAATATTATATTTATTTATTTTAATATTTTATTTATTATTTTATTTTCTTAGTTTTAGTAAATCGTTTTCCTTTTTGTTTTGTTTTTTGTAAAGATGGTAAATGATGACTTAAAAATGAAAAAGAAAGTACAGTTTAATTAACTGTATTTTATGACCAAATAAATTTCACTCGAAGATCTTTCAGTAAAAACTAAATCTGTATATTGGCTGTGAAATCCTCTGAACGATAAGATTTTCGTTGAAAGGGGGAAGAGCCCAATATGTTAAAAATATATGCTATTCTATTATTTCCAAAAACTTCTAAAATCAATCCGAGGGTTTACATATCAAGAGACATGTATATCAACCTTCTATGCCCATGTGGCGGGTTCTAACCCTGCAGATGAACCAAGAATTATTAAAAGAAAAAAATCTTTGGTTATGCCATCCTTGATAAGTAACTTAAAATGATAGTTCCGAGCCGGTGCGATGTCAGGTACTAGTTAAAGATCTCTATCCTAATTAAACCTTGTTAGATAAGTTTAGGGCTTCCACTGCAGCGTTGTCCCATTAGACACATAGTGACGTTAAATGAATAAACAACGAAACATACAAATCTAAGAATTAAGCATGAGCTTTGCACCTTTACTAATATTTCATTAATTTTTATTTGTTCCAATAATTTTCAGAAGAGGGTATAATGCGCTGGTGTAAGTTATGGTTTAATATCGTGTTAAAATATTTTCATTTCCGGATAGCGGTATACGACTTGATGGAGGTATCCTTATTTAACGGTGCCCGCGAACTGCTTGAAAACTTTTAATGGCTACTGAGTTCCATACCGTTCCTCCCGTTGATGGCATCGCTAATAAGTAACAGGATATTGGAGCGGGCCATATGGAGCGATGGAGTGCCCAGTCCATCTTGCTAACCATCATGGCGCTCGCTACAGGCCATTAAGTTATCAACCGTTATATAATCAAATATGATCACTGATGCAACATTTATTACCGTTCGATGTTTAGAAAGGTATTCATAATATAGTTTGCTCTAATTGCCCATAGTATTTAGTTCCGAATTATATATTCTTATCTACAAGACACTGAGGGAACAGAAGTAAATGGACATCTTAAGTTGTCTGTTGTAAAATTATTCATATACTGAAAATAATACGGAAAAATCTGGTGCGCTCAACACACGACATACACTGACCTCCGTTATTAAAATCAATTTAAGAATGTTTAAAGCACAGTTATAGATGAAAATAAATTGTTAAGGAATTAATTACAGTGAGTTTCAGTAGAAACATGCGTTATATTATATAATCTATTATATTATTATCTACGATAATTAGTTAGTTTAGTCGGCTATTCATCACGCTCCATTAATTTTTACTAATTAGATAATATTTTTCTAACATCTTTAGCTTTCAAATTTTAGTTCTTTTCTCCTTTATTTGGATATCAAATTTTCCCAACTCATATTATCCGTTTTTTATCAATGTTAACAAGATGATATGTTTATTTTTCTATGATCTACAAAATTAAAGGTACTTTTCAGAATTTCGGCATTTAAGTCCTGCCCAACAATTTTAATCAGAATGAAACCTACTAATTTGTTGCTTGGTGAAGCCCATTGAATTTTAAATCGATTTATGGCGGGCTGTATGAGATTTTTGATGTGAGACTTAAAAGACTAATGAATTATTTCATTAGATTCACAGGTGGAATCCCCAGACGCTCCCATGTTTTTAGTAGGTATGCCGAGCTGAATTGGCTTTATCCTCTTTCCGCCGGCAATACCTACTTGGTGTCCTGTCTTTTCAAAACAAAAAAACCTCCATATATTCCCGATATGCCTACCACTTGTTCCTCTGTCCATTCAGTAAATAAGAGATCCCAACCGATAAACTTGTATATACCTACCCAAAGATTCGCCTCCTTCAAAAAATCCTTTATCGTCCGTGGTACCCTATTTTGGAATTTGTTGCCTATACCCATTCATAAAGCATTATCCTTAATCACTTTTAAACATCATTTATTTATCCATCTCCTTAACTCTCAATCTTCCCAACATATGTAATATCTTAAGCTACATATGATAACTATGCACTGTTTCTAAATCCGTCTGTGATATAATTATACTTAAGTCTTAAAAGACCAGACAAATGACATTTGTAATGTACTTTTTGTTATTCTTAGGAGACTAATCAACCCAGAATAAAATTTATTTTCGTTCATTCACTCATTGTTTAAGAGGTTTAATTAAAATCGTTGGAGCCATTTTTGAGAAAATCATAAGAAGATGCAAAATGCATGGTATAAAGTGGCTCTCATGGTTAAAGTAAAAATTAAATAATTTATACTATGAATAAGGGCTATGCATAGGGTCAGCCAAAGAGCAGAGATTCTGAAATATTATCGCACAAGATCCCAGCATTTTTTAGATTTCAAATTGGATTTTATGTTTGATTAATTAGTTAATTAATTGACGTGAGATAATAAA
Source organism: Piezodorus guildinii (assembly GCA_023052935.1). Classification (NCBI taxonomy): domain Eukaryota; kingdom Metazoa; phylum Arthropoda; class Insecta; order Hemiptera; family Pentatomidae; genus Piezodorus; species Piezodorus guildinii. The sequence continues at coordinate 114,113,956 of CM041297.1, forward strand.
ACAAAATGGGAAGGATTGGGCATGGAGTGGGTGTGGTGGATGCCTCCGCGTCCCTTGGCCACTGACCCCGCTAGGAATGCTAATCCGGGGCTAGTTTTGTCAACTAGATCTTGTCAGTTCCGAGTAGCGGGATTTCGGGAACTGATTCCGAAGTCGCATTGTTTTTTTTGTTTTTTGGGGGGAAATTTGGGGAAGAAAGTTCGTGCTTGAGTGTGATCTCGACCCAATTACTTTTTGGCACAACTCCTGGTACATAAACTTTACTTACTAAATTAAAGAAAATACCACTAAAACTATTGAAACGTATTGAATTTTGCACATAATAAAGACTGCACCCCTAGATGTTTTTTAGCTAACGGCTAAGCAAGGAGGTTTTTAGGCCATGAGAAACAAGAGGAACTTAAATTAAAAAAAAACTAATTATATTTTCAGATTCGAACCCACGAGTAGTTCAATGTCCTACTCACTCAATCAAATTTATTTTACTTATATTTTATAAGTATAGGTTTATAATTTTCTATCAATAGCCATCAAGAAGTGAGTTGGCTTTATCATTTTATGTTTTTCAAAACTCCCAGGTTCATTTAGGAAAAACCTATTCTAGAAATATTTCAATTTTCATTTACCATCTTTCAATAATTATTTTTCTAATGTCCTTTCAATGTCAATGTTACAAAGAGGAATCACTTTGCTGAATGTTGGATGAATGGTTTATAAAACCCTTGCTGCACTACTGTGCAACTGTATTGCACCGTATTACGGAAGGGCAATAGGTGATCAGTGTGCCTTTCGAATAAATAGATCAACTATAGATCAGATATTTGCTCTTCGAAAGAAAACAGATTTAGGAATACGACACAATGACGTGGATACTGTTTGTAGATGTTAATGCAGCTTATGGTACGACATATAGATCCATGTAGTATAAGGCAATGGAAGAGACCAAGATTTCCCCTGATAGACAATGACAATGAGGCACAAATAGGCAAGCAAATAGGAATAAACAGATACCTGTCTAAGCCCATGGATGTAAATAATGGACTAATACGCAGAGCGCCCTGGAACCCATGCTTTTCAACCTAATTCCAGGCATATTTTTGAAGAGTTATAAGTCAGATGGAAGTGACACAATCATGAACAAGTCACTGCAAATAATGGCTTATTCAAATGATGTGGCAATTGTAGGAAGAAGCAATCATGCGATTGAGGAGACTGAGAGAGGAAGCAAGAAGAGCAGGTCTAGAGGTTAATGTCGAGAAGACTTTAATGAAAGTTGAAAGAATATGAAGACAGTACCCTTCTTACTACAACATTGGAGGGAAAACATTGAAATAGTGTCAGTCTTCCCTTACCTCAGAACATTGATGACACTAGAAGCCAACGAAGTAGAAGAAGTCAAAAGAAATACTCAAGCAGAGCATACTTAGAGTTAAGGGACCTGGTATATCGCACAAAAAAGGCCCACATGTACAAATGAACTACGCTTAACTTATGCCATTAGGATGAGCAGATTGTAAGTGTATGGCCATGTGAAAAATACGAGTAATGATTGGCAATTGAAGAAGACTGACCAAGGTACGCAAGCAGGTGCGGCCAAGAGCAAGATGAAAGACCAAAGCAATAGTAATAAATGCTGGCAAGAAGATAAAGGGTAGATGACTTCGGCCGGCTATGTTGAGGCAGGACAAGGACTACTTCGTTCTGCAGTGCCAGAGGAAGAAGAAGTGTGTTAAAATAATAATAAAGGCTTGTTATCAACATGATTAAACATTACGTAGCCAGGTGGAGGAAGGTATGGTGCGAATTCGGTTACCTTGAAGTGCTTTAGACACTCTAAATTTTATCTAAAAGGTTCTAGCTTTGACCTTATATTCTAAAATGCTACAATATGTATTGGAATAAACCGGGTCAATTTAAATATATATATATATATATATATATATATATATATATATATATATATATATATATATATATATATATTTTTTTTTTTTTTTTTTCCTATCGAATTTAACTTATTTTTTTATTCAATCATGATTAAGCTAATAGCTTTTTGTTTGTTTTTTATTCATTTATTCAGAAATATTACAATTTGTCTCCATAGGCAATAATAGGTAATAGGGCTGTAAGATCATATTTACACTAGAAATGATAAAAAAGTCAAATAAGCTAAAAGTAGGAGCATAATAATTTCCAGATAATGAAATAAATTTATTTTGGATACCTAGGAATCATTCGGTACTTAAATAACTTTAGAAAAGGTAGTTAAATAGCCTATACCTTTTTCTATTGACCACTTGTTCTAAAGAAATACCGACTGTCTCTTGTTTTCTATAACATATGCTGGAGTATTACTGTAATTACTGACGTTTTCTAATCGCTCACATATGTCGCTTAAAGCTTTTGGGTGCTTGCTAGTGTTGGAGGCTAGAAGGATTTCCATAAGTTATAGTAATGATTAAATCTTAATATAAAAAACATTAAGAAACCACGCTGATTTATCATATTCAGTTTTCTATCATTTATAACCCAATTTAATTAAAGCTCATTATATATTTTTTAATATATTTTGTTCTCATGTTAACATACATTTATTTTTACTTGTTTGTACATTTTTATTAGAATTTATCTTTATGTTATCTTATTTGTTCACGTTATTAGTTTAATTTTATTGTTTTCAATAATTATACTCTAAGACCACAGTCTTAAGTCCACTTTTTATTTCTTGCTGTATTATTCTGAAGGCACTCGTTCCAGAATAAATAAATAATTATTATTATATTATTAATAACTGAACTAAACTAACTCGGGTTCAAAATTATAATTTATAGCACTATGTTGTTTTCCTAAAATCAAAAGAAGCATATAATTTTTTTATCTTGCCCTAATGTTCAAACTAATTCGTCCAATACAGCAGAATCTTCGCTTAACACATTATTGTAGCACATTTTTAACTTTGACGCCAGTAACGCTTTCATGATATGATTTATTTAATTAATTTATTAATGATTTTGCACATGCCTCACTAACTCCAACTAAGCCGGTCATGACGGAATATGAAATATTATAAGTAATAAATAAATGTGTTATAAATTAAAGATAGGGCAATATCTTGAAAAAATACTGTTCCTCTCATCCCGTTTCAATTTATATTATTTCTTTCAGTCATTAATTGTGTCTGAAGACTTTTTTTTAAATATCTTAATTAAAAATCACATTAAATCAACTTTTCCTAACCTCACTCCCAAAAATCTGAGTCCTTGGATCCGTTCATAATCCAATTTAAATAGTATCAGAAACTATTTATAATGTCAAGAATTCTAAAACACATGTAACCATTAACCATTAACTACATAAGCAACCCGTATGAAGCAATTTGGATAAGAGAGGTAAATGAGAAAAAATATTTTATTATTAGTATTGAACCTATTTTTTATTTTACTCTTGTAAAACCAAAATTGACTTAACTCAAGCAAAATATTCCCTCACGGTTCAATTAATTAGTTACTGATAAGAATTTTGTATAAAGATTTGTTATTAAATGAACAAAAGCTTTCTTGACTAACATTTTGTCTCAGGAAAGCGAAATATGCGAGTTGTGAAATTCTCGATTCCCACGGAAGCTGGGACAATCCGCAAAATGTTTCCCTCAAATGTTGACTAATGAAGTTTTATATAATTTTTTTTTTTAATTTAATTTTAAATAAATATTTCATAACGGTCGTATGAGATGCCGTGAAAGTAGCCGCAGGCGCAATGTGAGTCAGTGGTGGTGGAGGAATGTGGGCCAGGGTGGGGGACTCATGGTTCAGTCTTCACCCTCAGCGGGTATCGTGTAGTGTCTGTGTCTCGTCTTCACAAAATCTCCTCAGGACTTATGCTTTTAATCAGAGGATTGTAACTATTTCGATAAGGTACGTCATTAAGCTTAGTCTTAATAAGTATATCAAGCATCTTAGTATACTAACCTGGTGTCTGAATGCCTTGTTACACGGTGCAGAAAATCATTCGCAGCTGAGGACTATATTTTAAGATATAGAATCTGAGAAAACCGTCTCAGGATGAGATTTTAGCTCATCATTTACTTAATTTTATTGTTACTGTACCATGATCGAAGAACTCACAGTCTCAATAACTTAGAAAGAGCAAAGTTCATACTTCTGTTGTAATCACCTTGAACTTTAATTATATCCTTTAAAACATCCCATTATTCGTTTTATCTGTTAATCCATAACATACATGAACAAGCATAATAATTATTGATCAATAAATCATCTTCAAACGAAGCACAGATACAAAAATATTGCTTCTGAATAATATATTGAACAGTCGTTTAAGCAATTCAAATCTCAATCATTCTTGCCAAATCTTCTCATGGCTTTCAATTTTATAATAAGGAAGTATATCTCGTATAAAGCACTTGACCCACTTCCTTAACCTGTAATCCGTTTCTAGTGTTAATTTATAAGGTTAAGTTAATATATAATGTTCAGCTTTTATATTTATTTAAATTTTCTGGTCCCATAAACTAATTACATAATACCTGAAATACCTATTTTAAGGTATGAATGCGGTTTCCAACCTTGCCAACGACCTGGATATCTGACATGAAAACTCCCACCATCTTTACCATTTAAAAATAACAGTGTTTCGAAAAAATGTTTTAAAAACATTAACAAAGTTTAAAAAATAAATATTAGAATAAAGAAGAAAAGTATGATAAAAATTTCACTTATTAATTACATTCCGTAATTTTTTGTTTGTTTTTATATTCTGACAAACTGTTGCCTTAACGTATGGAGTTTAAATTAATCTATTCGAATAGAAATAAAATTTATAAGTTAATTCTCTACTTAGGGAGAACCAATTTGGAAATTAGACATCCATTTGGAATTCCAAAAACTTAAGTAAATGGATATTTGAGCGATTCCTTCAAACAATTAAAAATTCATCTTAATTTAATTTTTTAAAGTGAAAGTACAATAAAATAAAAATGCAATATCTTTTAAGTAAACAAATTGGTAAATTTATTAATCCCAATTCGAGTTCGAATGCATACAAATATAAATTTATGTAAATCCAGTCAAATTTGTCAGGAGATTTCAGGTCCCTTCCAATAAATTGTTGCATTGGACTTTTTATTGCAGTGTGGATTCTCTTATTTCCTGATTGAGTTTATTTATTTTAAAAAAATTAATAAATTGTTTAAGGTACTTGATAATTTATAACTTTTTTCCTATCGATTCAATCGTCCGTTTCTTATCTATAACATCTGGGTGTTTGTAATAAAATTCAATTTTCCTTTTGTCTAAGGCCAGAATTCGACTAGCTTAGCCTTTTATCCTTTGTTGAAGGTGACAATATCTTTGACCTATTGAAAGTGTTCGTGCAAGACTGATTAAACTGTCTGTAAGAAATTGTCATTAGATAGAGCTGTGTGTAAAAGACCTGCAAAATTTTGAGTACCGCTAAACTTGTGCAGAATCAGCAAGGTGTAACGGCATTCCCAGTGGTGTGAGGAAACAAGGAAATCCTTAAAACTCTGCTTAGAAAAAGAAACCACCGTTGATAAGCATATTAGTCATGTTAATAATTCAATTACTTTTATTTTAATTATACTTTATTAATACAAACTTTGAACAACATTCCGATTAACTGATTTGTACTTACAATCGCACTGTATTTTTAAAATCCTTCCTTATTTATTTTATTTTATGCGGACATTGTGTCACCACTGTTTCTGAAAGCTTTTTATTTATCATTCAAACCTACTTTCATATATTACCCCAGGCAAATTATCATATATATTGTGTTGTTCTAAGAAAAAAAAATTTCCTCAATAAATTTAATAATTTAGAAGTTTATCAGGATACATTAAAAATACTTTTAATTATTAAAAACTTTTTAAGTTTTCTACCTTGAGTTAAATTCTTTCGTAAAATGATGGCATTAAAGTCTCCGACCGTTACTAAATGATCCAGATTCCTCTTGATAAATTTGATTGAAAATTCATTATTATTTCATCTTTCATCATTAAATATATCATCTTCAATATTTTTTTTAAATAATTTTTTATTATCTCATTATATGTAAGAATATAATTATTCATAATATTCTTAGTTAAGATATAAACGACATACTCATACTATTGTATATATAATAAAATCATATTTTATATATAATTGAAATATAAATGTTATCATTAAAATATTTCTGTTACACTAATAATTGAACCATTAATAATAAGTTAATAAAAATAAATAAATTAATAATACAAGAAAAATATGTTCATAATGTTGACACGATGAAATTAAGTCATTACCAATTTTAAGCAGTTGATTCCGAATCTCTTCATCATGCCGATTACGTCATTGCAAGCGTTAAAGTCTCCAGATTTTCGTTCCTTTCTATGAATTTGTGCTGTTGTCAATGATCCAAATATAACTTTTTTTTGTTCTTCACTTAGCTTTTTTTACTTATCTTTTTCATTTTTTATAAGCTGTAATATATATTTTTTAAATATTAATACTGAAAAAGAAATAAAATAATACAGCAGCTATAAAATATAAATAAAATAGCACAAAAGGCACAAAAAAAAAGAAAGATTATATTTACATTTTTGTTTTAATTTACTTTAAGCTTATCTTTATTATAAATACTAAAATGCAATTCATGTTTTATATATTATTGAAAGTACTCATTTCCCATGTTTCTTTTTTCTATAATATCATCGTACTATTAGTAGTATTATTATCGTAATATTATATTACTCATGCATTTAGCTTACATAATGTCTGACTCAATATTATATTTTTTTTTTCATTTTTTAGTGCTTGTTTATCAATATGAACTATATAGGTTCACATTTTTCCAATTATAAAATTGGTTAAAAATCAAAAGCTGAAAATATACATTATTTTTTTCTTACACCTTCTAGGATGAAATAATATTATGGGCGAAAGAATAGCAAGTTAATAGTTACCATATCCTTTTTTTTTTTTTTTTTAATTTTATTTATAAAAAAAAATTCTATTTAGAATTGAGATAATGGAGTTTTTAGCTCAAGTCTGGGGAAATAAGCAACGAAAAAACAATTGATTTATTTTTTTAAAAATAACAATAAAAGAAGATATAGAGAGAATACATTATTGCCCCCAACCCTTAAATGGTAATATGAATATAGTTTGTTGCCAACTTCTTTTTTTCTAATACGTGATTTTATTTTTGCCGCTGACATTTTTATTTTTCGTTACAATTTTTGCTGACCCTCGTATTGATGATTGATTATAATTCATCTTTAAGAGCACTGTTATTTTAAGATATCGATTCTCTTGACTCCTCCCTTGAAGGTACAGTTACTCCGGAAGCATGCTAACGCCCCGTGAAGCGAAGGCATCCATCATCCACGCTGAAGCATTAAAATCACCTTAGAGTTTTATTCGTGACACGCTCTGTCGTCCCCTTTAACTTCTTCTTTCATTGTTTGATTTTAACTTTTGACATATTGTTGCAATAGAGTAATCATAATTTGAAGTGTATTATCACGGCTCATTAACGTAGCAGTTATGTCCCTCCATTTCTGTATCGAGATGTTCTTGTTTAGATTGACTACTGGAGTGCTGTTAACGGGCAGTTTCTCTTCATATTTTTTCATGTAATTTATCACTTATCAGCATATTTATTTGTTGTAGTGTAATGTATAGTTGTAAATTTCAATAAAAAACATTAATTGAAAATGAAATAAAAAATTATGTTTACTTTCTGATTACATTTCTTTGTTGGTAGACAAAAATTGGTAGGTGAAAAATACGTAAAACTGCCTAAAAATGGAAGACAATTTTAAATACAACTAAAAATATCTCTACTAACATAGAAATAATGCTGATTATTATAATGCCTGAAAAACTTTTTTTTTAAACATTTTATTGATGCTTACAACAGTACTTATAATAAATACAATAAGTAAATGGGCTAATCTACAATTATGGGCTTAAAAATTTCTTGTGAAGAACTACCCAGTGGTAACACTTCAATGTCAATTTAATTTAGTAGGTCTCGAGACTATCATCTTTTCAATCGCCTCGGAGGGTTGTCAGGAATAGATGGGAATGGTAAGTTGCGTACAAGAGGATTCGTATGGGTCAGGAGTTTTGGAATTAAAAGAGGCATATCTGGTTTGGGATAGTTCTGCGACAAATGGGATATTTAGGTCATTATGGATGATTTAATTCGTAACGAAATAAGGAACATATAGGATTTCAAACCCGCAGGTGGTCCTAGGATTTTTTAATGGGAGTAAAAAGTCCTTAGCTATGCCGTCCTTCGGGTCCTGTGCCTGTGCGATGTCAGGTACTCGTTAAAGATCCCTATCTTAATAGAACCTGGACAGACAAAATTTAGGACTCCCACTATAGCATCCTCCGATTAGCATTAATAGCATAAAGTGACGTTATATAAATAAACAAACTTATATGATTTTGGATTGTAAGGATTGAATGCGAGAGGAATTAGATGGTTTAGTAGAGCCGTAAAGTTCGATTCCATATGTTTAGATTGCCATAGATCCAGATTCCATATGTTGTCTTTTAAGAAAAAAGACGACTTATCCTTTTATTGAACATATTTTTTTCCTATTTTCACGAATTTGTTTTAACACCATAGATGCCTTCAGCTAAAAAACAAACCAAGCGTATTTTGTTTATAAATTTACTAATTAAATTATCTTTTTTTTTTGTATTAAGAGTTAATTAATCGTTAGATAAGTATTAGAATGTAAATTCATCTTATCCAGCTGTTGATAAGGATTACATTGTTTCCATTTTGGCTTATGCTGAAAATTAATTTTAAAAATCTGGTGCGGGCAACACACGACTTTCACTTACCTCCATTTTTAAAATCAATGAAAGAATTTTCAAATACAGTTGGAGATAAAAATACAAGAAACTTATATCATACATGTATATTACTGCTCTTATGTTCAAAAACGAAAATTTGCATTAAAAAAATATTTTTTCTCCTTTAGTTGGGTATCGAATTCATTCAATTTATATATTTACTGTTTTTCATCAGTGGTGACAAGATAATATAGTCATTTTTATAGAATCAACAAAATGAAAGGTACTTTAGAGAAAGAAAATGTAAAATATCGGCATTTAAGCCCTGCCAGACCATTTTAATCAGAATTAAACCTACATGATATGAAAGCCCATTAAATTATACATTGATATAGCGAGTTTAATCAAAATCGTTGGAACCGTTTTCGAGAAAATCGTAAAAAGGTAAAAAATGCATGGTATAAAGTGGGACTTCTTGGAAGCTCATTTTGATGAAAAAGGTTTTGTAACGTCTCGAACGTATAGTTGTCTTAAATATGAAATTTCAGTTTCATAGGACTTACCGTTTCCGCCCGGGATTTACCACACACACACCTTTTTGCGGGACTTGGTTATTTGGACTCAGGAGACCCTAAAATGTGTATTTCTGTTGAAAACTAGGATTCGAAAATTTTCACGATTGCAATACTTTCCCTTACTTTATATAGTAAGTGAAAGTAAAAAGGTATATTTTAAGTAATCTTTAGTTGTATTACACTTAAGTATGATGATAAGCTATTTATTTATTTTTTAATCTCGTTTAATTTTTATTATTTTACAACTTTGTATAAACTCTTTTCAAATCCCTCTGTAGTAACTTAGCTAGAGTTTAATTTCGTATTTTAAATATATTTTAAAAAAATTGATTAGTATATTTTAAAATGTATAATTAAAAAATGAGGAAAAAGAGAGCCAATTCCAGAAGGCAATAACCTGAAGAGGCCGATATTCTCAGGGGCCGGTTAAATCCTATTTGCATGGTGTCTAATCGATTATCGAGGAAGAAGAAGAATCGAGTTTAACAGCCTCAATATTCTGGAGCGTCTAGTATTATCTGTGTAATGGGCTTAGATATTGGCTAGATAGCTTGGGTTATATATTGTGTAACGATAACCTGCAGCCCATAATTAAAGCTTGTCCACATTGTAAGTATTGTGTAAAATCTCAAGGATAGTTATTTACATTATGTATTATATAATATATGTAACATATTAATGTATTCAATCTTTATGTTTATGAACTATTCATAACTAGATAGCTTTAAGTGGAAAAACAATTATTCACTTCGAATTATTAATTTTTTTTTAAATCATTTTATTTAAAAAGTGACTATACCTGACTACTTTAGGTGTTGACTGCTAACTATACTTTTTTATTTATTGTAAGTTACAACTGTATTATATAACACAATGAGTAAATATGCAGAGAAAAGAAAAGTCATGAAAATGTCTTGAGAAAGAACTACCCCGTGATTTTCTTCACTAACAATTTTAAGGAAGTAGGTCCCGAGGCCACCTTCTTTTCAATCGCCTCGGATGTATATCAGGAATATCTAAGGAAGATAAATTACGGACAAGAAGGTTTGTGTGGGCAGGGAATTTAGAATGAAAAGAACTTTATCTATCACGGGCTATGTCTGCAACAGATGGGATGGTTAGGTCATTATGAAGGAGTTGATTTGTGACAAAATAAGGGGCATTCAGGATTTTGCGAAGGATTTTGGATTGTAAGAATTGGATGCGGAGGAATTAGATGGTTTAGTAGAGCCCCAAAGCTCGATGTCCAAATAGGTCTGATAAAAGTGATGTAAATGATTCTTTAGTAATATACTGTAAGTTTTGAAGGTTTGTATAGTAAGTGTTGTAGTAATCGGTATATTCGAGCAGTTTCTTGTCGTTTCAGTCTTGTGTGACGATTCCAAGGAAGGCACTTGTCAAGATGGAGACCTAGGTATGGGATTACTTTTACAGGAGTAAGGGTGATGTTATTAAAGGATACTGGGGGAGAGGGGGGGAACAGAAGCTAACAATACTAAATTCAGAATAATGCATGTTCTATTTTATTGTAATTCCTGTTTTTTATGAAATCTATATGCTCTCTATGAGTGGTTTTTATTTTCAATAATATATATTTAAGATCAGTAGTAATTTAGGACGAGTTTTCGCTTCTTCTTACAATTATACTGTAATTAATATATTTTTAAACTAAAAATCAACAAGTCTCTTTTTCTTATAAACACCCATTTTATGATACAATTAAGAATAAAATCCTTGAACCTATAAATAACATATATATAGAAGTAAACATTTTATCTATAATAGTTTTCAATATATTCTGTTAAATTTTCTACAGTTTACTTTTGTTTTTTCCTATGACGTTTGGTATATTTTAGCTCCTCCACATCAGCTTAAAAGCACCTATTATTTGCTAGTCTTCAAAATATAATTATTATTTTTTTACTTTTACCCTTCCATCCGTCACTCCAACCCTCTTTCTACCTTCAAATGCCGTATATTTAATCACTTAATGAATATCCATGTTGTTTTCTTCACATTTAAATATGTCCAGTTTATGTGAGTAATTCATAACTCGTTTATATGTATTTAATTTACTTTAAGACTCCAAAGCACACTTTGTACATTCTGTATATTTTATTCTAAAGGGACATGTCTCAGAATAATAATGAATTTATTTATTATTGAAAAATCCTCGAAACATCAGAATATATAAAAAGTGCCTACCGGCAATTTGACAGAATACAAAATAAAGAAAGGTCAACGGTCTAATCTATTTTTGAATATATCATTAATTAATTATCACTTATTTTCTTATAAGTTAAATAATATATGATAAAAATAAGAGGAACTAAAAATTTTTTTTTTATTTACTTAATGTTTTTCTTCTAGCATCGTGTTACCTAGTTTTAAAGAGTGTCATGAAAACTAACACAAAAACTGCTTACCGATAAAACAAAAAAATATTTTCATCACATTCTTAGATACATTTTTTCGATACACGCGACCTAAGAAGGAATTATATACCTGAGGGAAAAAAGCTCAGTCACCAAACCTTTCTTATAAAAAATCTATACCTGCATGCCTGTATCTATTTTAAGACTTATGCCCTACTGTTAATACTTATATAAATTATTGTTATTAATGTTTATCCGAAAATCCTATTATTCGAAATATATGTCTTCACTCCCAACTTAAATAAGATTTCACTGAAAGCCAACCTCGGACCTTTGTGAGCTGAAGTTTCGAAGTCATTGGCCATCGCGACCTTCAAACTGATCATATCAGCTAAAAAAATTGAAACTTTGCCAAATCCGCAGTTTCCCAAAGCTATCTCATATAGTCTGTCCATCTCCTTCAGCTTGTATCACTAACGTAAAATTTGAAATTCTTCAAAATATAAATGTTAATATATGTAGGTGTGGGGACTTCCTAATTATTCAAATTTGTTTATTTCGAAATTAAGTCCATTGTATTGGGTTATGTGAAATGTCCGTTTTTATAGTTTTTAAATACATGAAGGATTTTGCAGGTCTCTGTTATTTTCTTTCGAATGTTAACATATTTAAAGTAAACAGTTACTAATCCTCTACCTTTTTATTATAAACATTAGTTTCCCAATCAATTACCCACTTTTTAGTATACCTCCAAATATGAACATGGAAGCACGGGATTTTCGAGTAATATTTTTTTACGAGTTTAAACTCGGCCATCCGGCAGCTGAGGCCGCTAGAAATATTTGCAAGGCGTTTGGGGAAGGGAGTGTTAATGAACGGACCATTCGCCGTTGGTTTGCTAAGTTTTCAGCTGGGGATACCGACTTGGAAAACTTGCCCCGAGGAAGACCTCCGTCCGTAATAGACAACGATGTCCTCAAACATACAGTAGAAGGAAACCCCTACCAAACAGTTAAAGGACTCTCAGAAAAACTAAATGCAAGTCATCTACCCTATCCAGACATTTAAAGTGTATTGGAAAAGTAAAAAAGCTCGATACATAGGTACCTCATGATCTCACTGAGCAGTCGCAAGACCCCATGTTTCCTTGAAAACGGACATTTCATGTGACACAACCCAATATAAATATAGTATGAATATTTGAATCAGTTTGATAAAATTATTTGAAGGATGCTAGAATATCTGATCGAATTGTGAATAATAGAATGTTGGATGTGAATTCATAGAAAAAATAACACTCAAATAAAATTAAGATATATTATTGTGTGCTTGAACTTTTTAGTGGTCGTCCAGAAGATCTAAACTTTAGGGCGAAACTTCGAATTACAGTGATACACATAATACATATTTTAGCATGATATATTCTATGACCGCATAGTAACCATCTTCTTATAGTAAACGCTTTGTTTTTGATTATTTAACTTTTCAGTTTGTGTTTAGCGAAAAAGGCTTTGGTTATTATTTTTTCAGATATGTAATGAGCCTTGTTGAGTTATTAAGAGCTAAAAACTAAATGAATAACAAATAGAAACGTTATTTTTGTTTACCAATGTTAATTAATTTTAATACATCCATTTTTGCTGAAATCACACTGTAAGAAGGGATAAATATGTTATTTTATCATAAACAGACATGCCTACGAATTATGAATATTTTTAGAGGTACATAGAAAGTCAATGAATATCTTAAGTTAATATTTAATTTAGTTTAATAACTATTTTTCACAAGCGGTATAACTATTTATCGTTAGGATCCTCCGGCCGGTCCGATGCTCGAAGGCGGGTCGCCGGCTAGGTCTGGCAACGCCGCATTATACACCTGACTCCGAAAATTTCCATGCCGTCGATGACTATGGCTTTAGATATGTTTTAACGCTTGAATAAATGTTAGAAAATATTTAAAAAGTATATATTGAAAGAAAAGGGTTTTATTTTCACAAATTTGATGCCTCATGTTGCTACTCTCAATGTGCAATATTCAATAATAACTCCTTTTAAAATTGTGAAACTATTAAGTGACTAAATAGCATACTGTTCAAGAACTTAAAAAAATATATATTGTTTTTTTGTTTTCATTTAACAAGCTGGACACATCCTGTTGCTTATGTACCATTAAAAAAAACAAAAAAACTTCAAATACTTGGTGCCAGGTCACGACTTTGCGGTTATAAGCATAAATAGATGCTTAATAACGAAAGACTCATGGTGCAGTCATCCAAAGATTCCTCTATTTATAGTTATTATTACTTTGAAAATTATTCCTTGCCTCAAGTTTCTCAATCTTAAGCCCCTATTGGATGTACTAATGATGGCTTCGCTTAAATTAATGGGATTAGAAAATAATAAAAAAATCTCATACCCCTTTACTCTCTATTTGCTAATATATTTCTGAATATTCCCCTGTAACAAGTCATGGATAAACATATTTTTAAAATGTTTAATCATTCTCACACAGGACTGAACCGATAAGAAACTGCCCGAAGATTTCAACCACTTCAACACCTACATGACGAAAGCTCAAACCGTCCCCTTTACAACAAAAGACTCATCTACATGACTATTATGAGACCGATATGTACTTACGGAGTAGAGCTTTGAGCTTTGAGGCTCTACTAAACCATCAAATCCTTTCCGTCTCCAATCCTTACAATCCAAAATCCTTCGAAAAATCCTCAATGCTCTTTATTTTGTTACGAATCAACTCATCCATAAAGACCTAAATGTACCCTATGTTGCTGACTTGTCCCAAACCAGGTACCACTCCTTCCATGACTAATTCCATTCCCACTCTAATCCCCAAGTTTCAAACCTTGCTATTTTTACAATCCCTGATAATCATCCGAAGCCTCTGAAAAGAACTTGGCCCCGAGACCTTCTGGTAAAGCATAGTTTTTGGAGATCTGCCAATCATATTCTAACCAGACAACATAGATAGTAAAATATAAATAAAATAGATTTCATGAGATAAGATTCAGTTATTAGGTTTATATTGCTCTTTACTCGGAACAGACTGCATAACCTGATCAAATGACAAACGCAAACTTTCGGAACGTCTTACCATCGTCTTAGCGAGAGTGTTCTTGGAGTTTCTCTCACCTTTGGCCCTACCATTGTCTGCTCCTCCAGGCTGAGGTCATCTTCCTCCTCGGGAAATGTTAATGGGCCGGATACGTAATTATATATTCCGAAAAGCCACTCTCCGTGTCTTCCTCGCCCTGCGCCTCATCCGAATCGCTCATGGTTGGCAATTAGGCCGGATATATTCTTATACTTGTTGTGATGCAATAAAACCTGATTTTACTACCTGAGTATAAAATTATTGAATAAATAATTCTCTATATTATATAAGATAATGTTTTGGTAAATATTACGACATTTTAAACGACTGGTGCTCGATAATAATTTTAAAATTTGATGTGCTTTACAGGCCTTACACTTATTTCACATGTTAAAATCTAACTTTTGAAATTGTTTAAAAATATATAACAATGAGTTTTGACAGAAACGATCATTGTATATTAATTAATAAAGGTAATATAAATTGATATCTTCAATTATCATTTAATGACCTTGTAAGTTTGATTATATTTTTCATTTTAATTTTCAACAGTATATTATACATTTGTATCGCTATTCTCATAATTTGGATAGGCTGGGGGAATCAGGGATTGTAAAAGTTGGTGGAAGATATTAAAATTATAAAAATAAAAGATAAAACAGTGAAATAAGGTATTGGGATTAGAAGAAATGAACTCGCTTTATCTTGCAACTAGATGACCAAACAAATTTGAATAAAATAAATAACAGTTTGAGTCTCGGTGCTGAGGGGCTTTTAACTCGGCATTAATCCTCCGCCCTTTCTTCCTGGCTAAAGAAACCTCCATAAGCGTACTATGCGAGGTAGAGGTCAATGGGATAAAAGTTATAGTTACAGATTGTTTACTTGCAAACGAGTACTTTATTTTGAAATAAATATAATGTTTGAAAAAAACAACTTTATTTTTCGACCAACTTGCCCATACTTAACGATTTTCGACCCAACTCGCCCAATCCTACCCTTACGAAAATCCTGCCTTGATCCTTATTTAGAAAAAAAAAAAAAATTATCTGGATTGAAGCGAAATTTGTTGTCCTTTAGCTATATCGCATTCTTTTCTATTTTATATTTTAGTACCTTACATACACTACTGAAAATAATGGATGGTCAATTATGGTGAAAGATCTTTAACAGTGGGATTATATGCGGCGTATTAGCCAGCATTCTATACTCAAGGTCGCGAGATCATTCCTGGCAGATGATTCTAAGATTTTTTAAAAGGAGTAAACAACTTAGTAACCCTACGATAATTCAGGGGAAGTAAAAATGGTCGGATAGGTTAGGTAATTTCTTGTTCGCTTTTCATTTAATATTTGTTGTTCTTACGTTAAGTGTTTTCCTCTCTTCGTTTTTAACATTGTTTATTATATTAATTTGTATGTATCATATGTAAAATTTTTACTATATGCATGAGTATTAATATGCCCTTTAGACACCGAGCATTACCGTAACTAATAAAAGCAAAACATTAAATTTAATGTATTTTGCTTGATGTAACAATATTTAAAATATAAATGAAAAAAAAAATTAACTAAACTAAAAAAGATGAATTTGAAATAACTATTTATAAATTTTAGCTAAATCTGATATTTTTTACTGGATTTTATCAATTATTTTTGGTGCCACAATTTTTTTTCTTTTTTAGTATTGAGTATGAAATTGAATAGTAATATTATACGTCATTGCTCTAAAAGTAATGTGTTTCTTATGAAATAGTTATTAAGATTAAATGAATGGATATAACATAGCATAATCATTATACGTGTTAAGTAGCAATCCTTCAGCGCACAACCAATTGAGAATAAATACGTTGGAATTATAAGTTAGTTCGACTTACGTAAGTCCTCCGCTTCTTAAAGCCTTGATTTGCTTAATTAGACTGGATTATTACAGGATAACTCGTTTTAGTTACATCGCATTCTATAAAAACGTTAAACGAGTCGTAATTATTTCCGTCAACTTAACTCAGTCGTAGGAGGTGATATAAAGTATAATAAGACGAAGACGAAAATTATTCGGAGGTTTATTAAAGACTCTTTTCGTTTTGGAAGGATGTTTAAAAAAAAAAAAAAAAAAAAAAAAATTGTCATGGCTTATTTATCATACCCAGTTTTATATTCGAATTAAAAATCTATTAAATTTATAAGGATGATAATGCCTATTTATTAAAATTTTCTAATTTAATAAAGCAATATTATAATAATATATTATTCTCTCGGCATTATTTTGTTTGACATGAAAAAAAGAATAATTAAAATTGCGTAAATAAAAAACTTTACCACATTCATAATCGCTAAAAAAATTACAAAGCTAATTTCGTTCCTCAGATTTAAAGGTTTAAAGCCGGATTAGAAGGAATTCCAGGGGCTCAAGCCACAAGTTTTGAAAACCAGTAGAGGTTGAGTAATTTCACGATTAGGAAACCTTAATCTTCGAATAGAATTATATAATCTTCCTTAGTGATTGAGTTAGAATCAGCTGATGCGCTCGATGATAACAGTCATACGTTACTTCGTCTCTCAGATTTTTGCTTTTTTCAGTAGGAATTCGCTTGAGTTCAGTCTGGAAAACATCACTAGACCTCAGGAATACTACAGCAGTGAATATTGGAGAAATTTCGGTAAGCAAAGTTATAATTTACTTTGTAAAATCACGAAAAAGTGAAAGGAGGGTCACTGATCAGCTGATTGCCGCTAGCTCGGCAAGCTCGGGCTTGCTTTTCTTTTCCTTATCTTTCTTTTATTTATTTTTTTTCCTTCTTATTCTTATTCCATTATATATTTATTCCTATTTATTTTTTTTAATCAATGCGATATTTTCATCAAGTGATGTCCTCGAAAGTTACAAGTAAAAGATCTAGATCTGCAGGTTCAAACTCGTCTCCCACAAAACAGAGACCTCGCCGTGATAATAATAAAAAAATGATTCCACCAGCGACTGCTTCAGCTACCTCTTTAGGATCTGAACCACAGCCTAGCACATCATCACAAGGATTAACTGAAGAATCGCCGTTTTTTACACCGAACCCATTTCAGATCCTTCAAATTGAAAAAGAAACAATGGAATCTTCTCCTATACCAAAAGAACCACAACCTCCACCAATATTTGTTAAAAATATTAAAAACTTTCAACTACTGTGTGCGCATTTAAACAAAATAACCGATCCAAACAGTTATTATTGTATAAGTAGAACCAGTGATACTAAAATATCCCCGACTACCGCCGAAACCTACAGAAAAATAGTAAAATATCTGACAGAGACCAAAGCTGATTTTCATACATATCAGTTACGCCAGGAGAGAGCTTTAAGGGTTGTAATTAGAAACCTACACCCTTCGACACCAGCAGCAGCTATCCAAGAAGAACTGACGGAGATAGGCTATAAAGTGCGACAAGTCACCAACGTCCTAAAAGATAAAATTCCACTGCCTTTATTCTTTGTGGACTTGGAACCATCAGCAGGAGTTGAAAAAATTTATGACCTCAATAGATTATACTATACTAGTGTAAGAGTTGAAAAACCTTACACTAAGAAAGAAATAGTTCAGTGCCACAATTGTCAGGCATATGGTCATACCAGAAGTTATTGTCACCACATACCACGCTGTGTGAAATGCGGTGAACAACATAAGTCAGAAGAATGTACAAGACCAAGATCAACACCCGCTGTTTGTGCTCTGTGCCTCAAGGACCACCCGGCTAACTACAAGGGATGTCAAATCTACAAGAACCTCAAAAGCAGATACCAAAAACCTCAGAATCTGGATGAAACAGCTGAACCTATCAGAAGCAGAAGACAACCTTCAAAAACAATTGATTCCAATGTAACATTTGCCCATCTACTTGGAGGTGGGAACCAGAACAAAGAGGCCGAGGCCCTGCCGGAACAACGCACATTTCAAAATCCTCAACCCGTTCCACAACCAGCTATTCCTCAAAATTTACCCAGCCCTCAAAAACCTCATCCGCATCAAATTTCTTATATTCCTCCACCATCAAATGTCTCAGACCTTACAAGTTTGATGACATCCTTCATCACTGAAATCAAATCCCTCGTTATGCCGCTAATATCACTACTTACTAATCTTGTATCAAACTTAATTCCTTCCTTAAAAAATCCTTAAATGATTTCACCTAACTCCTTATCCATTCTCCTATGGAATGCGAATGGTGTTAGAAATCATACTGACGAACTTACAGCTTTATTGCAAGACAAAAACGTTGACGTAGCACTTATTACTGAAACTAGACTAACCACTAAACAGTTCTTCAAAATACCTCAATACGTAACATACCGTACGGACCACCCAGACGGCAAAGCCCATGCCGGTACTGCTGTCATTGTGCACCAGTCCCTCTCTCATCACTTACTCCCACTTCCTACCTATGATTTCCTACAAGCACAGCCATAGTAATCAAAACTTTTTCCTTTCCGGTAACCCTTACATCAGCATATTGCCCTCCCAAACATTCCATTTCCAACACCGAATTTGTATCCTTTCTAAATTCCTTAGGAAATCATTTCATTCTGGGTGCAGACTTAAATGCCAAGCATCAGCAGTGGGGTTCGAGAACCACGAATTCTCGTGGACGAAATTTGCTGTCTGCACTCAACTCCCGTCATTTCAATCTCCTACCTCCTGATTCCCCTACCTACTGGCCAACCGATCCCAACCGTAATCCTGACATCCTTGACTTCTTCATTCACAGCGGATTAGGCTCCCTCAACTTATCTGTAACTCGACTTGATGAACTATCCTCAGACCATAGTCCACTGATCCTAAAAGTATCTCTCACTCCAATTCCAAAACCTATCCCACCGTCATTTATCCGAGGCCCTGTCAACTGGAACCTATTTCGCCAAATCCTGACCGATAATATTAACCTCAGAGCGACCCTCAAAACCCCAGAAGACCTTGACGATTCCGTCTACTCCTTCACCACCGCCATTCAGCAAGCTGTCTGGACTGCCTCCTCTCCTAAGCACTCCAATATAACTCCTATCAAAAACCATTTGCCGCAACACCTTACAGACCTAATCCATGCAAAACGCCGTGCCAGATCATTATGGCAGCGCACCCGACACCCAACAGATCGCCGCTCCTATAACTTCTATTGTAGACAATTGAAGCAGGAGTTGGCGACCTTCCGTTCCCAGTCCTTTAATTCCTACCTCTCCTCTCTGTCAGCTAGTGATAATTCCTTGTGGAATGTCACGAAGAAGATTTTAAAATCCCATCAAGTTTCCCATCCTCTCCGGCGTGGTGATGACTCCTGGGCTGCGTCTGATGAAGATAAAGCCGAGGAATTCGCCACACACCTCTCCAAAGTATTCACTCCTCACCCGGAATCCCAAAGCAATCATACCGCAGCAGTACAAGACTTCCTTTTGTCACCAATACCTCTTTCCCTACCTCCTAAAGCTATTAATCCCTCTGAGGTTAAATATCTTCTCCAGAAACTGACCCTCCGTAAATCTCCTGGACATGATCTCCTTACCCCCCAGATCCTCCGTCAACTTCCGCAGAAAGCTATTATATTCCTTACCTATATCTACAACTGCATCCTACGCACCACCTATTTTCCTCTCTTGTGGAAACATTCCACAATCATTCTCTTCCTAAAACCAGGTAAACCTTCCAGCAACACTTCATCCTACAGACCTATTAGTCTACTCCCCATCCTCTCAAAAGTGTTTGAAAAACTCCTTCTAAAACGAATCCTGCCTATATTAGAATCACAAAATCTTCCTTCCCATCAGTTTGGTTTCCGTGCTCATCATTCCACTGTTCAACAAGGACTCCGAGTTGTAGACCATATTTCCTCAGCCCTTGAATGCAAAGAGTATTGTTCTGGTGCGTTTCTGGACATAGCGCAAGCTTTTGACCGGGTATGGCACACCGGATTACTCTTCAAGCTTAAAACGCATTTACCCCAGTCTCTATACCTCATTCTACGATCCTATCTCTCAAACCGCTCCTTCCGAGTTCGCTGTGGTGTAGAATTTTCTAACTTTTATCCCGTTGAGGCCGGTGTTCCTCAAGGCAGCGTCTTGGGACCCGTCCTCTACATCCTTTACACTGCTGATATTCCTAATCATCCTGACACCTTTCTGGCAACATTTGCAGATGACACCGCCATCCTATCATCCAATTCCGATCCTGAAATAGCATCCTTAATCCTGCAAAGACACCTTTGTCTTATCGAAGACTGGTGTAATGCTTGGCGTATTAAGGTTAATGAAAGCAAATGCACCCACGTCACCTTCACCCTTCGACGCCAATCCTGTCCAATGGTTCATTTCAATTCCATACCGCTTCCTTCCTCAGACACAGTCCGGTATCTTGGCTTACTACTAGACAAAAGATTGACGTGGAACCCACATACAAGACTTAAACGAAAAGAACTCAACAGACGATTCGGACAGTTATACAGACTACTAAACAGAAAATCTAAGCTTACAGTTGACAACAAATTGTTGCTTTACAAGACAATACTGAAGCCAATGTGGACCTACGGACTTGAACTGTGGGGAACAGCCAAACGTTCTAACATCAAACGCATTCAATCCTTTCAATCCAAAGTCCTCCGAACAATAGTAAATGCTCCTTATTATGTCTCCAATTATACCTTACACCACGACCTTAATGTTCCATTTATTTCAGACCTGATTCCATCTAAATTTTCCAAATTCCACCAGAACCTCATTCATCATCCTAATCCTCTAGCACAATCCCTATCCAGCTCCACTCATCCATACGACCCTCCTAGAAGGTTGAAACGGCAGTGGCCCCGAGACATATTGTAAACACCTATTCTGGAGTTCTGACACTGGTCAGATTCTCCTCTCATGTGCGGTGTGATTGTGGCTGTGGCGCCCTTACTTAGCTTCCGCTGGCTCTCACCAGTGATGCGGCTGAGAGGGAGGCGCTGGGATCCTTTGGACTCTGCTTGTCCTTCCACAAGTGGGGGGACAAGCCCCGTCTGGGGTTCCCGAGCTGATTGTAAATATTGTACATAGGTATGAATGTGACATGTTTTGTTTATTTATTTGTTAACTTCATTTATTTGTATTTATTTTGTCTATAAATTTTGTTATTGTAAACGTTTATTTATTTTTATTTTATTTTATGTACTTTGACTTTCCTTTTGTTTATATTGTAAATATTGTATGAGTGAGATCCTGTAGCACTATTATTATTGTCTATTATGACAAATTGTAATATATACGAATAAAAAAAAAAAAAAAAAAAAAAAAAAAAAAAGTGATTGAGTTAAGATTGGTTTGATGAAATTTCGAATATTTGGTATGTAAGAATGAAGTCGAGAATGGGAGGTATTGTACATCGCTGTACATGTTAGACCAAGTTGATAAGTTTCCAATAGAGCTGTTCGTTAGCTATTGAAAGTTCAAAAATTTCTGTTGTATCTCATGAATTGTGAAACACCATAATTCATATAGAACCGACCTTTGAAAAAAGAAACGAAAAAAAAAATCATAATAATAAAATCAATAGGCTAAAGCTTAATCACTTCAATATAACGATAAACGACTTAGTCAAAATTTGAAGACTCTCATTTTAATAAATGTGAAAAACTCAATCTTATTTAAGGGGTTAAAATAATACGATACTAAAGCCAGTACCTTGGTTGACATAGAGTGTAAGATAATATTTGAGAAATCATTTTATTGACAAGTTAATTTGTATATAAGGGCTACCTGTGGTATAGTAGCCAGATAGCAGCCTTCTTTACCCAATGTTGGCGGATCAAACCTCTTAGGTGGCCCTAGGATTTTTTAATGAGAGTTAAAATCCTCAGTAATACCGTATATCGGAGAGAACGTAAAAAGGTGGTTCCTCTGCGATGTCAGGAACTCAGTCAAGAACTCTTTTCTTATTAAACCAGGATAGTCAAATTTATGTTCTTCCCCTGTTGTATTGCCCACGTCATCATAAAGTGACGTTAAATAAATAAACAAACAAACTTACTACATAATTTATTAAAGTAATGTACTAGTGTTAGTGTTTCAGATATTAATTTGGCCCATCATTCCTAAGAGTTTAAAATTGCTCAGACAATGAATAAATCCACTGGCAAAACGGGACTGTATAACAGATTGGATCATCGGATAACGAACTCACTTTATTGTGCTAAGCATGTTTTCTGATATATATATTTTTTTTATATTGAAACTCTACAAATCAGTAAATTCAAGAAATGTTAGGAGTATCCCTAGTAAAAAAAAACACTGCTAAATTTTAAATATACTCTCTAAATATGTTAATTTAAGATTTTCTTTAGTCAACGATGCTATAGAGTTAGTTGTTCTGTATTTTGAGTGTGTGCTAGTGAAACCAATGTATATAGATCCCGTCTCAGACTGGAGAAAAAAAACTGTGGCGGATATTAAGTTAAAGAGCAACTCTAAAAACCTTTCCCAACCTTTCCAATATAATTCGGAACTTGTTCGGAACTTCAACACCCTCTATTTACTTCAAAGACGGAAGCCGATAGCTAGCAGCTGACACGCGAGATAACGGCTCCTGTTTTTTGGAACGGAAGCTCCCTCTAGTTCGGGACGGCATACCAAACCGGCGTGCCGACGACCATCGATGTCTTGGACCGGTCCTGCCTCACAACTACCGCTCGTCTTCATGAATAATCTCTCGGCAAGTAGGATGACCACTTAGTCAACGGACCGTTACAATGGGTTTTATCTACATTGGATGATGGCTGACCTCTTGTGTACTAACACAGAAACAAATACTTTCTTTTATCCTATAGAGTCACATTTCATTGAGGATTCTTCATTATAACTAGATTTTTGAAAAATTCAAACTTTATTAATTCGCCACATTTCTTCCACTTTATTGTTCTCGAGGGCTATTGTTCCATCATCAGGAGTTTTATGAATTCTTTTTCTTATCCATTTTTCAGCTTTACTGTCAATTTTCATACCCTTCAAACAAGAGAGTTAGATATTAGGGCTGATTAATTTCTTCCAAAAACTTAATTTTTTAATAAATCATTAATTCAACGTTTCGGGATCTCACTCCCATCATCAGGACTCTATTTTTTTTCTATTTTGAAATTCATCGGTTTTTTTCAACATCCATCTGTTTTTCACTGATACAAAAATTAAAAAACAAGTCAATAGAAGTAGAAAAAGAAAGAAAAATCATATCTGAGCAGGGTATTGCTTAAATCTTTATATTTGGAAGAAATTAAGCAGCCCTAATATCTATCTCTAATATTATTCTAGATTTTCCGTTGATAGGAATATATTGATATATTGATTATATATTATATATATTTCTTTTTTTTTTATTTTTTTTTTTTCTGGCTGCGTTAACTTGTTATCCGAAGAGAGATGAAGCCACCAGAGAATTTAGGCCACACAACTCCAAAACGTGTAGCTTTCATCCCATTTATTAGTTAGTAGAGTTATCAGGCTTAGTGAGAAACAAATTGATAAACAAATACATTAAGGGCTGAACGGACTGGTAGGCATCCGGGAGTTTCTTTTGATTTTTTACTAGAAGCGTTACGAGATTAACATATTCACAGATTCTGTTAATTTCAGAATATCATATATATATATATATATATATATATATATATATATATATATAATATATTATATATATATATATTTATATTTTTTTTTTTTTTTTTTTTTTTTTTTTTTTTTTTTTTTTTTTTTTTTTTTTTTTTTTTTTTTTTTTTTTTTTTTTTTTTTTTTTTTTTTGGATGATACTATTATATGTGATGTTTGTGGGTGTAACGGTAAAAAACTTCGGTGAAAAAAAAATTTAAGTGCAAATAAAACAAGTTAACGCAATCTGTAAATAAATAAACAAAAATAAAATGATTCAAATAGCTCAAAATTAAAAAAAAAAAAAATTGCAAAATATTCTGTTTATGAGTAGACGGTATTGTTCAAAAAATAGTAGTTTAATTTTCCGAAATTTAATATAAATATTATACTACACCTTTTTCTCTGAAATCGGCTTGAACTTTAAATTAATAGCTCTTTAGTGCCTATTGTGTCAACATTTTTTAAACAACATTTTTTTTTTTTTTTTTATGTCAATAGGATTTATTGCATTGGAATGTTTGAAAATTTTATAATACAGCTAATACTTTGTAAGCAAGGTATTACATGATACGATAATATGCATATAATAATTTAAAAAACTGTTTTCTGTGCCTGCAGACTTCATTTACGTTGCTTGGTTAAACACGCTTAGATAACAGCATCATAGCATTAACATTGGAACACGAACTGATACTCAGGGAACTAATACGCTTCGTAGTGTCAAGGTTCGGTTATACCGTCTCGCTCTGGTTGGCTAGGTCCACTTTATGTAAGGCGGAAGGGGCGACTTATATAAAATGGACGGTGCCTTTATGCTTTCTGCCGTTTACGACGAGTAAGGATCGGAAAAGCGTTGAGAAATATAAACTGGTGGAAAACTTTGCCATTTTCATTTTTCATGGAAAATAAACGGCTAAATAAACATAAGAAAGGAATGATCGTTTTTCTAGAAGTGTTACATTTTATCCCGTTAGTTCGTAGTTTACTGGTATATTCAAGCTGCAGCCTGATATAATGTTGGTTAGTAGGTAAAATGTCACGATATCCCTCTATTAGAATTTCCCAAGAAGTTGGATTCGATTGTTCAAATTCGTCAGCATATCCCAAGACTTTAGCCTGTAAAAAATCTCATTTGCTCTTAATGTAGTGGAAGCAATAGGAAATACATCAGATGATTCTGAAAGCAACTCCAACAAATTTATTTTATACTAGGCAGCCAGGAAAAATACAACAGTTCTGTCAACGTTACCAAAGCATTATTAAAAAACTAAAAATAAGGAAAAGGAGGATTGACATCTATGGTTACATCCTAAGAATGGATCCAAGAAGGATATCTAAAAGAATCTTCGATTTTTTCCGCAGTAAGAAAAACAATCCTAACTGGCATAAAGAGACGGATTTTTTGTTTTTGCGGAATGGATGCCAGGTATATTATTAAAACATTTAAATAGGCATAATAATAGTTTTAAAAACTATGATAATAAACACCTCTTGGTATGCTAAAGTGGATACTGTTAGAGAAAGAGAAAAGAATGACCGGATGTTCACATTTCACACTGAAATGCAAGTACTGTGTCACGTTACACCTGCCCATCTTACTGACACATTAAGTCTCAGGGAAAGCTGTAACCATGCTACTATGTTTTGTTTTTTTAAAGTAATATGTGTTGAAAGAAAAAAAAAAAATATATATATATATACAGTAGTCATTTAATATTAAAAAATATCATTTAAAAAAAATGTATGTAAAGAAAAATATTTATTTCAATACAAT
Source organism: Piezodorus guildinii (assembly GCA_023052935.1). Lineage (NCBI taxonomy): Eukaryota > Metazoa > Arthropoda > Insecta > Hemiptera > Pentatomidae > Piezodorus > Piezodorus guildinii. The sequence goes on from CM041297.1 coordinate 114,140,271, forward strand.
TAAAAAAACAAAAACCTGTACCAACTACAACCTATGAAGGGTTTTGGGCTCAGTAGATATTGAGATTCGTACTTTAATAGTTTCTGGGCCAACGGGCGGGCAAGGAGATGATGTGTCCTTGATCACGCTCAGCCGCCAGGTTTTTCCTCCATTTTTTATGGGTACCCACATTATGGTGCCTGGGTCTGCCCCAGGAGGGTCTCCATACCCCCAACTGATTACGTTTTAAAAATTTGTTATCAAAGTCATTCAACTATTATACTATATAGGTCACAACCAGACACTCTTACAATTCGTTTTTTTTTATTTGAAAACAAAAATATTTACTAGAAATAGTTTATATGGTAGATAAACGTTTATCTGTTCAGCTAGTTAATTTATGTAGGTGTAGGTATTAATAATTGTTCTATAAGTTTTTGCTGTTACAGCAAACTCTATTTGTTTGAAGATTGCCCTAATAAATAAATTATTATACTGATATGTGACTATATGTAATTATATAATGTATATAAAAGATCATTTTTATTTGAATAGGTATCACTAAAATCGCTCGTAATATAATATACTGTTTTTATACAATACTTTAAAATTCGTTATTTGTTACGAAACCTTAAAATACATTTTACTTTTAATGGCTTTCTACCAAAGAGGGATCACTTGTAGCTGGGTGGCTAGCGTAGCAGCCTCCCATGCTAAAGGTCACGGGTTCAAACCGCAGGTGGTCCTAGGATTTTTTAATGTGAGTAAAAAATCCTTAGTTACGCCGTCCTTCGGAGGGGACGTTAAAAGGTGGTCCCGAGCCTGTGCGATGTCAGGTACTCGTTAAAGATCCCTATCCTAATAAAACCTGGATAGGCAAAATTTAGGACTCCCACTGTAGCATTGTCCGATTAGCATAAAGTAATATGTCCGAGTAGCATAAAGTGACGTTAAATAAATAAATAAAAATCTACCAAAGACTGAACCAAGTTACAGACCCAAGCCCCAAAGAAAGAAATTGTTAATTAATGATTTTTTTAAGCATCTGTTTTATATTTTATATATGAGTACAGAAGGCCATAAATACATTTTTTTTTTTTCATTGGAACTGGTACAATCAATGCGAGGTTGGAATCCGGAATGATCTTCGGCGGTTTCATGAGGCCATCGACCCACGCACTTCTGCGCTATCTCCAACCTCAAGGTGTTCTTATCCACTCGAGTCTAAAACGATTCTCCTTCTTATTGTGTGTGTGTGTGTATATATATATTGCATTGTAAGCATCTGTTATTGACAAAGTGCATATAATATCATACAATAATAAGTGAAAAATCAATCCCATCTTAATTGACTACTTAAAACCAAAAAAAAGTGGGCCCTCATAATTAATTTTATGCCTTTCTTCATAAAATGTTCCATAACCAAGAAAATGTCCACTTATTTCCTTTTAAAATTTCTAATATTTTCTATGATGACTTACTTTTTAACAAATAATATAATTAATTATTAAAATTTTCTCCACAGTCCATCGTTTACGCTGTTACATCCTGGGTTTATTGGTGGCCTCCTAGTAAAATTTTATTTTTTCTTCATTGTCCTGAGTTTTCTTGTGGTTTAATATTTGTAAGATATATATTTGGCCGTTTCATAAAACAAGTTTATTACACACCTCACTACGCTAATTATTAAATAACCCTGATAACGGCCTCTAGGGCCATAGGCTCATTATACATTTTGACTTGAATATGAACTCTCCCAGGATGTACTTTCATTTTTTTCGTTCAAGGCTAGGCAGGATTCTGTTAAATAATAAATCTTACGTTTCTGAACGTATTACTTTCTCTTCATAAGCCGCCTTATATTTTTTAATTATTATTCATTGAATCTTACAAGATTAAATTTGATAATACAAGATATGCTATAGAAGAAAATACATGTAGAGAAACAACCCATCTGGAAGCGCTCCAGTAGATAATCTAAACCTGAAGGTCTCGAGGCCATCTTCTTATAAAAGGTAAACAAGAAAATAGTAAGCAATTATAGCTAAAATCAATGAATCGCCTCCCTCATATTTGGAAACTTAATTTTGGTATACTCAGCCTCATGTTTTAGAGACCTGACGCTGAATCATCTAGATAGAAATTTTTTTTTTTGTTTAACATTTTTATTGATATTTACAGCTGTATAATTATATACAACAAGTAAATGTGATGGTGAAAAATTTAAGATTGAATGTGAATTCATCTCCTTACTTTATAAACGATACGAGTTAAAGTCGAGTCGTTAAAAAAAAAAATAAATAAATAAATAAAAAAAACCGAATTGTTTTCTATCAATTGTAGTTCAACAATAAATGGAGCCTATCCGGCTCGTAAAAAGGCAATTATATTGTGATAATTACATAACGGTTTAACCCACAGTATGTTGTCCTAGAGAAAGCAAATTAGAAAGTTTCAGTTTCCGTCTCGGTGATACATATATATATATATATATATAAAAGAAACATAAGTATATGACGCATCTAGCTAAGGAAGGTAATGGAATTGGATTACATTTTCGATATACAGAATTTAAATTACTTCATTTTTAAATTAATATAGTGTTATATTTAACAGAGGGTTACATGTGGTATAGTAGCTGGTATAACAGTCTGATATGCCCAAGTTCACGGGATCATACCAGGTAGGAGATCCTAGGAATTTTTAAAGGGACTAAAACCTCATTAGGATTATTTAAATGAAGTAAAAAATGAATATATATATATATATATATATATATATATATATATATATATATATATCTTATTGCAGAATGATTCAATTCTAAGGTTATTAGGAATTAATGCAGTTAAGAAACCACTGCGTCTGGTGCGTATGGTGTGTTGAACGTTTTATCTGCGTTTCTAAATTATTTGGCATTTCCATGATAACTTAAAATACTTAACAAGTATAGACGTGTAAATTATGACTTCTAATATCGCAAAATTCATTAGAATAAGGAAAAATTATATTTTATTAAAAAAAAAAACAATAGTTCCAAAACATCAATTGATAATAACAAGGAATTTTATTTATTTTTTAATTTTTTTTTAATATTGAATTATATCAGTTGCTAAGTTTACTTGTTAAAGTCTAAGGGAACTTTTAAATTTGAAAAAAAAAATCGCTAACTTAAAAAATCAGTCTATAATTACGTTACATATATATTTATACTCACCTAAAAAAAAATAATAATAATAATTAAACTCTATTAAGAAGTACAATAGTTGTCTGTGTGTATATATGAGAGAAGTTGGTTGAGGGTGCAGTCAATATAACACACAATTAAGCGTAAACTTAATTTATTGGTGCTATAATTTAGGCCGAAACGTCGACACCAATAAATTAAGTTTACGCTTTCCTATTTACTACGTCAAAAACAACTAAAACAATATCTTGCTAACTAACTGATATTAATTACGATTCATCTCCTTAATTCGGACCGATTCAATTAAAAACACACATAATGTTATAATTAACCTCACAGGGTTGGATAGTTTACTAATTGCTGGGTTGATATGCAACATTACGCTCCCACATAATACAGAATGCCGTATCATTAATGAGTTGTTAATATTATCAACAGAAAGCCCATTCAACTAGGAATCAGTCAAACCGTGTGTGTCTAACGGTTTGGATTATTATCATTGATTGACTTGAATTGAATTAATCTCATCAAAGATGGTTAACCTCCTGAAGTAATAACGAAGAGATATAATTCTTTAAAACGCTTATTTAACGTGAATTAAATTTAATTTCTAGTTAGTTTCTTTTGAAATTCAAATTAATTGAATTTCGATAGAAACATGTGTTTTATTAAATAATCTATTATATTGTTATCTACAACAATCAGTTAGTGTTTGGGGTAATCACCTCCAACTTAAACGTCAAGAAGATCACAAATAGGGACTCTGCTTCCTTGACATGCCGCCAAGTGGCAGCACGGTCAACATAAATTTCACTTTTCAGGAACCAGAAACTGTTAGTTTTATCGGCTTTTCATCACTCCCCATTGCCCTTTGCAATTCCGTGTATCAGATAATATTTTTTCTAAAATCTTTAGCTATCCAACGGTTTATTATACATCTATATCACTATTCTTGTGTTCCAAAACACAAAAATTGCATAAAAAGTATGTTTGCACTTTTCTCCTTTAGTTGTTTATTAAATTCGCTCAACATTAATATATAGCCGTCCTTTATCAGTGTCATTAAGATGATATGGTCAATCTTTTGGAATGTACGAAATTAAAGATAGTGTAGAGAAAGAAAATTTAAAATATCGGCATTTAAACCCTGACTATATCAATCAGAATTAAACTTTCATGATATTAAAGCCTTTTAAATTTTACATCGATATAGCGAGTTCAATCAAAATCGTTAGAGGCTGTTTTTGAGAAAATCGTAAAAAGGTGCTTAATGTATAGGATAAAGTAGGACTTCCGGTCAGCTGATTTTAGTTAAAAAGTTGTTTTAACATCTCGGGCATATAGTTTTAAATATGAAATTTCAGTTTCGTACGACTTATGGTTTTGCGTTAGACATACCACACACACACACACACACACACACACACACACACACAAACAAAACACACACACACCTTTTTTCGGGACTTTCATTCAGCCATTTGGACTCAAGAGATCCGTAAAAAATTGGAATTCGAAATTTTCACGATCACAATACTTCTCCTTACTGTATATAGTAAGTGAAAGTAATAAGATGATGTTGCTCACCTTTAGTTTTTATTGGTTTTACAACTTAAAATAAAACATAATTTTAAAATATTCGTTTCCATCATGGGATATTATAAATCTCCATTATTCGAAAAACTATTGATTCCTCTCATTTAACAAATTTCAATGTCCGTAAATTCTTACTCTTTATCTACCTCAGATATTTTTGCACTCTGCAATTTAATCCCTTTTTAAATTCTTCTTTATATACCGTTTTTTTTTTATTTTACTGAATCATCTTTTCTGTTGAGTTCTCAATGCGCGAAAATAGTTGTGAGTCATATCATATTTTCCTTACAGCTGTTTTGTAAATTATCGCTTTTATAAGTTGATATAAGATGATAAAAGAGATAAGATAAGATCATATTAAATAACATTTCTCATTCCAGATTTAATTTTTTTTTTAATTTTATAAATGTAAGCTGAAAAAGAGTCAAGTCATTCCAAGACTTACTGTGTATTTTGATATTTTAATTTAACACTAAGAAGATGGCCAAGAGACCTCCTACCATAAATTAGACATAGGTGTGCTACCAGTACAACGTATACTCGTATTTACCGAAAAAGGAGAATCTTTCAGAATAGTAGATATTACATGAGAAAACAACAGGCTATGAAAAAAATAAAAATTAATATCTTTGATGAACTGTGTTAGCCATTGATGACCATACCTTATAAAAAACTAATGTTTATATATAATTATAACTTCAGTAATGTTTAATAAGGGGAAGAGAAGATATTATGATACAGAGGAACAACCATGAAACATCGACACTAATGAAAAAAATTAATGATGTAAATCAAAATAAATTATTCATGTATGTTCAGTTCTCCTCTTCTTTTAATGAAGATGCTGTAGGAAGACACATAAAGCTCTATTCTTTATCTATAGATATTCTATTACCGTACTTTTCCAACCATGCACTTCCTTTTCCGCGAAGAACTTCCGCGTTCTTCGCCCAGGATGACCAATACGATATGGGAACATTTTTTCAACAAGAGGTAGGTTCTTGGCCTTGAGAAAACGGCAAATCGGTCAATGCATCGATTCGATACATCGACTCAGCGGTCAGTTCAATCGAACTAGAACCGCCACATGATTTGTCACAGATCGCGTAATCTGTGAGCCTAGGAATGCCTGTTGTATTCTTACTGTACTCTTATATTACTGTTTGTAGTATTCCACGGTAACCTTGTTTAAATGTTACATGTATATGTCACTGGTGTTCAGGCAAAAGGGCTTAAGTTATCATTTTTTATGAAAATTACGTTTTTATAGCTTCTTGAAAAACAAAAACAGAATATATATATATATATATTGGTTCAATCATATTAAGTGAGATGAGTATACTAAAATAGCATTAAGCTGTTCTTAAGGGCACAAGTCATGTTTGTTATTCGGCAATGATTCAAAGGGCTTAGGTGACTCTTGATAAAACTTACCACAATGTATACAAACGAAAAGAAGCTGCGAAAGAAACTGCATTATCAAAAGTCGAAATCCACCCAACTTACATCAAGGAAGACGTAAAAAATTACCTTAAGGTAAAAATATATCAGGCTTGGGAACAGGTGTGGGTCAGTCGTTGACAACACCAATAAATTAAGGAATATCAAGCAATCGGCTCCTCCCTGGAAGACATCAGTGCGAAGTAATCGCCGCGAAGAAATTGCCTTGGCGAGACTTCGCATCGGACATGGCAGACTCACACATCTCCATCTCTTCCCCAGGCAGCCCGTACCAGTATGTCCCCGTACCACAGAACGCCATAAGAAAAAAACAGTTAGGCACAAAGGGCCTAAATGGACTTCAAATAAATGATATTTTGTTTAATTTTCTATTTTACTATAGTGAATAGTCCTTTATGAGATAATATAATATTTCATAAATAAAAAAATACTTAGACATGATTTAAAATGATTTTTTAAATCTATGGAAAATCGTCTTGAAAATTTCACATCCACACACCCAACTAACTCACGGCTATCTCGTGTCACTGGAACCTCCTACGGACTGCCAAACGTTTGGATATGCGATTACTGTAAAACACTGAAAAACTCTTTGACGTCCGTAGGCAGACAGACTTGTACAATATACTATAATATGTAATCATTTTACTACAGTGATATAAAGCGAAAATTACCCAAGTGGCTTACGCCTTCGTAACTAATAAAAATAAAAAAATTCCCATTCCAAGATATTAGCCCTTTTACCCAAACACCAGTGAAAAAAAAATTATATATATATATATATATATATATATATATATATATATATATATATATATATATATTTCATTTGTGTATGCTATTTAAACCACACCACTTTTGGTTTATGCCCATATCTTTATCACACTTTTCTAAATACCTTAAAATCCTTTATATGGAGCCACGACCATAGAATCACTAACTCATCGGTTTCTTAGCAATCTCTGAAGACGCTTTTACCTTAAAGTCCGAATTTCGTTAACCATCTTGGAATTGCCGTTTCCAGCGACCGCCGAAGAAGCCTGTAATTCCTACTAATGAACACCCTGCCTGATTGCCGTTGTGGGAACAGCTGCGAACCGTTATTTAGATATTTAAAGCGGTTACATAAGCCAACTTGACCGTTATTGTAACCGTTTGTAATATGAGGCTATGATGATCATCGCATATACGGTATGTGCACCGTGAACCTGCATGCACGTTGCTATCACCATATTCTGACTGCAGTGTGTGCTCTTTACGTTTACAGACATTGAGTGCATGATAAAATACTCCCATAAAATGCAGGCAGGGTGTAATAAAACTGCTATGGTGTACATAAAATATTCCGTTATATACATACGAGATAAGTAGTCCGTTACATAAATACATGAATGAAAAGACACATGTCATTCTGGTAATAAACTTCATATTAAGCACAGTTTCCTAATTACACTACCTTCTGACCATCTTCGTAATTTAGAACATGTTACTAAACCACAGTTTTCTATTATTGTCAAAATTCAGATGTTCCACTAACCCTTCTAGAATTGTTACATCTCGTACACTAGTCTCTTTGTCAAAAACCACATATGTGACAAATGAAATTTTAAAGGACAAAAAAATATGGTAATACTGATTTGTTTTTTTAAATGTTATTTTCTATCATGTGGTTTACTCGCAAGTAGAATAAAATGAGTATTTTATCAAAGCGTTATGGGCATGAAAATTTCGCCAACTCTATCTATTAATCATTTTCTTTAGAAAAATAGTTTTAAGTACTTTAATAGCTCACACAAAATAGTAACTATATAGAAATCATATATTTCTTATTTTATGATTTCCATTTTACATATTTGTTACAATGATTGTCAGCCTTAAAGAAGCTAATGGTATAGTCTATGATGACTAGATACCAGTAGTTGTTCTACTAATTTCATGAAATTATTCAACCGTTCAACTGCAGAATTATCTTAATCAAATACTTGATATCAAAACTCTCCGTTAGTCAAAGACATTCCATGAAAATTTATCCTGGTGAGTTAAGAAGTCCTAACACAACTCCAGTTGCTATAAAGCATTAAAATTTAAAACGTAATAGGAACTTTTTTTCAGACAATAATTTTATTTTCATCGGTAAGATATTATCCAACAAGCAAATGTATTCTTCTGTTATAAACATGGCATGGGTAAGCATGGGGGAAACAGCATCCTTATGACATTCAAAAGAATTATTTTTCTGGCTGTGAGATCTCTCATCCAACTCCTTTTCATCTTACACCGAGTTATGTGTGGTATATCAGTTGCAGCCATGTTTTTTTTTTAACTAGTGACCGTTTAGTTTGTCGTAAAATCGTTAGTAAGCTCATCGAATGTGCTTTGTTATAGTTGGAATACCTAAGTCAGTATGAAGGGTATCGTTAGAAACATATGTTGGAGATTGCGTTGCTATTAATAAATTTTTTTTAATGCGTTTCTTTTTATAGGGTACTAAATCTGGCAAGAGTAAGTCCATGTAGATTTTATAAATAATAGTATACGTTGAGTTTCTGTCTGGTGAGTAATTTAGAACACCTAGTCTCAGTCGAAAGTGTACGTTTACGTTTTGTTTTGATGTTTAGGTCTTGTGTCATCATTTTGTAGAAAAATAAATCTCAAGTAATTGTGCTTGGTTGTGTAATTATTGGGCAATTTTCTATTTAAACTGATAGGTTGGTTCGGTATCGCTATATTTTGAAAAATATGATATTTAACTTATGAGGGATGAATAATTACAATTCGTGTCTTACTAGACCCGACAAAGGCAAATGTTAATTAAGGAAATGAAGAAAGATATCTCTCAAATGCTCATTTCTATTTCAAATAGGGCTGACTTCAATAATTCTGTAAGCCACGCAATCACACGTCCAATGTCCTTCGCTTAGATGTTTGAGGTAGACGATTTAGAATAATGCGTGAAAGTCTTCAGCCTCGAAACCTGTTGGACAGTCCGTTGCGAGACTTCGATGGTCTCTTGATTCATTTCGTAACGGGAATCAGATTGCACCCTCTTGTTTGAAGGCGCTCGGTTCTCGATATCTCATTGCTAGCGACCCATTTATTACTGATAATCGTCCGGGCGGTAACATTGTTGTTGGAATGCAGACCGCACCTTCATTGATATACGGTATAAATTAAATAACGCAACAGTGGGTGTCCTTGTAAAACACTACATAGCATTAAAATGTTAATGGGTAACTGTGCAATAACAAATATATATATATATTATATATATATATATATATATATATATATATATATATATATATATATATTTATGTTAGAGTTTATTATATAATTGTTGACCTTTGAGACTAGATTGAGAAGTTAGCTAGGGATGACAATATGAGACTTATTTATTTGTAAGCCGAAGTTTTGAGCCTTCATCGGAGATAACAATTAATACATTTAAAAGAAAATATAATAATAAGGTAATTACAATAAGAAGACATTAACAAAATATGGAAACGAACCATAATATAAAATTATAATCTGGAGTAAACAGCCCACGACTTTCACTTACCTCCATTGTTAAAGTCAATTTAAGAATTTTTAAATACATTTAGAGAAGAAAATATGAAAGTAAGAGTAAAATGTTAAACAAATAATTTCATTGAGTTTCAATGGAAACACGTTTTTTTTTTTTTAAATAATATATTATATAATTATATACAACAATCAGTTAATTTTGTCCGCTTTTCATCACTATTCATTACATTTTACAAATTCTTGTAGAAGATATTATTTTTTTTAAGCTTTCCAACGGTATTTTGTACATATACATTATGGTTCTTATCTTTAAAAAAAAATACAGTAAAAAATCTCTGAAAATTTTTACTATCGTAAAACTAACAAGTAATAAATTAAATTTATAGAAATTAATAAAGTAACAGCGTTTAAGTGGGGATGTCTATGTGGATCTAGTAAATTTAAATTAATAAAAACAACATCAAGAAGTAAGATTACGGTTTTGTAAGAACAATTTTAAAGTAACATAATGTATTGTCATATATTGTCAGTTTAGTATTTTATTTCTTTAAAATTGTTCTTCCTTCAAAACCGTCATGTTACTTCTTAATTTTATTTTTACTAATATAAATATACTAATTCCACATACATATCTTCTTTTATTCACTATTACTGTTGTCTTATTATTTAAATTAACTTCTTTTTATTTCTTCTTATAATTGTATTGCTTGTTATATTTTTTTCTCATCCCTAATGAAGGGCCACAATGTAGGCTGAAACTTCGACTACCAAATAAAGCAAGTCTGTCTTATTAGAGTTTTTCTTTAAGATCCCTCCTGCAACCAATTTCTCCATCATATATATAATAATATCAGCACTATTTTATATATATTGTTCGAAATAATCATAAACCTAACCATCAAGCTTACTACTATTTCAATATTGGTCAATATTGGGCTGCTTAGTTCATTGTTTTACAATTAACCAGATTTTTGATGCAATGAGGTTCGTTCTATCCAACTGGATTTTGTTTCTCTCTCTCATTTTCTCATTTAATATATCAAGTTTGTATATAAACCAAACCACCTGAATACTCTGATCATCTTGGCCTCTTTGCTACATATCTTGAGATCCTACTTCCTTCCGGTTGATGTCAGGAAATATTCCTATGATTACCCGAGGCCACTCCAGAATTTCTGTAGGTATTCATTCCCAGGGTAATTTGAACGTTTTTTTTCTTCTTGTGTTTTCTAATTTGTTCAGCTGTCCATACCTTTGAACTGTTACAAGCCAAACATGCTAAAAGCTTCGAGAGAAAAATAATAATTTGACTAAACAAGCTAATATATACCATTCCTTAATTTTTTATCTATTTTAAATACTATAAAATTCGAAAGAATGTTGGCAATTTTAATGCACTTCTCCTGTTCGATTACATAATCTAGAGATGTGATGATAAATGCCCTCAGAAGAAAGGTGACACCTCCGAAAGATGATCCTTTTAAGATTGTATTTGGCAACCTAATGTTGTACACCATTTTTGGCAATGGTCGCGAACTATTGCCAATCTTGAAATTTTTCCATATAAAAGTTAAAGTATTCAAAATAAAATTCTTGTTGATTTTCAAAACAATACTGATTATATATTTTATTACTTGGTAGTTTATTTTTATATGTATATACATATATTCTTTTAGGGTGAAAAAAGATTTATATGCGCTTTTTTTTTTTTTAGCAGACATATTTTAATTTCCAAATTATTAATATTTAATGCTAAGTTTATTTATCAGTTTAATCATAAAATTATTTTGAATTGGAAGTATTACAGTTATAAATATCAATCAGATATATGTTTTACAAATTATTATTACTGTATATATATTTTATTGCTGTGTAAATATTGAGTTACTTTCACCACTATTATTCATGTCCAAATTGAGATAGATTGTAATATTACTCAATAAAAATTGTTGTTGATTCTTAAAAAAATGAAAGTTGAATACAATGTTTAAGTTTACTTTAATATACTTTCACATTTATAGTATATCCCTGAAATGACCTACCAGTTCTATCTAACCATTTACAATATATATTTCCTCTAGTTCTTATTGAATACTGAGAAACTAAGGAATAACAATTTTTTCCTAATAAAACATATTTTGAGCAACGCTAATTCTTTCTGTGTGTTAAATAGTACCACAAATCATACTTATATGCAAGTAAATTAAAGGTAGTATAAGGAAAACATCGTCGAGTTAAATACGGATTTCTTAACGGAATACTAAATAGAAGTTTCCTGGTGAACTGAACACTCCCTACTCACTTTACAGTATAAACAACCCATTACCTTGTTGGGAAATATCCACAAAGGAGCCTTGTATAACGGTGCACGTAGAGCATAAAGCGCCTGCGACCAAGGACAGACTGTCATATTAGATCGCTAGAACGTGAACTCACGTGGAGCTCTAGTTCTGAGATATTTATATAAACAAACATCCAAAGATACATTCATAACTGTTCAATATATCCATGTTATAAAAAAAATATTAAAAATTAACCTTCACCATTAAAAAAAAACTTGTGCATGCAGCACACAACTTTCACTTACCTGACTTCTTGAAATAAAGTTGTGAATAAATATTTTGATATTTAAAATTTATATTTATTGAGATTTTAAAATTTAGTATTGAATAATTAAAGGGAATGAAGGAAAGTGCATGAAAAGTTTATTCTAAACGAGAACGTTTTGTCTTCATCTTATTTCCATTAAACTTAAAATTGTATAAGGACCATATATTATATATATATATATATATATATTTTTTTTTTTTTTTTTATGGAAAATTTTTAAATAATGTAACATTAAACAATCTGTTTGTGCAACAATTCCAGGACTTTATGTATGACCTTTTTGTCACTAAGCGTTACCATCTAAAACTTATATTACTTAAGATAATGTGTGTTGTCGATTTTCATATTCTGATTTCTGTTCTCATGGTCTCTTCTGCTGCATTTTAGGGTGGTTCTAATGAGCTGAGGAACGGCGTTGTCTAGTAGATAGAGCATTAGTCTACTGTCCTCCTGGTCTTGGGTACGAATCCCGACTATAACAGAATATTATTTATTCTGTTAATTTATGGGTACCCTAGAGTATAGAGAACGTGCTTTAGAAGAATTAAAAAAAAAAAAAAACCGTTAGTTAAACTGTCAGACTATTTCAAGTGGGATAAAATTCTAATTGATTGTACTACAATAAAAAGAGTTAATTCAAAATTTTTAGAACCGTATAAGACATAACATTTTACAACTGTATTGTAAATCTGCAAGTAATAACGTCTATAAGTTGATGCGAGCTATGGTTCATAAAACATAAAATGGTTCGTAGTGAAACTGCTCGTTGAGAGCTCGTTAATGACTAATTTAAGTTGGCAGTTACCGTGACGAATTTCCTTCTAATTGGCTCCGAGTGTAATCGGTTGTACGTAAGGATGACAGGTTATAAACAAAACGTTCTTTACAAAATAATTGAAATGAAAAGTGTTCTTCAATTCAGATATTCATGCCTTTGTGAATGAATCTATTGGGGAGAAAATATTTGTTTGTAAGGGATTTTGCAAGCTTTTATCATGAAATGCTTGTCAAGATGGAGTCTTCGGCCCCGAACCTGATCAATAGTAGTAAAAGGAAAATTATTTTAGGATGCAAAACAGAACGTCATATGTTTATGGCGCAGAATAAAGTTAGATTTGATGGGATCCGTTTGGCTGTGGTTACTTTAAATTTCCAATCAAGGGAAAGAGAAAACAGAAAGCCTAAATTGATTCAATGAAAGGAATAATTATAGCTATATTAATTTGTTACTTAATATTTTATAAAACAAGATTATTTTCTCTACATAGACATAAAAACGTTTATTTGTGCCGATCCAAATCTTTGATATGTATAAAAGAGAAGCTACAAACGTCATTAAATCGACTAAACGAGTGGTCTCAAAATTCAGGACTAACTTTTTCGGCAAATAAAACAAAATGTTTATATTTTAGTAGAAGAAAAAATATCCCCGACCTACCACATCTCATGCTTAACAATGTTCCGCTACCCTACGTAAATACCTGTCGATTTTTAGGATTGGAATTTGATAGACGCCTGAATTGGGAGACTCATATAAAATCTTTAAAAGAAAAATGTTTAAAAAAACTAAATATTTTAAAAGTCTTGAGTGGAACTAGTTGGGGTGCAGATCGCAACACCTTACTCAAGATATACCTGTCAGTAATATGTACAAAGATGTAGTATGGCTGTTTTGTTTTTGGCTCGGCAAGAAAGGACATTTTGACTAAACTAGATGTAGTACACCATGCAGGCACACGCATTGCTACTGGCGCTTTCAGGACCAGCCCTTCACAAAGTCTTTGCGCAGAATCTGGCTTACCACCATTATCTTACCGACGCGATAAACTGGCTATCAACTACATCACCAAACTATTCACACAATCTACCCATCCTACCCACAGATACAACTTTAAACCTAAATACTCCACAAAATTTCAACTAAAGGCTAAACCAACCTTACCACTAGCAGAAAGAATGTTATCCGCCGTTACCCACTTAAAATTAATTAATATAAATTCAATAGAAAACAGGACCCCACCATGGACATTTCAAAAACCCCATCTACATCTTCAATTGACAAACTTTACTAAAGAGAATTCCAATTCAAAAGATTTCAAAAAACGCTTTGAGAAGATCATCAGCGCATTGCCTAGCCACAAGTTAATATTCACAGATGGTTCAAAGTCGGACTCATCCACTGGTTCAGCTTTTGTTGCGTCAGATTGCACCTACAAGTCGAAACTTCATCAATTTTGCTCTGTCTATAGTGCTGAAGTGAATGCGATCGCAATGGCTTTAGATTATTCTAGAACTCTCCCAATAGAAAATGTCATCATAGCCTCAGATTCATTGAGGGCTCTAAAAGCTCTTGACAATATGTATTCCAGTCATCCAGGAATTTTAAGAATCCTGGAATTGACCAAATCAATGGCTGAAGACGGAAAAATAATTCATTATGTCTGGATACCAGGCCATATGGGGATAATGGGAAATGAAATGGCAGATAAGGCAGCCAAAGAGGCTCTCACTCTCCCTGGTCGTGTTAAAGCACTGTTAACACCATCAGAACTAGCGCGCCCTCTAATTGAAAATGTTTTTAAAAAATGGGATGAAACATGGAAAAACAGCTATCCAAGCAAGCTGAAAGTGATTAAGAGTGAGCCAAAGTCTTGGAAAACCTCAAATCGCATCAACCGCAGTGAGGAGGTGGTCCTGGCCCGCCTGAGAATCGGACATACAAGGTTAACCCATGGGCACTTAATATCTAAGGATTTGCCCCCAAGATGTCAGCATTGTGGGGGAGCCCTGACAGTTACTCATATTTTCGAGGAATGTCCCTTCTACACAGGGAAATTGAACCAAAGGGGAATACCACTCAATGTCGCGGTTGCTTTGGGGAACGATATAAATAAAATTGACGAATTGATGTGCTTTCTTACGAAAATGGACTTTTATAAGCAGATTTGAAAATTGTATTTTACTATTATTATTATGTTTAAAATTATTATTATTTTATTTTCTAAATATTTAATTAATTAATTAATTTATCTACATACATATAAATTTATAAATATATATATATATATATATATATATATATATATATATATTATTTATTTATTTATTTATTTTTTATTTATTTATTTTTATTTATTTTATTTTATTTTATTTTTTTTTTTTTTTGTAATTTAACCTGATATATGTTTATCTTTTGCTAATGCTGTTACATTTTTTCTTACTAGTGATTATTCTTATTTATTCTTATTTGATTATTCTCATTAGTTAATTGTTTTCAACTATTTGTTGTTATTAGTTTTTTAGTAAAACAATTGTTCATTATTTAACCTTAAATTAGTTTCTAAAAATGAGTGTCTGGCACTGATGACCGAGATGTTTTGTGCCAATAAAATATAACAACCAACCAACCAACGTTTATTTTTTCATTTACATCTGGAAATAGTTTTTTAAAAATCTGGTTCACTCACACACGACTTTCTTTTACCTCCGTTGCTATAATCAATTTAAGAACTTTTATTTGATACTTTTATACGTTAGGCTGTGATACCTTTAAATTTTCCATTCAAGGGAGAAAAGAGAAAACATAAAGCCTTAATTGATTCAATGAAAGGAATAATCATTGCTATATTAATTAGTTACTAAATATTTTATTTTTACTTTTGAACCTAAAGCTATCAAAAAAGCAATAATTTCTCTACATAGACATAAAAACTTATATTTTTCCATTTCTATCTGAAAGTAGTTATTTGAAAGATCTGGTGCACTCAACTCACGAAATTCGCTGCTAAGTAAACTTCCGCAGCTAAAATAATTTTAAGAACATTTAAAATGAAGTTAGAGACGAAAAAGTTTAAAGAATTATAGAAACATGTGTTTCATCGAATAATCTATGATATAATTATCAGCTAGAATCACTTTGTTTCTTATCAGTTTTTCACCACTCTCCGTTACTTACCAGTTAAAATCAGTGTTTAGGAAAAAAACAAAAACATAAACAAATAGTTTTTTCTTCTTTCCTTTAGTTGGTTACGAAATTTGTTCAACTTGTCTACTTAGCCGTTTATCATCAATAATAAGATGATATGTTTATTTTTTTCAAATCTACAAAATGAAAGGTACTTTAAATGAAAAAAAAATTATAATATCGGTTTAAATACCGGCTTAAATGCCCTGTCAGACCATTTCAATTAGAATTAAATTTACATGACATAGTGATTCAAATGCTACACATAGCGAGTTTAGTGAAAATCGTTAATGCTGTTTTGGAGATAATCGTAATAAGATGCAAAATACATAGTATAGAAAAAGAAATAAAATAAACCTTATTTACAAATTGACAAAATATTTACAGATGATTTCGAATGACATCCTTACAGCAAAATGTGATGTTTATTTGGTAATTATAATCTATTGGCCTAAACGATTAATATGTGGCAAAATTAAATTGAGATTATATGGTTGTAGGAAAAATTATACAAAAAACCTAGATATAAAAACCGATAAAGTAATTGAAAATAAAAAAAATTAGAAATTAAAACAAACTAGCTTAAGTTAACAACACATGTTTAGTTATTTTATGAGTGTAGCGTTCATAGAAGATTTATTATAATTATCGATTAATGGATATTTTAAGACTGGTGTATTACTGAAGTAAGAAGTTGTTTGAGCGTGGACAAATTATTCAACTGTAGGTTTTAGTATAGTTTAAAGTAGCTCTTCTGGATTTTGGTGAAAAAGCTAATGTAACATCTACGGGATATGTGGTTCTAAAATATGAAATTTCAGTTTTATACAGCTTAAATTTTTTGAGCTCGTCTGTATCACACACCGTCTTGCGAGACCTAGTCATTTGGATTCAGGGGACCCTAAAACGTTTATTCCTGGCTATCGACATTTATGATCGCAATACTTTTCCTTAATATATAGTTCAAATAAAGTTAAGAGAAAGTAATAACTAAATTCATCATCTGGATGCTCATATGAGTTATAATCTGCGTTTATGTAGTTTCAAGGCTAATTTAATGAAAGTTTTTTATTTATTCAGTGTCATTCGATATTGAAGGTTGAGAAACATTGCATACCAACATCCAAAGCAGAAGGTCACCGAGAGACGTTACCTGAGAGGCAGGGAAGATAATTCAGCCCAATTTTCCCATCCCCTGGCCTCGCCTCCATTATCCCAACCACACAGCGTGCCGGCCTGAGTCCTACTCTAATTGTACCATATTCGCTAGATAGTCTGAGGATTCAAAAAGTGTTCGTGGATTCCACACGACTAATAAGAGATTTTTATATAGGCTTTACAATGTCGAGATTAACTGGTTCAAGATCGAATTATTGAGTCATATTGTTTTCTCCATCTTTATCCGACAGTGGAGGATAGTATTATAAGTGTCAACTCGATCAATTAAAATTATTAGAGATTAACTGGTAATATAAAATAAATATTTTGGTCTTTTCACTGTTTTAACAAAATTTAATGTCAACTACGACTTCTTACAACTGAGGTTAGTCAGTTCGGATTACACGTTTCACTGTGTTAATATAGCTAGCTCGCTGAATCAAAAATAATTTTTATCGAGCAGTTTAAAATTGAGGTTAAGTTTATATTTACCATTTTGGTTAATTATTTTCAATTATGAACCTTTTTAATCGACCAATAAGAACAACAAAATTTTTTACATTTTATGTTTATACATTATTATATTTATAATAATAATAATAATAATAATAATAATAGGCTTACCGAACCCGAAGGTTCGATGCCGATACCACCAAACTTCGCCTGCACAGACTCGTCCAATGTTCACCGGTCAAGCCCAAGCCCCCGAGATCAGCCTTAATGCAATCCTCCCATCGACGCTTCGGCCTACCTTTCGGACGCCTACCAGTCGGTTCAGCGAATACCAACTTTCTCGGAATCCGTTCCTCACTAAGCCCCACAACTTTACGCGCCCATTTGAGTCTCCGCGATGCTATCAACTCAATTATATTCACAGGTTTCAAACTCCGCAATTCCGCGTTGTGCAACCTTCTAAACTCCCCAGTGGCCTCATCTCTCTTCGGACCAAATATTTTACGCAGCACTTTATTCTCGAAAACCTTAAGCCGTTGTTCATCCTTCAAAGTAAGCGGCCACGTTTCGCATCCGTAAAGAACCGTTGGAAGAATAATAGTTTTATAAGTTCTAACCTTTAAGTTTTTAGACAGAAGCCGCGAGCTAAGCAATTTACCAACCGAATAATAACACGCATTTCCCACCTTTAACCGGGACTTTATTTCTTCCTGGATTTCATTTTTTCTTGTTATCATTGAACCTAAATACTTGAATTTCTCTACGTGTTCAAAAGTATGACCTGAAATATTAATATCATCAAGATCGCCACCATTTCTGCAACTAATCATATATTTCGTCTTATCGGTATTTAATTCGAGACCTATTTGTTTACCGGTTTTTATTAACACACTTGTATTTAGTTGTATAGTTTCTGTGTCTTCACCTAGTAGTACCAAATCATCGGCATACCCCAAAACCGGAATCTTGTCACCCATATGTAAGCCTTTCTCGGTACTCATCACCTTTTCTATAACATATTGTAAGGCTATATTAAACAAAACAGGTGAAAGGGAGTCACCCTGTTTCAAACCCGATCGCACCTTAAATCTCTCGGAGTAATTGTGACCGATTCTAACTTTATGAAATGTTTCCGACAAACACATCTCTACTAGGTTTACTAACTTTTTAGGTATCCCCTGTTCAATCATGATGTTATATAGCTTCTGACGGTCTATGGAATCATAAGCCTTTTTAAAATCTATATAAAGTTGATGGACTACACCGTTGTATTCCAGTTTCTTCTCTAATATTTGACGTAAGGAAAATATTTGATCAATAGTCGAGCGATTCCGCCTAAAACCACATTGGTAGTCTCCGATAATTTCCTCAGCGTATTCCGTGATTCGGCTAGTTAGTATTGACGAGAATATTTTATAGCATACTGGGAGAAGAGAGATCCCACGATAGTTGTTACAATCCGTCCTTGGTCCTTTTTTGTGAATCGGAATAAGTATTGATTCTTTCCATTCTTCGGGTATTTTTTCATTTTCCCAGATCTTTTTAACTAAAACATGTAATTTGGAAACGCCCGCTTCTCCACACGCTTTGATTAATTCACTCGTGATATTATCATTTCCTGCAGCTTTATACCGTTTTAATTTTCCTATCGCCATTTCAACTTCCTCTTTACTCGGTGCGTCTACCCATGGTTCAGCGCTCTGGTATTCAGAGGGAGGAGATTGATTATTATTTTCCGTATTTAGAATGCCGTCAAAGTGTTGTTTAAATGTATTTAATATCTCAGTCGGATCCGCAATTATGTTGTTATTCGCATCTTTAACCCCATTCAATACAGGTTCAAATCTTTTACGCGATTTGTTTATACCTTTGTACATCTCTCTTACGTTATTTTCGCTTCTGTGTTTTTCTATTTCTATTATTTTGCCTTTAAGATACTCTCTTTTCTTATTTTTTAAGAATTTTGAAGTTTCGTTTTTTACTAACCGAAAGTAAGCCACATTATTATCGCTTGGATTATTTAAGGAATTCATTATATTTATACTTACATATATTTTATTTTTTATTTCAGGTAAGGGATATCCGTAATCATCACTGCTTCATGTGATACACTATTCAGTAAGTTAGACATAATATCATTTAACCCAATTAAGTTAAAACTGTAATGGAATATACTTTGCTCTCTCTCTCTCTCTCTCTCTCTCTCTTATGTTTTCAACGCTCATTAATATTCTATTTTTTCAACAGTAATTTTTGTTTAATTTTTTGGGGGTATACGTCAATTTCCCTTAATTAACATACAACATTTTATTTAGAAAATTAAAATTTCTGAACTTGAGATACATCAGTATCGGTTAAAGTTTGCGGCTCTTTTATGCGTTTTAATTTTTTTTTTTTTTTTTTGCCGTTTAAAGTAGGTATTCAAATTCAATTTTTGTTTTCTAATCATATGAAAAATATCCTATTATTGAATCATTAATAAATTCAATAATAGCGTTTGAAGAAAGCATGATATTCTCTAATATTTATAGATGGGAAATGGTCGTCAGAAGATTAATGAAACAATAGTTTTAAGGTATAGTTTTTATCAATTTTCTTTTCTGTTATTTTTTTTTTAATATAAAGAATAATAAATTAAAGTTATGCATAATACCTTGGAGTAGGGTTCGCATGAGCTGAGTGAAGGCAGCGAATCAAGATATGAAGGGAACGCTTTGATTTCTGGTTCACACGATTTGCATTCTCGAGTTACGCACTACCATTGAACTGATGACCCACTTAGAGATGAAGAAAATAATAATAATGTGTGAAGAATCATTTCTACATGTGAAGCCGAAGAAACCGAAAACATTTTAGACAAAAAATTTAATGAAGAACTTTGTGGGCAGAGCTCAGACTGGTTATTTACTTAGATGAAGGGAGAGACTCCCATAGTTATATATTTTTGTTTGATAGCAGAACTTCCGCTAGCTGCCTTATTAAATATATTAAGTATTATTTTTAATGTTTGTCTCCTACCTTACACGAGTTCTCTGTATTCCCCAGATTCGTCAATGTTTGTCAATGAGTTAATATTAAACACAAGATTATACCATGGTTGTTACAATATCTTTTTTCCGATACTAAGCATCCATCTTTTGTTACCTTGCAAAACCTTTATCTCATTTTGTCGTTTTACTGAGCCTTAATGGAGCAAGAGAATACAATGATTTAGGTTTTCTTTTTTGTGCAATCTTGTTTTATTTGTTATGCAGTTATTATTGAATCAAGGGATCTCTGGGCCGTTGCATTTTCAACTTTCCGGTTCAACGAGTAACTGGTCGAATAGAAAAGATGGATTGCAGCGTTTTGTATTTTTAGAATATTCTTTATTTATCTCATGTTTAATCTAATAATTGGTTTCTTGTAAAGCAATTTCTTTTTAATGGTATTAAATCCTAAACGTTGACATATCTTAATTTTTCAACGTATCGAGATTTCCAGATACTCTATTTCTACTTAGTTATGTTTAATTTGGCGGTCTCTTCATTAAATCTTATCTCTAATAAAAGTTTTATTGCAGTTGTTTGAGAATTTGAGGCTTAAAATCCAATGGTCATAATCATCTTTATTTCAATTTATCTTTGTAGTAGACCCTCACACAAGACTGAAACGACAAGAAACTGTACGACGTTTTCGACTTCTTCAACACTTACTAGACAAACGTTCTAATCTACCACTTAACTACAAAAGACTCATCTACATGACTATCATAAGGCCGATATGGACTTACGGAGTGGAGCTTTGGGGCTCTACTAAACCATCGAATTCTTCGTATCCAATCCCTACAATCCAAAATCCTTCGTAAAATCCTCAATGCTCCTTACTTTGTCACGAACAAACTTATCCATAAAGACCTCAACGTTCCGTATGTTGCTGATTTGACCCGATCTAGATACCATTCCTTTCATGACAAACTCCATTCCCACCCTAATCCTCTCATTTCAATACTTTCTTCCTCTTCAATTCCTGACAATCCTCCGAGGCGTCTGAAAAGAAGATGGCCTCGAGACCTTCTAGTGTAGAAAAGTTACAGGAGTGCTGCCATTGGGTAGTTCTTCTTCAAGTTTGTTTCAAGCCATTTAACTTTTGTCACATTTACTTGTTGTACCTTGAAGTACAGTTGTAAATTTCAATAAATGATGATAAAAAAAAAAATCTTTGTAGTAGGAAAAAAAACTAATATTCGACTCTAGCCGTTGGGTCTTGAGAACATTTCACAGTGTACCACCTTGTATATTGATATTGCCTTGATACCATATTGGGTTCATTATCGCAGGTAATGGATGGCTCGTCAGTTCTTAGTCCTCGTCTCTTCTGACTTTCCCTGTAAAAAGGGTATTCCACTATAATGTACCTGACAGTGAGAATATTGTTACAATGTTCTCATTTCTGGAGTGACTGTTTAGCAATAAGATGGAGAAGGATCGTGCTAGTGTACCCTATTCTCAACTATGAATATTTGAACGATTGAATGAGCTCTATGTCTTAACTGATGTTTTGATAATTTTCAATTTGCTAGGAGGGCTCTCGTCCCGCATGCATTGCCAGGTGTCCGCTATTTCCTTCTGAATTGGCATTCGCATTTCCTCCGGGGTTAAGACGGTCATAATCTTGGCCTGGTTGAGTGAGTGCTTGTTTCGCGGCCTTGTCCGCCAGCTCGTTACATGCTATCCCTACATGGCTTGGAATCAAAATGAAGCATACTTCCGTTTTATTGAAGTATTTCGTATTGTAAAATTCAAAATATAATTATATAATATATGTTTTTCCTTATGGATTTATTTTCTTTCAAGTTTCTTTCAAACGAATTCCTTCATCAGAAGTACTTACATCCTTGCTAGTCCATCACATTTACCTCCGACAGTCGCCAATTATAATTTGATTAAAATAAATATGATCTCATAGTATTGAACCATTTTATTGAACCAATTAGAACCGAAAAATAAAAAAACGGAAGCAAATATTAATTAGCATATTCCCCCAAAACATATTCGAGATAAGTTTCCCACTTATTTTCCTTTTTATGCATCATCTCAGTTAAAATTATTGGAGTAAAAAAGCAGATGCAATATTTGAAATGTATTCTATATTTGTATTCTACAGCTAAGACATTATTCATGAATTAGACTGTTTTGTTGTATTCGTTGCATATTTTTAATTTAATTAATGGTGTATTAATGCATTTCAGTAAAAAGGGGTTAAATCACTTGCGTTTACCTTTGTTTTAAAGTTTTTGTATAGAATGGGTCATTTGTTTACAAATAATAATAATAGGTTTTGTGAACCTGAAGGTATGATTCAGATACCACCTAATGTTGCCTACCCAGATTCATCCAATGATTAACTTTTAATCCCAAAACTTCGAGATCAGACTTAATACAATCCTCCTATCGACGCCTCGGCCTACCTCTCGGAAGCCTACCAGTCGTTTCAGGGCATACAAATATTTTTCGAAATTCGTTCTTCACTGAGCCCAACAGCTCTACACGCCCATGTGAAGCGCTTCGAAGATCTTAACACAATTATACTGACAGAATACAAGCTCCACAATTCCGCGTTGTGTAACCTACTGATTCCTCAGTAGTCTCATCTTTCTTTGGACATAATTTGTTACGTAGAACCTTATTCTCAAAAATCTTAATGCGCTGTTCATCCTTTAAAGTAAGCGAGCACGTTTCACATTCGTATAAAACCGTCTTTATAAATTCTAACCTTGTTAATGGACTTTAATTCTAGCCTTGATCATTTGTTTACCAAGGTAATTAACCATGCTCTGAATTATTAAGTAAAAGTGCATAATTTTCGACCACAGACTGTCGATTTCTCAAACACCGCTCGATACCCTTTCGCTCCTTAGAATCCAGCCATATTAGCAGCATACCCCAGGAACCACAGGGCCCGCCATAACTATGTTATACTAACCTCTCCCCTTCTCGCCAGGATATACCGCAGAATGACCGGACTTTCACACACGGACAAGTGAAGAAAACAATGATGCCGGACCATGAGTTCGGAACCCCTCCCTCGGTACGGATCGCGGCATATTGACTTTCCCGAGTTGGATAACGCGTGGAGCATCCCTAGGTAATTTCTCCCAGCCTCTCTTACCTAACACCCATCACGACTCTTAACGCTTTCTTATTCATACTTCCATAGGAACTTGTTTCTGTTTTTTTTTGTTTTTTTTTTTGCGTGTAGGCAAATTATAAGGCGTTTTAGCGGTTGCCGTAATAATCTAGGTGTCATTATCTTCGCAAGGCACTGCGGCGATACTTTGAAATGCTATTTTTTTTTGTATTATTTTTTTTTTTAAGGTTTGAAAATTATATCCAATTGATAAGAGAAAAAATCGAACAGTATGATACTTACATCTTACTTAGTATCATTACGAAACCACCAATTTTTCATATTAAAAAAAATTGAAATTCTAAATATCATGCAGTAACAAAATCAATATTTACAAAGATATATATCACTGATATATAGTTCTATAAAGGGAAAATTAAAATAAAAAATTCATCTATTGATATTTCTAGCGATACAAAGTTTACATGTTGTATATTTTATCGAAAGCGAAGAAGCTAGATAATTTTTCATAGTTTTTTCATTATACCCTTTAAAATTCGTGATAAAGTCATATCCATTGATGATATATTCAAAAATCGTTTTATAAATTTCAACAGTTAAAGTTGCTGCAGCTTACAATATAAAAGGTATAACTCCATATCGTCTTGTGATATCCATACTTTTAAAAGGCTTTTCTGAACTCTTTTATGAGATTTAGCTTTGGTTTGGAAGTAGGGGGAGGGGGCTATCCCAGAAGGATATTTTTAAAGATTTAGACTGGAAAAGAATCAGTTTCAAAACATGTCGAAAACCATAATTATAGATTCGTTATAAGTCTCGCACCATCAATTATATTTGCTATACCATTTATGTATGCTAGATTTGGAGTAGTTCGATATTAATTGTGTGGCTTTATACATTATATCTTACATGATCTTTCCCATTTTTACTTTTCCTTATCTATATATGAAATATATAGCGAGGGAAAGTATTGCGATCGTGAAAATTTTTAAATTAAAGTTTTTCAACGGAATTACACGTTTTAGGGTCGCCAGAGTCCAAATAAGCAAGTCCCGCAAAAAGGTCTGTGTGTATGTGTGTGTGTCCGGGTGTTTGTGGTGAGTCCAGCATGAAAACGAAAAGTTATATGAAACTGAAATTTCATATTTAAGACAGCTATGCGCCCAAGATGTTACAGCAACTTACAAAAATCGGCCTACCCTACCTAAAATAAAACTATGTATTTGGCACCTTTTTACGATTTTCTCCAAAAACTGCTCTAACGATTTTGATTTAACTCGCTCTATCGATGTAAATTTTAATGGGTTTTAATATTATGTAGTTTAACATTCTGAGTGAAATATTCTGACAGGGCTTAAATGCTGATATTTTGAATTTTCTTCCTCTAAAGTATAATTGTATTGTAACCATATCATTTCATTACCATTGATAAGTAATCGTATTCGGGATCTATCTCTTATGTTGTTTTAATTTTTGAGTTATTTCTTATCAGTAGTTGACGGGTAAGGGGATAGATACTGTTTAATCACTCGTTTTTTAATGAAACATAATTAAACGATGCATTCTTTGAAGGCGTTAAAATGTGGAAAATATATAATTATTGCATAAATGTTCAGATAAACGTTCAAAAAATATTTCTTGTTCGATATTTATTTATTTGTAACATAAAGGCTTTTCGACCATAGAGGTTATTTTAGCCCTAAACTAATAATGCAGATACAATATAATAAAAGTAATAATACATACATATATACTAATAATACATACATATATACTAATAATAATACATACATGATAAATAATAAAATACAATACAAATATTATACATAATATGCGAAATAATACATACAAATATACTCACAAAATACATAATACATAATAAAATAAAATACATAATACACTAAAACATACATAATACTAATAATACAGATATAATATTTTAAGTTAAATACAAACAATTATATAAGATAATTATAATTATATAACTACATATAAGAAAAGAATAAAATAAAAAAAAATAAAAATAAATAAAATAAAATAATAATAATAAAAATAAAAAAAAAATATATATATATATATATATATATATAAGCTGAACCTCAAGTAATAATTAGAAGTCAGTATTTAAAGTTGTGTTACTAACGTACCGAGGTGCTGAACTTTGTTAATATGAGTATTTTTTACCTGTCTCATATATTTGCTATGCGTAGGTCTACATAGGTTTCAATAAATAAGTAATGTGTTTAATTTCTGTCTAAGTTTTCGTTTCGAGTTATTTTAAAAAAAGAGCGATTAAAATAGTCTTATTCTTTGGTAAAGGGTTATTCCTTCTTACATGCATAGTTTAGGTTGTTGTGGTTAGTTTTAGAGGTATTTCCTATGAATTGTTCGTGATACGGTGTACCGCTCTAATAATCTAAATGTTTATCTAGCATCTATGATGTAGAGGTGCTAGTGATCTCAAGAGAGGTTCTAGCGATTCATTGATATCATTAAGGTTCGTGAAATTTTTTTTTTTAGAAAAAAAAAAAACCCGGTGTTCCTACGTATAAACATGTTATAATAAAATTTTAAATTACATTATTTTGAATGTTAATAGCCTTATCTGGACAAACAATAAACATCACGTTTCTACCTCGATACACAATTAGATTTATTTTCAACAAGTCATATCGTCAATAAAACACAGGTCTTTAACGAAACCGTTAACCATCTTAGATCCCTATCGTTTCTCTTTTATCTTTTCAAAGCTTTCAACCAACGTACCGGTTCTATTCCCTGTTTCTATTTGAAACTATCCTTTGCTCATTTCCAAGACGAATGACGAAATGATGGATAGGATGAACCTCCAATTAACCTCAATATTGTGGTCTCTATAAAGAATAACTTAATGCCAGCTTTCTCCAAATCAAAAAGATCTTTGAGATATCCGTTACTTCGGGACCATTTTAAACGATAAATTTAGTTGGAATTTTTCATTAACTTGTTAGTTAATATGCATAGGCAACTTCTTAAATGGGCACATTTGTGCTACAACAAACTAAAATTTTACATCAAAAAGAAGATGAAAGAAAAGGCTAAAAAAAGTTTACTTATCTTTTAAAAAAATCTATTATTGGAAATGATTTTATACAAAGATTCTTTAATTTCTTGGTTCTAAGATTTAGGTCTGGTTAAAATAAAAATTTAAATCAGGACTTAAAAGCATTGTTTGAGAATAAAGCTCCTAATAGAGCCTACAGCTCTGTTTTCTGTACCCTTGTGATGAAATCTTATTTTATGTCCACATCAACTTACATTAGATTGTTATAATAATTTTTTTTTTTCGGAATTAGTTGTATAATATAGGAAACGAACACATTGAAAAAAAAAATCATAACAGGTCGAAGATGGGGTAACATTCAATCCTCCCATGAGAACGAAACCACTCTGAGATTAATAATATATATGGTATAATGATACATATATTAAATAATAATCTTAAAAAATAATAAATACATTTTAGAACATAAATGTATATATTTATTATGTATTTATGATCCGTTTAGAAATAATTTATAAAAAACATAAGTACATACATAATTCGTAAGAATTCGTGAAATTAAAACATGTAATAACAATCATCTCTGATTTTTGTTTCGAAGATTAATCATTTATCTTTGAATTTAGTATTTCCTGTATCGATTAAATAATAATATAAAAAATGTAAAATCAGTACACGTAAAAAGAAAGTTTATAGATTCAAAACTTTATTTACTTTAAGGGAAATCTTTTTCAAATAACTTAAAAGCCGTACAAAGAACCACTGAGTTTCACATAAGGCTAGAAAGCGCTCCCACATTCATTGAAAATTCTCAGTTGTGTTTTGTAGATTTAGAACCCTATATTTTAAAGATTTATTTTTCTGTCAAGTTAAACTAGATGTAATTTATTGTACTGCAGATAATATAATATAACTCTGATAATTATTTTATTCTCACAGCTTTCAAGGATATGAAGTTAATGCAATTAATAATAATAATAATAATATTATTTATTTGTTTTTAGGGCAAACCCCATACAAATAGAGCTGGCTGGCACAGCCCAATTAATAAATTTATCACCAGCAAATATACATAATTAATCACAATTTCAATAAATATTTAAAACAAAAACAACAAAACGCATATACAACAATAAGCATTAAGGTGCTGCTATCTTTATGATCAATTTCCTCCAGCATATACAATAACAAATGAAATATAAGAATATCAATAAATAATGTAAAAAAATAATAGTACTAAAGTAAATACTAAATCCCTACAAATTACAAACAAATCCCGAAACACTTATGAGTGATTAACATTCTGAGAAGAAAGATGTTGAAATCTTATTTTAAGATTTTCTGTGACAAAAATAAATAATAATTTCATGTCTATTACGTGGGGTTTCGCAAGAATTTCATAAAAGTCATCAATACTCACATTATTTAATTCGGGCATAAATCGTATTCTATTGTCATGGTATGCAGGACATCGAGCAAAAAAAATGGAAACAAATCTTCCAATGCGTCTCCTTAACAAACTAATGCAACAAATGCAATTGTACATTACTAAAAATTAAAAAAAAAAAATAAATATTTCAGCCTATCTTTAACCCTTGCAATTGAATAATAACTGACAAAGACCAACCATTTCATTACAAACTATGAGAATTATTAACCAATTATAATATTATATAATAATATATAAATATATATATATATATATATATATATATATATATATAATAGATAGATAGATGATAGATAGATAGATAGATAGATAGATAGATAGATAGATAGATAAATAGAGAGAGAGAAAATATTTGAAAATACACAGCTATACATTTTTTTTTAATCATGTGGTTGAAATATAATTTAAACTTTATTTTTAAATTAATAGGATTGTTATTATAAATAAATATTGTTAATTTACTTAGTCTTGGACAATTTAAAGTAAAAATAATAATAATGAGTCTTTTATAAGAGGCGTAAGAAATAAACCTATTATGTAATATCGTCTCTGAAACAGGAGAGTCAAAGATCGTTATTGTGTTCTTGGAGTGATAGTGAAAGGTTAAGGCACATGTTTTTGCCGCGCCAGGTGAGGATCGTGCTAATGGTTGGACAAGAATGACAGAGTAAATTTTAAGTGTTTTATTTTTTCTCAATAGTTTTTTTTTTTTTTAATCGTTAATGCTATATGTTATTGTTATAGGTTTCTGAAAGTTATCCTCCAAAAATGTATCTATGATTACACGTTGTTTTTTTTGTTATTTTTATAAAATTGCGTACCAAATTACCTTAGTAAAACTAAATGCTGCAAAATATTACACAACAGTTTATTATTTTCAAATGACTATATAACGGTATAACTGTTAATATAGCTGTGACTAATATGAAAAGCAATAAATAATTCGAAGGAAAATGTCTTATAACCACTGTTGTTTCCTTGCTATTTCAAACTGATTTCACTTACACTTTTATTTTTTTATTTTTTTTTTAAGGACATTGGAACAATGTTTAGGTATTTATTTATTAACTCATATGGCGGACTAATGGATTTTTTTATTCATTATTTGGGTATACGTATCTTTAAACGTAATCCCTCAAAATTTAAGGAGGAGAGGGGGTTAATTATTTTATTTTTTTTTTTGTTTTGGTCCATTACAAAGGTTCCTATTTAATAACAATAAACCAAAATCCAAATCGAATCGTATAAAATCTCAAAGCGCTGGTTGAGATAATGCTTGACTACTAATATTTAAACGTTCGCATATTTTTATTTATTTAGAAAATCTGATGAAATCGTAAGGGTCACACAGTTCCTTAACGATTTAGTTTATACATAAATTAATTTATTTATATAGGAATAAATTAAAAATGCTTATTGCTACTCTTGCTGTAAATATTTAGTAATGATGTTCTGGTTCTGGCTGTATGGAGAGCTACAATGCCAAAAAGAAGAAAAAAAAAAAAAATTAATATTATTATTACCAAAGAAAGTGTTCCATAGGTTTAAGTCACATAGGACCTAATATTTAAAAAAAATATAAAATTAAATTACTGGCAGGTATTATCGATTGAAATATTTCTACACAGATGATAAAAGCCCAAAATTCAAATCGCCTATTTGAAAAAATATAAATTTTATTCGTGCTACTGAGCAATTTTAATCTTCTTTAGTAGGACACTTCGAGGTTGTCTTTTGTTGACACATCATTTTGAACTGCAAATTTTCCTGTATTCTGTACCAGAACGCCTAAACCGCAAACCACTTTACTTCAATACCCAGTTCTGCAGAGCTAAGAATGTGGATAATATTTCAAGACGGGTTTTATGTAACCTGACAGTGAATGATGGATTCCATGAATATATAAACAGTGAAAGCGGTGGAAGCAAGCTAACTATGCCTACGAGCGACGCGCTCATAGAGGAAGAATCAGTGTCCGCATTGGGACATAATTTATTATCCCATAAAATGGCTTGTACCTTTATATATTTTCAAGCTGATATTCAGAGGAAGCATGGTTATATCCTAATTTCCTAGAACTATTTTAATGTCTTCCTATTAGGATCCCTGAGAACCAAAAGTCCATCCTATATTCTTAACCTCCTCACCCCATTTTCTTCCACCCACTTTTTAAAAACAACCTATAATACCTATATCGATCTATCCTATAAAACTTAAAACCTATATCATTCGTTCAATCTTTACCTTTTAAACATGTCTCTATGGGAAATTACGAAACACGGATACAAAACACAATGTTTTAAAAATATTGTTACAAATTCGGTATCTTTGTTAATCCTTGTGATAATAAGATGATTTTTCATAGAAATTAGATCATCTTTTTAATTAGTACTTTAAATTTTAAATATATTGTTTCGGATTATTCGAAAATCAATTTTTAAATGGTTTTAGAATTTGTTTTCACTTAGAAGACCAATTTTTTTCCAAACGCTTGCCTTAATGCACATCTAGACGGTAAGACGAACCTCCAGGAAAAATTTCAGTTTCACAACCATGGTCACTTTTATACTGTTATGACCAGAAAAGTGAGTAAAATGGTACTTTCATTTATAAATATAGATATATATGTGCTGATACTGATATCTATATATATGATACTGGCCTCTCATAGTTCCAGATTTGAATACTCTATTCAATATACCAACAAAAGGACATTTATAAGGATAAAATTAGGTAAAAATCTGTTCCTACTGTCAGCCTCTGATTAAACGAGGATGGAGAGGTCTTTTCAACGGCCACAAAGCTCACAACTATTTTTTTGAGTATATTTATAGTCAGACCAAGTCCTGAATAGGATTCATTTATTACAGGAAGCGCTGTCTCTACCTGCTACGCCACCTTGCTCCTTCACAGTCCAGTAGATTTGGATAGTGAATAAGACAGAGTGTTCCTCATGGTTCTATACTCAGTCACTTTTATCTTCTTTATTTAATTCCTTTTTATCGTATTATAACGAGAATAGTTTAGTTTATTGGTGAATCCATTTTAAATAGTCTTCACTGATTTTATCATTTATTTTTATTTATGTATTGTTTTGTTCGGGCTTGACCAACACTAGTGTTATTTGTGTATTTTTTACAGTTTCCAATGTTCTAGATTAAAAAAAAATTTCCAATCTTTAAGATTAAAAAAAAATTGTTTTAAGGCACGTCATTAAAATCCAAATTTGTTCTTTTATTTAGAATGATCCATCCAGATAATGTTCAGACTTTGTTCTCACTCGCTGATGTATGCGTAACTTTCAGTGAGTATATATAGGAAACTATGACATACTCAGCCGTTTTTTCATCAAATATTGATAGGTGAGCCGTGGATGCCCAATTATTATCCGAGTCAGCACCACTTTTCGTGTCAGCTGAAAATCTAGATAATTTTCTACGAATGTTTTCACTAGTAAAATAAAACTTATCTTCAGTTTATAGATTCTTGTAGCCGTCCAGATAATTGCTTGCCACGTCTTTTCTTTTATTTATCAAATAGATCTCTTAAATTGCCTATGGTGATGATCAACTGGTCCTCTATGACAGCCTTTTACGTACACTGTCTGCCAGCTCATTTCCCTTCTAAGGCGCTATCCGTGTAAGTTATCATGGAATCGTTGATGAAGAGTCTTTTGTGTTCGTCGACTGTAATTTGTCGCAACTTGTCTTGAGCTGAGGTTTTGAAGAAGACCCAGCAGCTTCTTGAATCTTTTTCGTGAATAATTCAACAGTCCCTTCCGGTTCGTTCTCATTTTCTTATAGAAACTGCAATTGATAAAGAAGTTTTTTACTTCCGACTATTAATAGTTCTCTTTTTACGTTGATGGGTACATCAATAAAATATAAGCTGTACAACATGTAAGCTCAGAGCAAATATCGGAGCTAGTATGTGCGGAATG
Organism: Piezodorus guildinii; assembly: GCA_023052935.1. Lineage (NCBI taxonomy): Eukaryota > Metazoa > Arthropoda > Insecta > Hemiptera > Pentatomidae > Piezodorus > Piezodorus guildinii. The sequence continues at coordinate 114,172,766 of CM041297.1, forward strand.
AGGTACGGTCCGTAATTCTTTGATAACAAAAAATCAAGAAGGTCAAAGTTAATCAATTAAAACATTTTAAATCGTCCGCCATTTTAAAACTAATCGGCTGATGTTAACGTCGAGGTATTAAGAGCTACCATACATACATAACATAAGATACAAAGGTCCATTATTGAAAATAATAAACCAAAATATCTAAATAGCAATGGCTTTTAGGTTAATCCTACATTCTTGCGGTGGACAATACCTGCTATTCTTCCAGATCTTTCAATATCACAATAGTGACACACCCCGGACCGTGAGGCGAACAAGAAGGGAGTTCCGAGAAGCTGCCGCAGGTGCCGGGGACTAGAAAGCCGTGGGAAAGTAGCCTGGCTAAATACAGGCAAGCCATGCAGTCTCGGTCGCCGGACTTTCTCTAAGATCGCCCCGCCCGTCCGTCTCCCGGATCCCTTCCGAGGCATCTTCACTTCGGTGACGGTAAAAAAAAAAAAAAAAAAAATCATTTTAAAAAGCTTAATTCGGCTTTCTCATTCGTATCGAACTAATTAGCATTGGTATTTAGGGTTAATAACTACATGAATAACAAGACAAGTGGATTCTTCCGATAACTGAGAAAGCTAATGCTAAGACCTTGTTTTTCTAATTATATTAGTTATGATTTAGATAGGAATCAATTATGTACAGTAAAAAACCACCTTTTTCAGGATATATATAAAAAAACATTAAGGGATGAAGAAACTAAGACGCATTAACCAATTTAGTGCTAGCATACCACCTTATTTTTTAATTTTTGTCATGTTTGCTGTCTTTGTTGGGTAGGGCGGGGATTGTTGAGCCCATGTTCAAGTAGGACTATTGAAATATATCGAAAACCATTTGCAGGGCACCAAAGAATTAAATAGTTGACATGAGTCGCAGGAAGGGGGCTTGGACGATCCCACGTGGCCATTTCTCCATTTCGGTAAGTTCATGCGCGCTTTGTAGCCTGGAGTATTTTGTTTGTTATTGTCAAATATCTTATATTGTGCACTGTATGAAAAAAATAATAAAAACTTTAAATTTAGATTCTGCCCAGAATAAGGGATCTCCAAGTCGTTTTACAAGTAAATTTAAGATAGACAGCAGCTTACCTTGTCGCCTTCTTCGTGACTTCTCGAACGGGCCCGCTCAGGCTCGGCAGTCTCCTCCAGCTGCTCCTAGATTTTATCAAGTAAAACTTAGGAGAACCTAAATTCTTAAAATTGAGTCCCTCTACGTGACCGGGAACCGTATAACACCACAAATATCGTCACAGACTACAAAAAACATACAATCGGGACAGAATCTCAATTCACACTCAGACGCTTTAGAAAACAAAAGACAGTCTAATTAAACATCTGTGCGTATCCACGGCTCAATCTAATTAAATTTAAATTAAGATAAATCAAAATAAATATTATTATTTTTAATTCATGTACGCGCTTACATATATATATATATATATATATATATATATATATATATATATATATATATATATATATATATATATACTTTTGGTATGTATGATTGTTCTGGGTATAATTTTAACTGTTTATTCGTAACCCTGCTTTTGTGTTTAAAATTTCAGGGTAGGTGTTAGTTAAGCTATAGTTGCTATAGTTTATTAATTTTTGGTTTTATAATATAACGTATATTGATAATGATAGCCCGTGTGGCTGAGTGGCTAGCGCGCTTGTCTTTCACGCCAAAGGTTGTGAGTTCGAATCCCAATCCCGTAGGGACTTATTCAAGCATTATATTAAATGGGGATTCACTCACGAAACCCTCTCCCGCGGTATGCGAGACCCGTCACGAAACTGGAGGCTACTCACAAACATATCCGTAGGGAGTGATGTCCCTCCTACTCTTTAAAATTGGTGGAGAAAGCGGGTGTATTCTCCCATCAGATTATACCCCGCGGCTAAATGGCCACAAGTCCTGTTGCGCCAATGAAAGAAGAAAAATGATAATTTAGATAAATTTTCAAATCTGCTTTTTGAACATAAATACTGGATCTAATGCTAAAGTTAAGCTTAAGATTCATGCTTTTTGGATCCTACTTCCAGTTTATTATTCAAAAGAAATTACTTTTAGTTTTGTTGTTTTGTCATCAAAAGACTATTAATATTAATAGCTTCTTTATGCATCATTTGTCTCCTGAAAAAAAAAAAAAAAATCAAATGTGTTTGAAGATATGTTTTTTCACTGAAAACATTGATAAGACAATTCCAAAAAAGAAGTTGAAGACAGATATTAATACAATAAAACATAATTATTTTAGGGTATGTATCTTTTTTTTGGGAGGGGGGGAGGGAGAGGGATTTGTGCCTATTACATTTCTTCTTTCCCATGAAGAATCAGGTTTTTTTAATTATATAATTACTTTATAACGTGTGTAATACTGATTTATATATCTGCTAAAGAATTAATTATAATTACAAGTATAAGTAAAAAACATCCCTCCTTCTCTTAAAGTTCCCAGGACGCGTGCCAGTTACTACTCACTTAATGATTTGTTTTCTTGCAGAACAGCACTAAGCGTTCAGTTTATAGCCCATTGTTGTTTATAATACCTTTTTCTTTGACAAGTATGCTAAATTATTTCAGCTCACTTCAAATAAATTTCTCACAAAATAATCTCTGAAACAAAGCATTTTTGAACTTGTATTCTTTAAGTACGCTTTCTTACAACGTTCGAATGAATGGCGTATCAAAACCATTTACAAGTTCCGATTGATTATTCAAGAAGTATTCGGCATAATTCGTTTGTTTCCTGGTGAAACCCGACTTTCTTCTCTGGTCCAAAAATTTATCTGAAACCCGTTAGGGGAATATTTCCGGAGAGTTGAATAAGAGAACAGACAGCCTAACGAACCCCCGAGCGATGGCTTAATTAATTTAATAATACAGTTCCTTGAACCTGTTCGTTCCACTCGGAGTCCCATATGCACTGCCTAGGCCACGCTCCTGTATCTTCTTAAATCCCTTCATAACCAGTTGAATCATCTTAGGATTTTTTTGTTCCGTAATGAAAAAATACATTCAAGTAATCAATGAATTATTACATTTTCAATTAATCTTTTACCTCCATAATTTTCTTATCAAAATTAACAATTCGTATTTCATTTATACCTCATTAACAATTTTTACTTTCGCTTACTTATATATGAAATATATAGTAAGGGAAAGTATTGCGATCGAGAAAATTTCCGAATTCCAGTTTTCAACGAAAAAAAGAGGTGTTAGGATCCTCTGAATTCAAATGACCGAGTCCCGCAAAAAGGTCTGTGTGGGTATGTATCTCCGTGTGTGGTAAGTCAAGTGCAAATAGTAAAATTCATATGAAAATGAAATTTTATATTTAAGGCAACTTTACGCCCAGAACGTTACAGCAACATTTCCATCAAAATCAGCAAACCAGAAGAGCCAATCTTTACAATTCAGTTTACTCCTTATTAGTATTTTCTCATAAACGGCTGTAAGGATTTTTATTAAACTCGCTATATCAAAGTAAAATTTAATAGGCTTTAATATCATGTAGATTTCATTATGATTGAAATAGACTGGCAGGACTTAAATACCGATATTTTAAATTTGCTTCTTCTGAAGTGCCTTTAATTTTGTAGATTCTATAAAAATAACTATATCATCTTTTTAGTACTGATTAAAAAAAACGGATAAATATATAATTTGTGCGAATACGATATCCAACATAAGGATAAAAAAGTAAAAATATTTTGTAAACCAATTTTTGTGTTTTTGAACATAAACACAGTAATATAGACGTGTAATATGCCATTAGAAAGCTAAATATTTAAAAAAAAAAGTTTTCTTTTACACTTATACACAAAATTTTAGAAGTTCATGGAAGGTGATGAAAAGCCGATTAAAATAATTGTTTGTTGTATCTAATAATCTAACTGATTCTTTAATAAAAGACGTATTTTTAATTAAAACTCTATGTGATTAATTTTTTAACGATTTATTTTCATCTCTAAATGTATTTGAAAATTCTTAAATTGATTTTAACAACGGAGTTGTGTGTGAAAGTCGTGCGTAGCGCGCACCAGACTTTTTAAAATACAAGTTGCATAATTAACAAATAATACAATTATAAACTTTTATTTATATTTTTTCCGTCTATTTTATTTATATGTAGTATGATTGGTCCTGGATTTTTAAAAATTCGTAAAGGATAACGGAGAGAAAAAAAAATATTTTATATAACTATCATTTAGTATGATAAATAAATTATGGAAAAAATAATGTGATACTTTTTTTTAAATTATTTCTTTTTAATATAACTAATTTACGATATTCATTTAAAGACTTTATGAAATTAGAAAAATGTATCTTTTCTCGCTCGATTTCATATTTTCAATAGTTAATTTAATCGAACCGAAAAAAAAAATTTGAACTTCTTAAACTTTCGAAAGAAATAGGCACTATACGGGGTTGTACTCGGTCTGGGACTTATTGAACTTCAGTAGAGAAAGTTTTATATTTGTTTACATTTTGTACTTACTTGATTAGTTAATATACTTTAATTTTATTTTCGTTACACTCCTCGCCCTGCTGGAACCCTTAGAACGGTGGTGAGGAAGTGGCGGCCAGGCACATGTCCGCTTAGCCCCAGAACTCCCCCATTGTCTTCAGATCACGTAGGGCCCGCCTGTTCCATATGCGATCGCTCCGCTGTCCTTTCTTATTTCTATCTCCGAGGGGCAAAACGATCAAAGAGAAGCACAATGGGAGACGGTAACTGCAGTGTCCTTGTTCATTCCGGTCTCTTGGTGGATTCATCACAAGAATTTCGAGTGGTCTTCTTCATTCTGGGCTGTATGCTTTAAGAGAATTTCTAGATGCACTGGTTCAGATTTCGTTTTGGAATCGCTACTACCAGTATTGAAAGTAACGAACTTCTTAGATCGTGAGCTGAGGTAAAAAGGTGGTAATTTGAAGAAAATGTGTATCCTAGAAGACGCCATAGTACTCTCTGGACAGAGTAAATTTGTACATCTGCCACCTTAGAACGGTCATTATTAAATTTTATTTTTCTAGAAGTCCGTTTTTTTGTTAATGTTCATTAGAACTATATTTATTACTAGTGACTCGTTGCTGCTTCGCATGGTAGCGTTATAAATGTAGTGTCATTTATCTTTAAGAAAAAATTGACCGATTTTGAGTTTATCACTTTGGGATCATTGCCTAATTAGAGAATAAGAGATGTTCATAAGTTTATTGCAACTTCCTATTAACGTGCACGACTTCTTTTGTGTCATATTAACTTTTCTACAATATTCTTCTTCCAGTGGCGCGACAGGCCGTGTAGGCCCTGGGACTGGGGTTCAGGACCTGTAACATGAGAGTTAAGCCGCGCTAGCCACTCAGCCAACATTAGGCAATTCAAATTCTATATTCCTACACATATTTCAAGAATAATTTTTTGATGACATAATAACAGAAAATTTCATTTCCTCTCCTATAGAAAAACTTATTTGCAATGTATTTTACTTCAAACCTTCAGAAAATAATGCTATAAATGATGGTTAAAACGGTAATAAAAACAGTCCCCTGAGTAAAAAGAAATTCGAGGAAACCGAGAATCAGGACTTCATTTTATATACATACAGATTAGTATATTTCGAAAAAGGTTATGTTTGATTTCAACTTTTTATTTTATTTTTTATATGCTAATTTTTATTATTCTAATTAGCTTTTTATTATTCTATTTAACTCGTTTGTAATATCTGGCCCACAATCAACAACAGACTCGAGCCACGTGCCTAGCAGTAAAGTCATATGTAAATGATACATTCCATGGCAAAATAATCCTCTTAAATAAGCGTAATAGGATTACTACAAACAGCAAAAATATGAGTCTGACCTGTCGAATGATCTTGGATGAGGCCTAGAATTACTAAGTGAGTTGTTGATCTTTCACTATTTGGGTTAATATACATGAAAAATAAAGAATCTTTTCTTTTTTAATTTTTCTGGAAGTTTTTCTTAATATTAACAATTAAATATATACTCATGTACTGTCATTTATTGATATATACTCAATATATTATATTTATTGAATATATACTCAATTAAATATATATAAACTCATATACTTCAGTCCAAGATGTTCCTCTATACAATATAGCTGTATCATCGGCGAAGAGAATTATTCTACCAAATATTGGCTCCAAAGAACTAACATCATTGAAGTACAATAAAAACAGCAATGGTCCCAATGTACTTCCCTGAATAACGCCATAATCACTGGGCAATTCCACACTGTTTTTGCCTTCAACTGATACATACTGCATTCTGTTCTGTAAGTAGCCATTAAACCATTCCAGTACCTTTCCACGAATGCCTAATTTTTTCTAGCAATATAGTTCTGTCTATGCTGTCAAAAGCTTTCGCCAAATCCAAAAAGACTCCCAAAACATGGTCCCCACAATCCAGAGCACTGCAAATATAAGAAGTTAAGTCCAATATAGCATCCCCCGTTCCTTTGCCTCGGCTAAAGCCATAGTGTTTAGGACTGATTAAGTTGTTTGTAAACAAAAAATGGGCTAGCTCTTGCTTAACTAACTTTTCTAATAATTTAGACAACACATTTATCATTGATATAGGACGGTAATTACCAGACTCATTTTTTTCCCGCTTTTGTAAATCGGGACTACCTTACACCTTAACTTCCTTTTGTGTTTATTTATTTTATTTCATAACCATTCACATCTATCAACGTTTCGGGTTGTTTCCTCATTCTCAAGATATTATGTGCTTATCTAAAAGTTCATCAATTTTTTTTCTTCATATTTGATGAATTATTGGTCATATGGTTGGTGCTAATTTTCGCTACAACTTTTCTTCTAAAGCCAAAATCACCTATTGAATTTTCTAAATTAGTAAATTCTTATAAAATTCTCGAAATAAAGTTTATTCCATAAGCAAAAAATAAAATAAAATGTACCTCTATTGCTCATTTAGATATTGGGTTCAGTACATATAAAGATTCTAATTGTTTCACACTCAACGGCCGGTAAGGAGGTAATTAAGTCTTGATCACGCTCAGCCACCAGGTTTTTCCATAAATTTTTAGTTACTCACTTTATAGAGACTGGATGTGCCCCAGAAGGGTCTCCATATCCCAGGGTCACTTCCACGGCTGAAATAAGATAATAAATAATTCTCCATCAGCCAGGATTCGAACCCGGGACCCGGAGAGAAGTAGACTGGTGATCTATACATTTTATCACGCCGCGACGCGCCGCTACTGCATTCCCTAAGTAAAGTGGCTCTAAAAAAAATATTTACTTTATATCTCAATTTATGACGAACTTAGTTTTACTAAACGACAGGTTCAATATCTAATAAAATGATTTTGGCATCTCTAGAATATCATGATATTTACAGCCTGTGATGAAAGATTGTCAGTTGACGTTAACACAATATTTAGTCTTATCTGCTTCTGGTTTTTCTTTCTTTTTTTTTTTTTTTTTTTTTTTTGTTGACATAACCCAATGTTTTAACAGAGCTCCCTCTCCGCATATAATAGAGACACTAAACCTTTGGGAGGGCTCGTATCGCTCCGGCAATTACCTTATTACAAACAGGCCTAGGACATAATAGACAAGAGCTTGATGAACTCATAATCAGACTACAATAGTGCGCCTTAATAGCTACTACTAAATTAGTCGCCCAGTGACCTCCTAGTCGGAGCAGGAAGTGAAATCGTCCTCAGGAGTTTTCTACTCCTCAGGAAACCATAACGCTAATTTCTACTCGGTGAAATGTCGGTCTCGGAGGAAATTCTGCACTTGACGGTTATTTAATTTTTTAACTATTCATTTTCGAATGTGTGCTAGTTCCCAGGGTCCTATTTACGTTCTAAATTTAAAATTGTTGTTGAAATAAAATTTTCTATATTTTTTAAGATGATTATTGTAAATAAAATTAGAACTACAAAGGACCCACTGACTTATTTTAAACTTAGTTCTTCATTTTTTAACCATTGTTATTTATATCATATTCTATTATCTGATTCTAAAAAGTTATAAACGTCACAAAGCTATATGTAGTGCCTTAAAAGTTTCTTCAACTAGTTTTTTCGTTATACTATTGTATTTCCTATAGAATATAATTAACACTTGGTTATAGAACAGCTTATAATCTAAGAAAACGATGAAGTTTTTCAATTTTGAAGTTTTGTATATGTTTAATAGATACAATGACGATATAAACTATTTCGTACAGTATGTAGCGAGTAACCAGCTAGCTCAGGGGGACACTTTCATCCGGGTCCTCGGGTTTGATCCCAGTCGTGACAGAATAATTATTCATTCCATTATACCAGATATTGATTCATCCTGGTGTTGGTGGTCTACCATGGTCTACAATGTAGAACAAAAAGCCTGTATAAAGTGGGTAACCTAATATGAGGGACGATTCAGGTGGTTAAGGGAGATCTCGAAACTATAAAAATTAAATTTTTAGTTTAAAGTTATTGAAAATAAAAATTCTTTGGGTTATATTTTAATTCCTCATAAAAAGTAAGCAATCGGACGATATTTTATAACAGGAATATAATTTTTTTTAAGTAATCTATTATAAAAAGAATATTAATATATTAAAATTTAGTGTTAAGGAAGTTATCTCGAATGTACCTACCCACCTAGTTAATGTTATGTTATTAGAAGGAAATTAAACCTCTATTAAGGTTATATAAATAATGTTTTACTTGAAAAATATTTCATTCGCATCATGCATTTCCATATGCCCACATATGCGTTACGAATTAATAACCTTCGGATTAATTGAAGCATTGGGGTTATCATGATATCAAACTGTATTTATACTTTTTTACTATAATAGCACTCCTATGAGGAATTTTTCTATAATTCCTGCACGCTTGCTTGGCCATAAATCGCTTTAAAAGAATTTCAAGGCTAAAAGAAAAAGTACTGCTCAAGAGGCGGTATCGAAACAAGGCGAAGAATGATGGCATTTCAAACCATCTCGTCCCGCCTTACCCGTCCTAGCAATTGCTTTGGATAATGGACAGATATTTTAAAAATAGGTTTATAAGTTAAGGTTCTTTTTTTATTTATTTTTTTTATTTTACAACATGCTTTTAGATGAGTTTTACTTGTAGCTCCACAATTCTCTTCTAATTTTGTCAGGCTCAGATACGAATAAATTCCTAAAAATTAAGGCGTAGGTGAAATTTTATTAGATCATTTATTGGAGAACTAGACTTTTCCTGCGTTAGTTTTGTGAAGAGTGAAGGCACTGGCATTCTGTTGTTCTGATGCGATAATAGTAACCATAACGACTGATAAAGGACGGATCCAGAGGTTGTAAATATGGACTTTTCGGAAGAAGGATTGGAGTTTATACACCCCTGGCAGGGAAGAATTCCCAAAGTGTAGGAGCGAAATATAGTTGTTAGGATCTAAGTAAATATTATTTGGTTTTGAAGGTTTAAGCTTCGATAAACCAAATGGGATGAATAGTTGTTAGCTCAGATAGCTACTATACTTGGCAACAAACTTGAGAGCAACTTTTCTGGATTTCCCATTCCTTTAGTGTTACTTAAGAGTAAATATAGTTTTCAAAATGATACAAATTATTACACAATGGTTTATTATTTCCTAATAATTATATTAGATTGTAACAGTTCATATAGCTGTTTACAGGCAATTAACTAATATGAAAATCGATAAATTAATCAATGCAGAAACACTATTAGCAATTTATATTCAAAGGAAATAGCCAAGAATGACAACTAATTTCATAAGACTATATCTCTGTTATTTTTTGACCGATTTTGATGATTACTTTTTTACTTTTAAGGAAATTTCATTTTTTATTTTTTTTAACGTTCCGTACATCGGGCAGAGGGATTTTTTGTGTTGTAGCCGTATACATAAAAGGGAAATTTCAATATTTTCCCCCGTTTTGGGGTCCTGATAGTAAAGCATAGTTATTTTTCTCAATCTTAAAAAGTAATTGTTGGACGTATAAATAGATAAAATTTCATTTTTTTTTCCTGTTTTATAATTAATCGCGGTGTCTTGATTAGAAAACTATATAATTTTTTGTCTATCTAAATATATAATTTGTCTAATATAACTGAGTTATTATATTAAAGCATTCTAAATCTACCTGCAATACGAAATAATTTTTCTGATATCGACGTCAAGGTGTTAGCGTTTTTGTAGGATGCTCTGGTATTTTTGTACCAAATATCGAAAAAAATGGTCCAGCAGTTTAGGAGAAAAACCGCGGACGGCTTTCGACGCATAGATGGATTTTTTTTATTCCTCATGCAGGTTCTACGTATCTTGGAACACCCAAAATTAATTGAATGATCATTAATGCGTAAAAAAGTTCATGGGGAAAACCTTACGTAATACTTATTTGACTGGCTACATTCTATTCTTCAGTGATCTAGCTTTTAGGCACTATGCATCCAAACCTAAGTTGCTAAGTTGAAGCTTTGAAGCCTCCACCTACTCCAACCTCTACAAGTGGCCGAATCCGGTAGAGGCGACACCCGAAGACACCTGTAGCTGCCGGAACCCGAACTGGGTCGCCTGGAACCCGTTAGCCGAGGCCCGCTAAAAGCTGACACTCCTCATGTTCGGCTTTCTAACGTGTCCTCTGGCTCTTCGTCCTCTTCGACCGCCGTCTCAGGGAGCTTTGATTGGTCCATTGTTGGCGAGAGCAAGCGCATCCTCTAGGATCTAATGGATTTCCGATTAGAAAGGACTCGCCAAGCTAGGTCTGTTTGTTAGTGTTTTCTACTTGGCGAGTGGTAGTATTGATTTCATCCATTTAAATGAATTTATTTTTTGTTATGATTCGACAATGACCTTTTCGACCTACTTCAGCACATGACAGTTCCAAGGTTAGATCAACCTTTTGTTGGAACATTGAAAGAGACTACTTCCTCTTATGAATCAAAGCGTTAACAAAATGTATGCCTAACTCAATAATACAATAATATTCCTAGGTTTGTTTTAATTAACATCTTAATTTTTACTTTCACATATATTACAATGTTACGAACTATCAAACAGTGTATGCAAATTTTTTATTTGTATTGTACAATTCAAGTAAACTCTACAAAACATTCCCGAAATTTTGGGTACCATCCTTATAGAGGTTGGGTGTGCCCTGAAGTGATACTTATTCTTATTCTCCAGCATCATCCAAAGGTTGAAGTAAAAAAATAAATAATAATTATGCCACATCTGTAGTTTGAATATAGGACCCAGAGAACATTAACATAGTTATTATATATAGAGAACATTAACCCCAATATTTCTTTAAAATAACCTATAAAAATGAAATTAAAATTCTCCAGTTGCTTGCCAACTTTGTTTGTTTCATCACAAATGATAGAAAACAATTTATTATTATTAATTTATTTATTGGAATTCACAACTGTATAATGAAATACAACAAGTAAATTAGAGTGAAATATAAAAAAGCATGAAACACATGTAGAAAAGCTTCCCGATGGAAGCACTCTGAAGAAAAAAATAAATATTTTATATACAAACTGATGCACTGAACGTCTTTACATTTTCAGCACAAATGTTTATATTTCATTTTCTTACTCAGGAATATAATTGAACAAATGTTTTGTTAACTGTATTTATACCAGACTCAATTTTACCATAAGAGTCCTTGGTTTATTTATCTTCAGGTTTACTGTCACATCAATGACAAGTTACCAAAATCTTCAGTGTATGCAACTGAATTTTACAGTAGAAAAGTACAAATACAAATTAAACCCGTCTATTCCTAGATTTATAAAAATAATTTCATAAATTATCACATTAGGGTTTTCGCATACAATTCCATGCTCTATACTGGCTGGACTTACACGTGCTCAGTATGTGAATAACGACCCGTCGTTTTGGTTTCTCAAAGACATTTAAATTTCATTTCAAGGTACAACATTAAATTTAGTAGACCACCTAGACCTAATCTATTCGAGAAAAAAAATTAAGGGGATATAGGTTCTTTTTTTGTACCTATTGTTCTTTTAGTTGGACCATCAGGCAACCTCCTCTCCCTCCAAAAAAAATAACATTAAGGATAGGGTTCCAGTCTTTTCTGTCCGTCAAAACCTAAATATTCTGAGAGCTAAAATATTTATATGTGGTTATCCATAAATTTTATTTAACGTGAAAAATATCTTACTACACTTAAGTATAACATATTTTATTTCAAATTTTATTATAATATTCATCAAATTTTAAAAAAATGTTGTCGTGTAACTGTACATTTCTTGAACTGATGATTAATTCATACAAATATTATATTTTATTGGAATATATATTATTGGTGTATTTTTTATATTAAACCTATTTTTTTCTTCTCTCCTTTATTTTACAACAATAAAGTAACAAATAAAACAATTGCAAAAAAAAAAAAAAAAATTGCAACAATATAGGCATTTTACATACAGGTATTTTAGTTTTAATAGTATTATATTAAACCTAAAATCGAACAATTCTAAATAATATACCCATTTTTTAAAATTACACAAAAATAAATATTGTTTTCAGAATGGTATTTGCACAATAGAAGTATTATTTGCTATATAACCTTAGATAATACCTAAAAAATGCTGAGGAAAAAATAATAAAGCTAATTAACAAGTTATTTATTAGCATTACTATATATATAATGCTACTAGATATATATCTAATCTGGGAAATACCATTTTTAATGAAATATTTTATTATTTTCCGATTTTCGGCTTGAATGAATTGAGAACAAAAATTAAATTTATATGACTAATCTAATGCTCTTTGCTATTTTTTAATCATTGGAATCAATATTGAAGATAATATTTATTATAATTAATTAAAAATAAATAATTGTTGTTAGTCTTTAATATATTTATTCATTGAAATATATAAGCTTTCTTAAAATATATAAAACATTCAATATTTAAATTTTCCGTATGAACATCTTTGGATTCAATAACTTCTTAAGAAAACCAAGATTTTTCTTGAAATTTAATAAAACTATTTTAATATAATTATGAATATGAATTATTCATCTTATCTATTTAATATTTTACAATTTATCTTTTTGTTCGCAGGTAAATGGACACCAAGTGTTGAAAACATTTGTATTCCGTACTATCCTTTGTTTATGAATCTCGCATTATAAATCAAGTAAGAATATTTGAAAACTCATATATTATATTTAAAAATTAAATAAAGTAATATCCCACTGTATCTGGAATATATTTTGACAGTTTGAGACTTTTGGAAGAATGGTGTGAATACAAAATTGAATTCCATGTATACCCTAGGGCAATATCATTCCAGACAAACCGATTTCTACCCTTCAATGGCCCCGATCAGTTTCACAAGATTTGGCGAAAATAAATGTTTCTTTGGAAATATTCTAGACTGGAACAGATTTCGCTCTTGAAATTTCGGATTCGTACATAACCATATTTTGACAGTTGTATTGCCCGGCGCTAAACTGATATGAAAAATCAGTCGTGAACAGTATTTTTTTTGTTATTTGTCAATATGAAAATACGAGTCGAATCAACCATCTGAAGTCTACTCTAATACGATTAAATTAATATTGATCAATCAATTTAAGTTACAGTTAAGTTTATTTCTCTAGATTAAAGTAATTTTTGGATTTAAAGAATGTAAAGAAACGTTCGGTATAAGTTTATAAGTATTTCTCCCTTCTTTGATTATTTGTATTTCTTATAGTCAAGCATGACGTAGTTATAAATAATTTTCAAAGAAAGATATTTCTCTCCTTTATTTTTTTGTATTCCGATTCTTCTTATATTCTTGACCTCCCCACTTCTCATTCTTCAACTTATACCTTATATACAAGATCCCAAGCTACTGATTTATATTACTCTATATTTATATTACTCTTCTCATAAAAATACCCCATGACAATTTAAAATCTTTGCCTATGTTGTTTTGTAATCGCTTAAACTTCTCCATTCGTAAAACAACCTCTCAACCGCCATTAAAGCTCCATTTATTAGCCTGGTAGGTGACCCTAGGATTTTTTAAGGGGAGTAAAAAATTATTGGTTTAGTCCCTTCGGAGGGGACATAAAATAGTAATCCCGAGACTGTGCGATTTCAAGTACTCGTTAAAGACCCCTATCCTAATAAAACGTAAATAGGCAACATTTAGGACTCCTACTGTACTATATTCCGATTATCTACAGTAAGTGATATTAAATGAATAAACAAACAAACAGCATTATCTATTTTTCTCACTCTTAAAAATTCATTGTTTAAATATTCTTAGACTTCAACCGGGTATATAATAGATCTTGATAGACTTGTTCTTTCTTATTTTAATGCAATATTAGGTCTTGGAATTTTTTTTTGGTCTTGGAATTTTTTTTCTTTCTTTACAGTAGCTAGACGATTTTGAGTCATTAAAAATAGATAAAAATGTGATAGTGGTCTGAAAATGATCTATTTTCCTTTTTGACATATTTCATCACAAACATGAGCACTAGACTTGAGCAATGAACGTCTTTACATATTTCTAACCTTTATACGGCATTCTATGACCAAGGAATATATTAGTAAAAAAAAAAAAAAAAAAAACGCTGCAAATTATTACACAATGGTTTATTTTTTCCAAATAACTATATCACGGTGTAACTGTTTATAGGCAATGAACTAATATGAAAAGCAATAAATAATTCAAACACAAATGGCATATCACCAATGCTAATTTTAAAACGCTATATATCTGCTAGTTCTGAACTAATTTCTTTGATTCTTTTTCATTTCGTAGAAACTATAATTCTCTATGTAATAGCACTGCAAAAGCATCCGGGCTGGATTTTTTAAAATTCGTTATTCGGGTTCTACGCATCTTGAAACATAAGATCTCAAATTTTGTATACAAAGAGTAATTTTTTTTTGTTTTAGTCGATTACAAAGGTTCATTATACAAAATAATCAACCAAAATATCTTAATTTTAAATAACATAGTTATGAACACAGCTTACAGACTTACCACCGTCTGTAAGTTCCGATTTCTTTATGTCAATCCATTTGTCAACACTTTTCCTGTTTTATTACTTGTTAATATCCTTTGGATTTGGATGCATGACCACAAACCACTAACCACAGCACATCCCAGCGTTGGTATAGAAGAAGATCCTAGGGGTACGACCTTGTTTGACCCGTGTGGGAGTTAGGTCACTCCCCTCTGGCTCTTGCTGTACCTGGATATCCTCACTGTCTTCAAGATGAAGATCAAGGATGGGCTGAAGGATAGGATAGAGATGAGGATACCTCTAGAATAAGAATATGACAAAGTGTAAATAGAGTTCATAATAAAAATTATGATTCTTGTCCCAAACAAAATATCAAAGCCACTTTTTAAATTGATTACAGCATGTTGAAATTCGTTTAAAACTCCATGTTTCTTCTATCCTTTTAAGAGTACTTTAAAGTAATGTTTTTTAAAATATTCTAAAATATGGAGAAACAGTTAAAGTATAGGGGGAAAATGAGCTGCAGTGCTTCGTTATTAAGACTGATAAACATTATAAATAATTAGAATAATTAAAAAAACGTTGTGAAAAACCGTTGGCAATAAAATAATAAGCTGAAAATTTCCGAGGCACTTCTTTAACATCTGCTTAATTCATATATAAATTTTAAATCCTTTAACTGGATTCGAAAGAAATGTAGGGATATGAAAAGTTTAAAAATCGTCGAAAGAGATAAGTAAACCGTAATTTTACCCAAAAAAGATTTTAACGAGAAAAAAAAAATGCCAATAGCAAAATTATTCTATATTAAATAAAAAAGTCTAGAAAATACTTATTTCCTTTTCCAATGACACATCATCTGCATATATTGTTTCTTTTTTATATATTATTTATTATTGTAGGTACTATTTGGCTAAATATAATATTTACTATCACTATTCAAGAATTTTTTAAAACTTATATGTAAAATTTAATGAATTACTTCTCCTTTATTTCACATATTATGTTAATTGATATAATGCTTATATCATCTTATCAACACTAATACTAAGTTGAACGAATGATAAACCAGCAAAGGAGAAATAGGTAAAATATTTGTCTAGGTATTTCTTTTTTTTTTTTAACATAAAAATAGTACTAAATTGTTATAATATACTGTTGGGAAGATAATGATTTTAGAAAAAAACATTTATCTTATTTAAAAAGTCGTGAAAGATAATGTAAGGTGAGGAATTGAGCATAAACCTTGGTGATTGTTGTATATAACAATTGTATACTGTTTTATTATTTCATCTAAAATATACGAAACTGAATGTATTGGGTTGATTCACATGAAATGTCCGTTTTTATAGTTTCTGAAATACATAAAGGATTTTGCAGTTTCTGTTGTTTTCTTCCGAATGTTTACATATTTAAAGTAAACAGTTACTATTCCTCTACCATATTATTAGCTTCCCAATCAATTACCCACTTTTTAGTATACCTCCAAATATAACCATTGGAAACACGCGATTTTCGAGTAATATTTTTGTACGAGTTTAAACTCGGCCATTCAGCAGCTGAGGCTGCTAGAAATATTTGCAAGGCGTTTGGGGAAGGGAGTGCTAATGAGCGGACCATTCGCTGTTGGTTTGCTAAGTTTTCAGCTGGGGATACAGACTTGAAAAACTTGCCTCGAGGAAGACCTCCGTCCGTAATAGACAACGATGTCCTCAAACATCCGGTAGAAGTAAACCCATAAAAACATTTAAAGGACTCTCAGCACAACTAAATGCAAGTGCATCTACCGTTTCCAGATATTTAAAGTGTATTGGGAATGTAAAAAAGCTTGATACATGGGTACCTCATGATCTCACTGAGCGGCATGTTTCAAAACATGTCGTGCAAAAATTAAATGAACTGGGCTACGAAGTTCTTCCGCACCCACCATATTCTCCCGACTTGTCTCAAACAGATTACCGCCTGTTCAGGAATTTAGACAACTTTGTCAAAGGAAAACTTTTTGAAAATGATGATCAAGTGAAAAGTGCGTTTTCAGATTTTGTTTCACTTCGAAGCTCAGAGTTTTTCAGTTCGGGGATAAAAAAGTTGGTGTCACGTTGGAAAAAATGTGTAGAAAAAGAAGGTAAATACTTCGAATAAAATTATCTTGTTTTCATATCGTATTTTTAATAAAAATCCTTTACCTTGAAAACGGACATTTCATGTGACACAACCCAATAATTCTTTAAGCTTTTTTGAAATATAACTTAATTTAAAAAATCTCATATCGATTTTAACTACCGGGGAAGTGAAAGTCGTTTGTTGTGAACACCAGAATTTTAAACATTCCATTTAAAATAAATTTAATAAGTGTATGGAATATTTTACTTCATTTAATCAAGGTTACAGTCTTTATTATCTTTTATTTATATCTGGGACCAGTTTAAAGCTATCTGAGAGTTCCGTTAGTCGTATTTAATAGAAGAAAAAAGAAAGATAAAATATAACCCATATAACTAGAAATCGTTTTTCGATTAATCTACTTTTATGAAATTGAACATTGTTAAAACAATCATGCTGTTATGGAATTGAGGGAATTTCTCGACCCGTGTAGTGTGAACAAGGCATCTTTAAGCGTTGATTACTTCCAATTGGTTTCTCACAGTTTAAATCGAGGGATTCAAACAATTTTCTTCAATAAGGATATTCGTTCAGCAACATTAAATTAATAGCTAAAATATTAGTTAGCTAATGCCACGCTCTTATACTATAACTTCTTCATGTAACTTGTAGAATGATAAAAGGCATTCGATATCTGTAATCGAAAAATGAAACTTCAGTGTGACTAACTAATAATTAATGACGCCTAAAAAAAGTCACTTGGTATAATAATTCATCCAGGCTTAAATAAACTACTTACTAGACTATTCAAATGGATTATTACTATTTTAAGTACAAAATTAACGCCTGTTTTGTTTACTTCAACATTTACTAGATAAACGCTCTTCAAATCAATTTACATCATTAGCACATGATCGTACAGACGGAGTTAAATTTCGATCGAGTTGACAGGTAAAGAAATCTCTCACTTAGCTACTTGAATAGTTTAATAGAAAAAATAAAAAAATGTCGGAGATAATGCATCTTTTCCAGTTGATATTAAAAACTATCATGGCTCAAAGGATCTATTAACGTTCCGTAACTTTCAACGTCACTCGCGAAACACGTTCGTAACAAGATTTTGAAATCATATTTAGCATCGTTTAACAATTGCGATCGTTATGACCAGACTCTACTGTGTAATCAATTCGATCGGAGTCCAATACCTGTCTTTTCCACTTTACAATCAGAAATGTTACTTTCTTAAGGTGTTTTGTTTGTCAAATAATTCCTTTGGTGTCAGGACATTATAAATATCTACCATATTTAAGACTGTATAAAACATTTATATATAATTTTAATAATAATTCATTTATTTATACATATAATTTCTTTATTATGTCCATTCAGAGTAAAACTTAAGGCAATAAATTTGGGCTTTAGTGTCTTAGAGTAAGAATAAAAAAAAAACAATAAATATTAATTAGTAAATAATTTAAAAAATAAGACCAATAACAAAGAAAAGGAAACTAAAAAAACATATAGAGGGAGAAATTCTCATTCAATGTTAATAGCTTCTTTATAAAAATAAATTTATTATTAATATTAAACACTTGAACATGAGAGAAATATGAAGGATTAAATGGCATGTTTAAAACTAATTTAAGTTGTATAAAACTTAAATTTCATATTTAAAAAGCGTATGTCCCTGAGATGTTAAAGCAACATTTTCACCAAAATCCAGGCAACCAGAAGAGCCATTTTATACCATCCGTTTTGGACTTTTTTAAGATTTTATCAAAAACTGCTTGAACGATTTTTTTCATTAAACTCACTATATCGATGCACAATTTTAAGGACGTTATTATCATGTAGGTCCCATTCCGATTGAAACAGTCAGATAGAACTTTTTTTTTTTTTTTTTTTTTTTTTTTTTATTTATTGGAATTTACAACTGTATACAGGAATACAACTAGTAAATTAGATGAAATATATAAAGGCATGAAACACATGTAGAGAAGCTTCCCAATGGAAGCACTCTAAAAATGTTCTAAACTAGAAGGTCTCGGGGCCATCTCCTCTTCAGACGCCTCGGAGGATTGTCAGGAATTGAAGAGGAAGAAAGGTTTGAAACTAGAGGATTAGGGTGGGAATGGAGTTTGCCATGAAAGGAATGGTATCTAGATCGGGCCAAATCAGCAACATACGGAACATTAAGATCTTTATGGATTAGTGTATTCGTGACAAAGTAAGGAGCATTGAGGATTTTACGAAGGATTTTGGATTGTAGGGATTGGATACGGGAAGAATTCGATGGTTTAGTAGAGCCCCAAAGCTCTACTCCGTAAGTCCATATCGGCCTTATGATAGTCATGTAGATGAGTCTTTTGTAGTTAAGTGGAAGATTAGAACGTTTGTCTAGTAAGTGTTGAAGTAGTCGAAAACGTCGAGCAGTTTCTTGTCGTTTAAGTCTTGTATGAGGGTTCCAAGTGAGACGTTTATCAAGGTGCAGTCCTAGATATTGGATCTGTTCAACCGGGACAAGAGGAGTATTATTGAAGGAGACAGTAGGGCAGGATGTCATAGGTTTACGACGAAGGGTAAAGGTAATTTGGTTGGATTTGTTGGTTAAAATGTCTGCCTTAAAAGTACTTTTAATTCTGTAGATTCCAAATAATGAACCATATCACTTTATTAGCATTGAAAAAAAAAACCGGTTAAATATACAACTTGAATGAATTATTTGATAACCAACGAGAGAAGAAAAGAAAAATATATATTTAGTTTTTTTTAATCTAAGAATAGTGTATAATATACTGTTGGAAATCTGAAGATTTTAGGAAAAAATATTGTCCTGTTTACAAAGTTGTAAAAGGTTACGTAAAGTGAAAAATAGAGCATTATTTATTTATTATTAAATCTAAAACATAGGTTTCCAATGAAACTGAATATAAATCTTTAAAATATTTCCAACTATATTTCATAGTTCTTAAATTAATTTTAACAACAGAGGTAATTGGAAGTCCTGTGTTGAGCACTAGATTTTTTAACATTTTTTTACCCCTACCCGAACCATCTCATCCTTCAAGTTTATTATTTACATTGCGTTTATATAAAAAATAATTACCATCTATGAAATAATCGGTAAACAGTGAGTATCCTAAATCTTACATGTAATTTATTAAATAAAGATAACAATTTTTTTCATAAAAATAATTGACTTTGATATGTAAACTAGAGTTTTACTTGTTAAATTATTTATAAATAGTTCTAACAGTACTGGGAATTCAGATATTACATAGTTTTTCATCAAGCTCATGGATCATATACTAGTTTCCTAATCATTAGCCTTATAACTATTAATTATCATTGGAAAAACACCAAAACATTCACTATTGTACTATTACATTAAATAGTAATCAATCAATATTAAAAGAATTTTTCGCCGATTTTGGCAACTTACAAGACTTAGCTACAAAAGGCTTATTAACTCGACTATCTTAAGCCTTATCTGGGCTTAGGGAGTTTAGTTTTAGGGCTCCACTAAACAATTGAATTCTTCTCGCTTGCATTCCTTGCAATCCTAAGCCCTTCCTCAAACCCTATTTTTTTTACAAATAAAATCAAACAAAATAATCTTTAAACTCTATATTTTGCCAATATTGTCCTAATCACGTACCGTTCCTTCCTCGAAAAACTCTACTTTTCTCCAACTCCCTATTTACAATCTTTGCTTCCTCTTGGACCGATGGACATTTTAGAAGTACCTAATCATTTCTAAGTTCTTCTCAATGCTAAAGAATTTCAATTGTATTAAAACCAATATATACTTCAAAAATGATTTTCTTACCCGTCCATAAAACAGGCTATTTTAAAAAGAAATCTGCCATAATATTTTAGGTTGGTTCCAAATCAACTCTTGTAATTGTAGTGGCTGTGGCGTTTGGTAACTCCTGTCCCTCTCACTATTACGTCAACAAATGGATGTAATTGTTTGTTTCTGCTTTTTCGCTCTGTGAATGGCATTAAAGGAATAGTAATAAAATATATTATAACTTAATATTTCATAATTATGCATATATATGTTTTTAATTTGATCTCCTAATTACAGTCATGTCATTGAGCTCTGCTACTAAATTCTTCTTAACAATAAATTTCTCCCCTGTCATCACAATAAGCCTACAGTAATTTCGGTGTTTATAATGTTTCATCCCTTTTTAAGTATAATCCCTTAATAAGGGCTCCTATTTATACTATCTCTATCAGAAAGGTAGGTTTTTTATATTCTCAATTATAACAACACTAATTCTATACTTGATTAAGAAATTACCCATTTATTTTAATTACCTTTTCCATTTTTATTGCACAAAGCTTAATTTCAATTCAATATATCTAACACAACCCCTCATGATAGCCGAGCGTTCTAAATCCGCTTATTGTCACGGGCTGAGCGACAGGTGTGGATGTAAAAATAAAAAAAAAAAAAAATATAAATATATATATATATATATATATATATATATATATATATATATATATATATATATACACAATATATATCTAAGTACGTAAAATTCTCTAAGACAGTTTTTCATTTTTTCTATATTAAGGAATTCGTCCCTAGGGTATGGAGACCCTCCTGGGGCAGACCCAGCCTCTTTAAATTGGGTACCCAAAATAATTGGGGAAAAACTTGGCGGCTGAGCGTGATTAAGGCCTAATCACCTCATTGCACTGCCGTTGGCCTAGAAACAGTACGAATCTCTATATGTACTGAGCCCAAGACCCTTCATGGGTTGTAGTGGTACAGGTTTTTTTTTGTTTTTTTTTTAAGAAATCCGTAGCTTTCGGCGTCTTGCGCAATATTCACCTGAAAAAAATTTTACTCAGCAATTATTTATTGAGATTTATAACTGTAATAGTTAATACATCAAGTAAATTAGCTGTCAGATAAAATACGTGAAGAGAAAATACCCATTGTCTCCACTAGGTAATCTAAACAAGAAGGTCTCGAAGCCATCTTCCAGGAATATTGTTATTAATCATTATCATTATTGTAGTAATAAATAAGAGTTTACAACAGTTTTGTTGTTTTTTAAACAAAATGAATAAAAATTTGAAATATTTTCACCAGTAAACTAGGTATTTTTCGTTACTAGATTTTCTGAAGTATATTTTCTACAAAGGAAAACCAATTGGATTAATTATATTTATAAATCTTCGAATATTCTTATGTAAATATTATCCTATCCAATCTAAAAAGTGTATATTACTTCAACATTTCCGGTATTCATAATATAAGATTTATGCTTTATTTAATGTTTAATTGTTAAGCTATCCTCACACAAGACTGAAACGACAAGAAACTGCTCGAAGATATCGATTACTACAACACTTACTAGACAAACGTTCAAAACTTCCAGTACATTACAAAAGTCTCATCTACATCACAATTATCAGACCTATTGGACATATGGAATCGAGCTTTGGGGCTCTATGGAACCATCCAATTCCTCCGCATCCATCCTTACAATCCAAAATCCTTCGCAAAATCCTGAATGCTCCTTATTTTGTCAAATCAACTCCTCCATAATGACCTAAACATCCCATTTGTTGCAGACATAGCCGTGATAGATATTCCCTCTTTCCATTCTAAAACTCGCTACCCATACAAACCCACTGTCCGTAATTTATCTTCCTCAGATGACCTGATAACCCTCCAAGGCGACTGAAAAGAAGGTGGCCTCGGGACCTACTGTATTAAAATAGTTAGTGAAGTGCTACCACTGGATGGTTCTTTCTCAAACATTTTCATGACTTTTTATATTCATTCTACATATTTGCTTATTGTATTCTTTAGTACAGTTGTAAATTACTATAAATAAAAACAAAAAAAAAAATTGTTAAGCTACTAAAATAAAAATAAGACATTTTGTCGTTTAGCATTTTTTGTCCGTTGAAATAAAAAAAAAAATTACATTACGAAGAATATTATGTAATGGATTTCTAATTAATTTGTAGGGAAATCCGACTAAAATCAGATAAAAGACACAATGGTACGTGGTTTGCTACTTCCTATATCCTTCTTCAGGGAACTCCACCTTCGCATGTGGAACGTATAATTTATTTCCTAAAGATACTGTATTCTACTCATCTTAGAGGATGCAGATGTACATTTTGTTTCTATTATAATTATTAAAATAATTATATAAAATAAGTATAGTTTCGATAATGTATAGCTTTATATCTCAATTAATTATTAATAAATCAACAGATTTTCTTACTAATTAAATATAATACCATATAAGGAAATTGAAAGGTTTCTAGTAATTCTTGATCTTTAAATCAATATAAATACTAAGGATAATTTAAATAGATTAACAAGTAATATGCCGTAATGCAATCTTCCATTCCCGTTAGTAATTACATAACTTTACTATCGCGTAAATGCAATATAGTCATTCTATTGTCTATCCTAATCGTGTGTAATTGTAAATGTCCTCACATGTAAACGTTTACGCAACGAAAGTCCTCCGTTTTCAAGAACGCGGCGACAATAAGATGTACTTGATTTTCTTACATGGAATCAGTTCCTCTACAGTGTCATTAGTGTTATGACCTTCGCAAGATGCGTTTTCTTTTCTCACGCATTTATAATCATGTTTGCAAATGGCTTTAATGACTATCTGTTTGAGAAAACCAACAAATATCTTACGGGATAATTTTTTGTTGATTTAACTGTTGATGCTCTACCAAGCACGACATTTATAAATAATTTTAAAATAGAATAAATCTTATATATTTTTTACTGAAGTAAATCATCCTTTCTTGGCCGCTCCTTTACTCTCTGGAATTCTCTACCTACTTATATCCACCATGCAGCATCTCTGTCCTCATTCAAATCCCAACTTATCCAATACCTTCTGTTATAAAAAAAAGACGCTAAACCCTTTTAGTGCCGGAAGACGATATATAATAACGCCTTATTCTTAGCATTTTGAGAAAACTTCATCTCTGAATAAATTTATAAATGATCTAATTTTATTGTAATGGTAAAATTTCGTTGACAAAGAATTGTAAACGGTTTGGGTCTGGCATTTTAAACATTCTATGCCAGAGTGTGCACTGAGACTCTGTTAACGCTGGTGCGATAAAATGAACACTCGGCACCAGACACTCTATAAGTCCAAAGTCGAACTGTTCATGATAGATAGAACTCAATTTTTTATATTATTTATAATTGTTTTATTCATATTATTTTCAATTGATATTTCAACATATACATTTCGTTACGAATACGTGGCCTTTTTAGAATATAAATATCATTTCTAGTTTTGTTTTTTATAAGCGTGTTTCCAAATCGTTGCATATATGTCAAATTCGGACGGTCATCTTCGCATAGGCACTCGTTTTTCATCCGGCATTAAAAGGGTTTACAATTGGGATATTTATATTCTAGATGTCGTAAATTAAAAGAGAAGAAGTATTTTTTCATTGTCTGTATTTAAACTTTGTTATTAATTCATTTTTTTTAAATTATATTGAAAGAAAGTAGTTTTTAATAACTCAAATTAAGTAAAAAAAAGATGATTTTTCTGTTGTTAATTAATGTTTTGTAACAGGAGCTCAGGAGTATCAATGTTAGTATTTTCAGTAATTTTTTTTGTTTGAAGAACCTTTTTATCTTTCTGTTGGTCTATTCCTGGACTCATAAACTAAGTTTTCATTATCTAAAACCTCTAGTTCAAATATTACCGACAATTTTCATTGAACAGTGGTTTCTCTTTTACTTTAAATACCAAATCAAGTAGTGCCTTTTACATATTTCTTATCTTAGCCATGTAGAATGACCTATTTGGAACGCTGTGATGAATTCAGTAGAGGTACTCTGAGCCATTGAATATCGTATGCCCCGGAGTGGCGGCCGTGTTGGCAGGAATTGAAAGCCAGGAGATCCGGTGAAACTCTTGTTGGCTGTAACTAGACTGCTACCGAATCCACAAAAGCCACTGCCCAAGAAAGCCATTTAGACTTTCGTCGGATGAGATGTAGACAAAGCCTCCCAAATCGCTCACTTTCTAATTTATATCTGTTTATTACAGCCCTCCGAGGTCCGTGGCCACTCCCTTGCCCCCACTTTCCCCTCTCGTCTGCTTCGGGTAGTGTTCCTCCATTCATGAATGGGTGCAAGAATAATAATATTATTTTTGGGAGAAGAAAATTTAGGGTGCAGTCAAAAGAACACACAATTAAGATATGAACTTAATAAACAGGTGGCGACGTTTCGGCCTAAATCATAGGCCTTCTTTAGGGCGTTTGAAGGAGAGTGTCAGAACAATGGAGCGATAATGGTGTCTAGAGTAGGGAAATATTGAACTAAAATTGGCGGTAACGATGGTATGATGGTAATACCGAGTTATTCAATCAGAAACATGTTACCCTACCCACTGAGATACTTGTTTCTACTAAAATAAAATAATTAATGCTAATTTTATTCGAAAACAAGTATACGATATATTTATGTTAAAATGTTTACTAATAAACTGGTTAGGTAAAGTGAGTTTATTCCTTTAGAGAGGTTTTGATTTTTGACTCGACCTATTCAGAAGTTTAAACAAACAACTTAACAACTTTATTTATGGAGGTTAAGGTTAGGTTGTCCCACGTTCTTCATTTTATTTTTTTTTTTTGTGTCACCCACTTTGGCGTACGATGGATCAATCATTGTCTATGGCTATGTGATTTTTCGCCTGCCCAGTATTTCTTCATCCTCTTAGATCTTTTCCTCCTCTCCTCGTCAGAAATACGGTATATTCGTTTGGTCTTGACCCTATCCTGGAACCTCATTTTGGCCTTAGTTATGTTCTTCGCAGATTCGTTCCTCAACATCTCATCTGTAATTTTTAACTATCTTAGATCCTTCTCAGTCTCATTAAACCAATTCGGTTTTGCTTTATTGTTGCAGAAGATTATTTTAGTTATCCTTCTTGGATCCCACGTTCTTTTTTAAAATGCATATTCAGTATTTGCTTAAACAGTAGAAGTCATTCACCATAACACTACTTTTAGGTCGTTCTTTGAAATTGAGCCAGCTAACGTTGGGATATAAGGCTTAGTTTGCCATCCATATCATGAGAATGTATAATAAGAGACTTAAAACTAATTTTAAGTGTAAAGTTGGGTTAAAAATTTAATAAAACCTTATTTTAACGATATTTTCATTGAAATCGAACAAAATATATTATAAACATTTCAGGAATTATCTCTAGAGTAACAAATCAAAAATTAATAATAAACGACGGGTCTATGTATAGTTGAACAGCCTCAAAAAGATGGACAAGGCCTTGGAAGATGGATGGCTTGTTAAAGGCTTACGCCTTCCTCTAGTCAGTTTAATTGAAAACAATATATTAGATATATGTAAATATTCTTTCAACATCCCTTTAGGTAAGCCATTAGGTACAAGAGACTAGCTATCCACGTTGTCTTAGCCAGTGAATAATAGTGTTCTGAAGACTGAAGAGGATTGAATAAACCCATAGCAGGTTGACAAAGTCTGAGGAGAAAGCCTGTCAGGCAACCGAAGGACAAGACGGGCCGCTTTGAGTATAGCCTTCTTTTTTTTTCTTATTCAACCCCTTTATTCATTCCAGTTGAATAGATTTTCTTATAGATTTTATTTATTTTATTTTTTCTTTGGTGTTAGAAGGGTTCAATAGGTATGCTACTGGGCCTCCCTACTATTGAAGATGGTGAAAAAATCCCGTGCAGTATTCCACAGAGATCAAATTATATCGCTGAATCTTGTGGTAGAATTAAATCAGATTTTTATTGTATCCTACCTCCTTGTATTTGAAATACAATTCTAATCATCTCTGATAACAATTGTAATACCGAACATTTTAATAATAATTTCAAAGTCAGAAACATATATTACAATAATGTTCTTATTTGGTTTTATTCCGATAGTAATCTAGTTGGCTTGAGATGTGATATTAATACTCATATCGTCTGCATTAGTATCACTATAACCAATCACATGATATGAGGTTCAGCTTAATTCTTACAGCTTGATATAGTACACCCAAACATATTTTTTTCCACCTAAGAATGAATTTTATTTCGGAAAAAGCAAATTTTAGGAGCTTAATTTAGATTGTTCGTTATAAGTAAAACAAAATTATTCTGAAAAAGACAATTATTTAAACATAAACTGCGTTTCGGCCTCGTTATACCATCTTCAAGTGATTAATTTCTTTCAAGTAATAAAGGGGAGCCCGTGGCTGAGTGGCTAGCTCGCTAGTCCCTCATGCTATAGTTGTGAGTTCGAATTCTTGTCCCGGTGGGGCTTTTATTAGAAAAACAGGGATTCACTCACAGCCTCTCCCCCGGGTATATGAGACTCGTCAGCCAAATGGTGGACACTCACAAAATTAGGCGTGGGGAGTGACGACCCTACACCAAAAATTGCATCATGAAACGTGAGTGTTAAACTCACAGGAGTTTACACCGCGAGGCCCAGGGCCTACACGGCCTGTCGCGCCACTGAAAGAAAGAAATAACAAAGAGCAAAGTTCACCCAGCACGCTTTGTTAATAGAGTATTGCCTATTCTTATTCTTATTATATTTGTTTCATAAGACTTTCTTTCTTCACTTGATATTAAGGTGTGATACTAAGATAGTAAAAAAAAAAAAAAATTGTATTGGATTCTGAAAAAAAAAAAGTTTGTTATTTTAACAGATCTAGACCAGGCGAATTCTTTTGCTTTAAGTATTTTTAAAAAAATATATTTTATTGATGTTTACAATTGTACTTAATATAAATAAACTAAGTTTAAGGGCTAATTTACATTTATGGGCGTGAAAGTGTCTTGTTAAGGAACTATGCAGCAGTACAACTTTAATTTATGTTATTAGATTCTGACGCCCTAGTCTTTTCAATCACCTCGGAGGATTGTCAGGAATATTCGGCAATGATAAGTTGCGGACAAGGGGATTTTTGTGGGTAGGAAGTTGGGAATTAAAAAAGGTATATCTATTTTTGGATAGATCTGAAAGAAATAAGATATTAGGGTCATTATGTATGATGTTATTTGTGATGAAATAATGAGCTTTTATGATTTTTCTAATTATTTTGGATTATGTGGATTGAATGCGGGATGAATAAGATGGTTTGGTAGAGCCCCAAATCTCGATTCCATATGTCCACATGGGTCTGATGATGGAAACGTAAATGATTTCTTTGTAAAAGGTTGGACTTTTTCTAGTCCTTAAAAATTATAATATAAACTAATCATCAGTAATTATTACAAAGTTTTGCCGAAACACTATCATTGATAAGACTTTTGAATGGAAATTGTTACTTGACGAACTATATTATAGTAATACCTCAAGGATTTACTTTTATTTTTTATATAATAGATCATGTGACAGAAATTAATTAATAATACATAAAGATAAATGACCATAAGAGGAAGAAGCTTAAGTAGTTAGTGTCTGATCGATCCATCACTTACAAAGGTCCTTATGATGGGCATGTTGGATGGAGAGTACTACAAAGGATTCATTATTCATAGATCACTACGTTTTATTATCGGGTTGCGTTGGAGATACGTATCGTTTCTGGCAGGAATCGATTCCGTCAATAGCACTGCTTAATCTCAATTCGAAGAGAAAGGCCAGATAGTTACTGTTCTGGTTTATTCAACGATCAGCAATCTTTACACAGATGAAGTAGAATACCTAACAGAAACCTTAGAAAACCAGTTGGTTATAGGCTCCTGAATCGAAAGGAAATGTTACGCAATTATACGATCCTTAAAGGAATAACAAGAAAATCTAACATTATACAACGCGCCATTTGTCTGTGGTAGATGTTGTGTACCTTTTGGTAAGAGGTTGAGTGATGAAACATGAAATTAATATGCGAGGGATCGTTTTAAAAATGGCGGAATCATTTTGATTGCATAAACTTAGAATATAACCAAAACCTGGGCCATTCACAGGCCATTTGGTTGTTTAATAAAAAATTAATAAATCACACATAGCTCCGCCATATTAAAAAAATAGTTTAATTTTAATTTACTTAAATGTTCAAAAGAAATGACGCTTCAAATAAACACAAGCATTCTCATATCACATTGTACAATAACAGTATCCATTTGTACTTCCAAAAACGTATTGAAACCAAGCAACAAATACGTCCGTTCCTCATTGTTCATCTCAAGAGTATGATTCGTCGTGGCAAAGGAACAGAATCAGAGATGTTAATCAAGAATAAACTTTAAGACTTATAGTTTGCAAATACTCAGAGGCAAGGCTAGTTTTCATCGAAAATTTTGGATATTTCTTTTTAATTATACAGCTCTGTTCTAGAAGAAAACCGAAGCAACTAAAAACTAAACTTTAATGGGTTCCAGATAATCATAAACATTTGTTTAAGCCTGATTCTAAAGTTTTATTATAATTAACGCCCTTTATAAAAAAGAAAAGGGAGCGGCGTAGTCAAGTAGATAGAGCACTAGGCTACTGTTCTCCGGGTCCAGGATTCGAATCCCGGCGGTGGGTTAATTATTTATTCTGTTAACTCATTCGAAGGGCGACCCTAGGGTATGGAGACCCTCCTGGGGCAGACCCATTCTCTATAAAATGAGTACCAAAAAAATTAGGTCGAGGCCTATTCACCTGATTGCACGACCATTGGCCTTTGAACAGTACCAATATCTTTATGTACTGAGCCCAACACCCTTCAAGGGTTGTAGAGATACAGGTTTTTATTTTTTTTTATAAGAGAGAAATAATTAACAACTAGATTAGTAGCATTTTTTTTTGTTTCGATTATTTTTGAAACTTATAGTTCTTATAATGATTCTTTTAGTATTTTCTCGTATAATTTTTATACGTTCTTCAAAGACCATACATTGTTTTATTTTACATCATACCTCTCCCAGGATTAAGACAGAATACGATTAAGAGATACTTTAACATTCGAATTTTTAATAAGTTTTTTAGAACTTCATTACAAAAGAGCTGCACTTTAATTTCTGCATTGTAGTGCTAAGCATTAAGAATAAATCTAAACCCAAAATTCCTACAATATCAATTCATAAAATTGAATCGATGTAGGCTGAAAATGTTCAAAAAATCTGGTTCTTGGTAGGACCTAATGGAAGATGAAGCTTAGTGAACTGCAGTAATAAATATATGCATCTACTTTCAGCTTATACCGGCTTCTTTTATTGATAATCATGATATAATTATTCTGACAAAGTGATCCTCATCCATCCAAATCGTTTTCTTTATTAGAAAAAGTGTTCTTATCTATCTACCAGTTTGGAATTCGGCATTTCTGGGACGATAGATAAAAATAAAACATCACAAACTAAATCGGAGAAAGGTCTTCGAGTCGTCATGTTCCCGGTAAGCATAATGACCAGCTTTCTACTTTTGGATGTTTCAAGATCTGATATGACGTTCACTTTTTGAGACGATACCAATGACACTTTATGATACTCTCTCTGAGCAGTTTATGTTATTAGCGAATGTCTGCGAATGTTGAAAAGTGAAAATAGCTTTCTTTCTGAAAAATTAAGTAGGAAGTTTGGAATGAAAATAATCATAAAATTAGTCACTGTGAAAACACATATAGAAACTAGAGAGATGAAATGAACTGTATTTTAAATGTATTAAATGGAAAGAAAACTTTAATTGTATGTATATATAAAGAATATGTCAGTAAGTGATTTCGTACGATATCTGCGTTGGACAAAGAAAAAGTATCCGTTAAAAAATAACTAATATTCGATAGAATTAAAGCTGTATTGAAGAAAAAAATCCTGATATTAGAAAAAAAAATGTGTATAAGACAATACAATTGATAAATGTGATCGAATATATTTTTTTTAATTAAAGAAGTATGTACAAGAGATACCAATTGGGTAAAAACATTTCGAAAACTACCCTCTTTAAGTAGGTTTTCTGGCCATCTTCAGAAGCCACGGAGAATATTCAGGAATAATTTGAAATGAAAAGTCACGATCTAGTTGCTTATCGTGGCCAATGAACTTTCAATTAAAGGATATATATATATATATATATATATATATATATATATATATATTATATATATATATATATATTGTATCTATTTCGTACTAGATCTGCTGCAAATGACATCATTAATTATATTTTTTATAATTTTTATAATTATTAATTATAATTTTTTGGGGGGGAGACTTGAATACAACTATATCTTCCATAGCCGTTATTTTCCTGTATAAGAAATTACTCTTTTACTAGATATTAAATCCCAAGACGTGGGATTTTGCTATTAAGCGTATATTTTTTACAGGAAATGTAAATTGCTTTGAACAGATTTATTTTTGTTTTTTTATCAGTAGTTTCAATAGTTAATCTCAGCATGAAGTTTAATAATTCGTCTAGGAGATTTAGCTTTTGTAAGAAAAGGATAATAAAAAAAAAAAAAAAAGCTACACAAAAAAGATCTCTAATTTATGAATGAAATTATGCTTATTTTTAACGTTAATGGCTAGAAGAAATACTTATCAATGAAACTACGTTTTCTCCTTAAAACCATTATTATTTATTTTTTTTTTAAAGAGAAAGTTACGCCTAGTTCTTAAGACAGAGCTTGACTTTCTTGATAATAACGGAAGAATGGACCATACGGAAGACATTATTATCTCTATCAAAACACGAACGATAATTACTTTTAAAAAATATTCAGAAGCTCAACGGCAACTAGTCTCTAGCAATTTTTTCCACGATTCCTAGGGCAGTGAAGGCCGGTGAGCATTGTGCGGGAAGGTGAAAGAAATCCTTTATCCAGATAGTGGGATAGAGGTCCTTTTCACGGGTGTCCTGCCGGAGAGGCCCCTTACTGCCGTTTCCAGGTAGGCGGGAGTACGTGATGCTCTGGGTTCCCACCGCAACTAGCGGTACTCCAGTATTGGAAGCCTATAGTCTGCCATTGACCGCAGTGGAGGCAACCATCTTAAGATATCGGGTGGTACTTTGTACGAGAGTGTGATATTGCACCATAATGCGCCCAAAATAAAAATCTGTAATAGGAAGTTTGTTCACAAGTCAAAAGTCTATATACATTATTGACTTGGAAATCATTACTCTATTAGCCCTTGTAGGCCGAGAAAGATTTATTTCTTAAGTTTAATTTCTGAAATCAGGAACTTCCTCTCTGGCAAGGAAGGGCTTATAAGTTTTTAGGTGTAAACTTCTTTTGGCGCACCGCGCACAGATTTTTGCGGGCTATGAGTGAGCCTGATCGTCACGCACGTAAGACTCGACCGGTAAATATATAGCCAGCTGCTTTTCATTGCTGTGTTGCATGAATTATGAAAAAAAATATGTGAATCTCAATAAAAATAAAAAATAGCTAATATATGTTTACGACTAATGTCGACGGATTAGCAAACGGCGCCATTGGAAAATTGTGACATGTAGATAATGATGATCGTGGTGAAGAGTTAGCAGAGATTCGATTATATTTCTAATAGTTTACATGTCACCTAATCAAAGGGTAATGAAAATAATTTGTTTATTTATTATAAAACACTTAAAAATAATGATTAAAAAATACAACGTATTTTATATGCATGAGGCTTATTTTTCCATTTACATAATTAATCTACATTATATATACATCCAATGAATAGTAAACCAATATAACATGGTAAACTCACATATTAAGTGTACCCGTTTCTTTCCCCATTCATGTTAATAATCATTCCAACAATGTGAAAGTAGAACGAAAACAGGGCAGTTAAAGGTTGATGTAGCCAGAGGCGACGCAAATTCTTGTTCCGTCTTTGGCATTTACCTTCCCCACTTTCGATGTCTTCTCACTCTTTTAACCTAATGACTCCACTGCTGAGTTTTTCTTAGAAGTTTCTGTTTGTGAGCTACTTCTTACAGTTAAAGAAGTACA
Organism: Piezodorus guildinii; assembly: GCA_023052935.1. NCBI lineage: Eukaryota > Metazoa > Arthropoda > Insecta > Hemiptera > Pentatomidae > Piezodorus > Piezodorus guildinii. The sequence continues at coordinate 114,205,858 of CM041297.1, forward strand.
GTGTGTAACTCAATTACGGAGAAGATTTGGGTTCCTTTCACTAACTAAACTTGAGTCCATTGTGTGTGAATTTATTCGGGACAAAGTAAGGAGCAATGAGGATTTTACTAAGAATTTTGGATGGTAAGGATTAGATACGAGAGGGTTTTGAGCGTCAAACCACAATTTTGTAAGAGCGCGTAGTAAGTCCAGATTAGTTTTATGATAGTCATGTAGATGTACCATTTATAGCTTGATGTATATGAGGACAGTTTGACTGTTTGTTTAGTAAGTGCAGAAGTAGCCGAAAACGGCGAGCAGTTTTTTATCGTTTAAGCCTTCTTGGGTCTTCAAGTTAGACGTTTGTCAGGATGGAGTCCTAGGTATTGGATCTGTTTAACAGAAACTAGTTGAATGTCATTAAAGGATACTGTAAGGCAAGGAGTCATAGTTTACAAGAAGGGAAAAGATTATTTTAATAATAATATTCTGTCTTCGTTTATATCGTATCACATTATTTTAGAGCTTTGAGCTCTATCTGCACACTGGCATTTAATCTATACATCAAGAATAATTTATGATGTAGGATACATTCCTCCGACATGCGAAGGTCCATAAAGTTTCATTATTGAATAGATAAGGATACAAATAAATATATTTAGAAAGCAGTGACTAATGTCGGTAGGCTTGGTTCGTCGGAACGCGGCCCACTTCCCCGACCCACCTGTCCGCTCCAAAGGTTGCGTCTCCAGTCTCGATGCTATCGCGATCTGCCAAAAGGAGGAAGGTAAGGTGTCTGCTGTTTCGCAAGGTACTTAGCTGCTTTAATCAACCTTTAAAAGTTAGGAGATTGAGGGGAAATGAATAAATGTTTGTTAAATGTAAAAATATTTATAGATAAAAAGGCTTTAGTATTTATTCCTGACTGGAAAAATCAATATACGATGGATATTTCAATTTATAATTTATTTATTTCACCAGTCAGGGATAAATTAAGTTTGCTGATGAATAGACTAAGTATAGAAGGTGAATAAAGAAAGAAATAATGTACCAAAACAATTTATTCTTAATCATATATGTACATTTAGACATTGTTACATTAATAACTTTTTTTACTCAAAGCAATGTAGACAAATTTTATATACGGAAATCATTTATAATTATAAATGCTAAAGCAACACCAACCTAGGTTTTTGTAGACAGAACGTGTCAATAAATCCACATCACTTATAAAGTTAAGCAACATTTGAATTTTTTTATTCAACTCATTTAACTAATATAACGTTTAAACGCTCCGTCCTAGCGACAAATGTTATATAACAAAAAGTATTTTTCATGAATTTTCTGAAAAGTCAATTGATGTCATAAGTTTTGATTCGACCAACACCAACAGAGATAGGGCATGTCAAAAAGTACTAACACTAAAAAAAAATGTACGCAAGAACTATTTTTTTTTTCACGTAAGCTTCTAAACAGTATGTCCTAGCGAGAAATGTTATGTACCAAAACTACATCAAATTTTTAATTCAAGCAATACCAACACAGCTTTGAAGACACAGAAAGTTTCAATAAAGCCCCAACAGTTAATAAATGTAGCTTGACTTTCTTATTCGGAACAATATAGCTTCTAAACGACCCTGGTGACAGAATTTATTTAACAAAAATATTCTACACTAAATTTCTGAGATACCTACTGTCGATAAATTTTCGATTCGATCATTATCAACAGAGAATTGTCAAATTGAGAGGGGACAGCGAAAGTTACCGACCCCCAGCCAAGACATACCCATGTCAAAAATGATATAAACAATTTGGATAAAATGTGTGGTTAGGGTCAGCTTTTTTACCTCTATGCATGCATTCAGTCTTTAAAAAAAAAATTTTTTTTTTAACATCATTTATTGAAATTTACAACTGTACTTCAAGGTACAACAAGTAAATGTAACAAAAGTTAAATGGCGTGAAACAAACTTGAAGAAGAACTACCCAATGGCAGCACTCATGTAACTTTTCTATACTAGAAGGTCTCGAGGGCATCTTCTTTTCAGACGCCTCGGAGGATTGTCAGGAATTGAAGAGGAAGAAAGTCTTGAAACAAGAGGATTAGGGTGGGAATGGAGTTTGTCATGAAAGGAATGGTATCTAGATCGGGCCAAATCAGCAACATACGGAACGTTGAGGTCTTTATGGATAAGTTTTTTCGTGACAAAATAAGGAGCATTGAGGATTTTACGAAGGATTTTGGATTGTAGGGATTGGATACGGGAAGAATTCGATGGTTTAGTAGAGCCCCAAAGCTCCACTCCGTAAGTCCATATCGGCCTTATGATAGTCATATAGATGAGTCTTTTGTAGTTAAGTGGAAGATTAGAACGTTTGTCTAGTAAGTGTTGAAGAAGTCGAAAACGCCGTGCAGTTTCTTGTCGTTTCAATCTTGTGTGAGGGTTCCAAGTAAGGCGTTTGTCAAGGTGCAGTCCTAGATATCGGATCTGTTCAACCGGGACAAGAGGAGTATTATTGAAGGAGACAGTAGGGCAGGATGTCATAGGTTTACGACGAAGGGTAAAGGTAATTTAGTTGGATTTGTTGGCATTAATTTTAATTCTCCAGTTCTGACACCATAGCTCAAGGTCTAAGGTGGGATTGGAGAGTTTGAGAAAAAAAAAAAAAAAAAAAATTAAATCACAATTGGTCACTTTTTTAACGAATTTTCACCTACCTTAAAAGTCTCACTTTAAATTCTTGCGTGCGCCCTCTTAAAAGCTACTGGATAAGAGTTCATAATATGAGAAATTCAAGAACTGTATGTAAACATAATCTTGTCACTATGGAACTATATTGCCCCTAAATCTAGTTTAAATAACAATAAATAAATGAATCGTTAAGTTCAGAAACACTATAATTCGTTGTTGGGGTATATTTTGGATAGTTGGGTAGATCTCCATCCTTTTAAAAATACACTCCTGTTTTCGAAACTTAATAATATATGTCCGACGCATTTACTGTGCTTTTGTAAAGCAGCTATTTAGGATTCAGTTCAGAATCACCTTTAGTCCATGGGCGAACGTTCAAAGTGACTTATGGGGTTTCTAAACTCAAAGATTCGAATACATGGTGATGCCTGATTACATCTTACAAGTTCGTTATTTCTAATAGCAAAGTAGTGATTAAATTGAGCTCTAAATATTTCAATGGACAATAAAACCAACTATTTGCTTAACTTGAAAATAATTACGTATATATTAAACATATATTTCTTCACAAACCAAAACGATTAAATAAATTAGTTAATATCATTTCGTGGACAATCGAATGGATATATGATAGATTTAAAAACTTATAACACATAGGAAAATAAGATGTGGAACAATACGAAAATCTTGCCTCTATATGTGTTACAAAGGCCTTCACGACAAGCATCCCAACATTTTTTTTTTTTTTTTTTTTTTATTATTTATTGGAATTTACAACTGTATACAGGAATACAACTAGTAAATTAGATGAAATATATAAAGGCATGAAACACATGTAGAGAAGCTTCCCAATGGAAGCACTCTAAAAATGATTTAAACTAGAAGGTCTCGGGGCCATCTCCTTTTCAGGCGCCTCGGAGGATTGTCAGGAATCGAAGAGGAAGAAAGGTTTGAAACTAGAGGATTAGGGTGGGAATGGAGTTTGCCATGAAAGGAATGGTATCTAGATCGGGCCAAATCAGCAACATACGGAACATTAAGATCTTTATGGATTAGTGTATTCGTGACAAAGTAAGGAGCATTGAGGATTTTACGAAGGATTTTGGATTGTAGGGATTGGATACGGGAAGAATTCGATGGTTTAGTAGAGCCCCAAAGCTCTACCCCGTAAGTCCATATCGGCCTTATGATAGTCATGTAGATGAGTCTTTTGTAGTTAAGTGGAAGATTAGAACGTTTGTCTAGTAAGTGTTGAAGTAGTCGAAAACGTCGAGCAGTTTCTTGTCGTTTAAGTCTTGTATGAGGATTCCAAGTGAGACGTTTGTCAAGGTGCAGTCCTTGATATCGGATCTGTTCAACCGGGACAAGAGGAGTATTATTGAAGGAAACAGTAGGGCAGGATGTCATAGGTTTACGACGAAGGGTAAAGGTAATTTGGTTGGATTTGTTGGCATTTATTTTAATTCTCCAGTTCTGACACCACACTTCAAGGTCTCTGATGTGGGATTGGAGAGTTTGAGAGGCAATAGTTGGATCAGTATTGACTGATAACACACAAGTGTCATCAGCGTAAGTAGAAAGGAAAGTGTTAGGATGGGATGGGATATCAGCTGTATAAACTGTGAAAAGAATAGGTCCCAGGATACTGCCTTGAGGAACACCAGCAAACTGATTAAAAATGGATGAATAGGAATTATTATGATTTACTTTGAAGGATCTGTCGGTGAGGTAGGACTTGATGATAAGGAAATATGTAGGGGGAAGGAAATTGCGGAGTTTGTAAAGCAATCCCGGGTGCCAGACTCGGTCAAAGGCTTGCTCTACGTCGAGGAATGCTCCCGTGCAGTACAACCCGCGCTCTAATGCAGACGAGACAACGTCCACCACACGATGACATTGCTGGATAGTGGAGTGGGACGTTCTGAATCCAAACTGGTGATCAGGAATTATGGAATTAGTATCTAGGATGGGATATAGGCGTTTCAGTATAAGTTTTTCCAAGATTTTACCCATGATTGGTAAAAGTGAGATGGGACGGTAAGAAGATGGATTTTCAGGCGGTTTCTTAGGTTTGGGTATCATTTTGACAATGGATAATTTCCAGGAAGCAGGAAAGTATGTGGAACGGAGTACGGAATTATATATGTAAGTAAGATATAGGATAGCTTTTCGAGGAAGGAGTTTTAAAATATGGGAAGTTATAAGATCATGTCCAGGAGCTTTGCGGGATGGTAAACTCTGGATGATGTTAGATATTTCAGTAGGATGGAACGCTTTAGGAGGAAGAACCATTTGGAGTGGGATATCTAGTTCTGCTTCTATAAACTTAATGTGACCGGGATTATGAATATCTGGATGTGGATTAAAGGTTTTAAAAAGGTGCTGACCGAATATCTGGGCCTTTTCTTCATCAGATCTTGTCCAGATATGGGATTCAGTTAGGAGTGGATGATTACATTCTTTGTACTTCAGTAACTTTTTTGTGGTCATCCATAACGATCTGTCTGTAATAGTTAGTTTTTCAGTAAAGTTGAGTAAGTTTTGAATTTTAACTTTTCTGATTTCTGATTTTAGTCTGTTAGTAAGTTTGTTATAATAAGTTTTGTCTGAAGGGTATCTAGTCCTATGCCACTTCGATCTTGCTCTGCGTTTTTCCCTTAATAAGATTCTAATGTGCTGTGGCAGGACAGTCTCCTGTGAGTTAGTAGTGTTAATGGTTGTAGTGTTGTCAAGTATACTACTGCTGATTGAGTCAGTCAGTTTTTCAACAGCTTTATCAATATCATGTTTAGTCTTTAGTGGTATTTTTAAGTCAAGTTTGTTTTCCAAGTCATATCTGAATCCGTCCCAACATTTTAAATTTATTGATAGAATGACTTTCTCTACTTCGACAAAACAACAAAAAGACATCAAGAAAGGACATGGATGAGGAATTCGATTACATAAACATATGTAAGAATGTTAACACTGTGTAAGGGTGTGTACTTGATACTGTTTTTCCGCATGCCTAACTTGTCATTTTATAGCTGATTGATTACATCACTCTATTTTCTGATTTTCATTTATATACTCAGGCGTCAATTTAGAAGAATTGAAAAAAAAAATGGTGATCTTAATATTTCCTGAGCTTAATACGTTATTATCAAATTATTGATCGATAATATACGGTATTCAATAAATTTGAAGGATGAGATGGTTTGAGTGGTGATCTAAAAAACTCTAGCAAACTCAAACAACTAGTTTGCTTCTTGAATTCTGCCGGAAAGCTCTGATGAATACCCGCAACGTGGGTCGAAACATTGAATAATTCATAGTTTTTCACTATTTTCTCATATGAATTCACAACCACTCGAACTATTTGTTTCTACAATAAATATAATTAGATATGAAAATCCTAAGTACATTAAAAATATATACCTGAATGTCAACAGAAATGTCATTACAGTAATATCTGAGATTCAAACCAGCTTACTTGTTCAGACGCTAAGACGGCGTTTTAGACGAAATACACTAATAAATGTACAACAGAAGTGGAAGATGGTTGGGGGTGCGGTCATCAGAAAGAAAAATGTATTACTATTTTAATAATTTAATTTAATTAATTAAAATAGTAATAATTTTTAGTGTATTTCTGATGACCGCACCCCCAACCATCTTCTTCATCTAATATTCCCAACATTATACATGTATAACTGTAGTAATTTTATAGTCGTGAATCTTTAATTTCATTCAGGGCTGTAAATAAGAATTTGGTAATTCTTCTTTTAATAAATGGAATAAATTATTGTTCTTTAAATTTTTTCTTTATTGCTAATTCATATTCTATGCATAATTTTTACAAGATTAGAATTAGTTACAGAAACACGCTCAGCATTGCAACAACACTTGGTGGAAGATGTTTAGCGTTAATATTTCTAAGATGAATTATAATTAAATGCATAAATATAATATAAATGGAAATTATAGTATCATGAAACTACCTAATTATAAAATCAATTAGAATTTTTTTTAGAAGTGCGTGGAATTCAATCATAATATCTTTTATTTTTTACTTATTTTTTTTCACCCCTTCCTCGCCTTTGAATGTTATACAGGGTTAATCGAGCCAGGGTGTGAGGGAGGGGGAAAATGCTGAGATAAAAGCCCCCCAAGCACCCAGACACGAATTCGTAATTATTTAGTTACAAATTCTGGTCCTCTGTGGTTGCTAGGCAACGTGCGCTAACCCACCCAGCCACCCCGCCCCCCAAAACTTTTTAATTTTTATAACTTGCAAAACTTTGTAAATACTTTATAACATTTTATCTATAATAACTTTGATGTTCCGTATATTTTCCATTTACATTGACCAGATACTATACACAAATACCCATACATAAAAAAAAAAAAAATGATGAAAGCCATAGACCAGGTTTAGATTTTTTCAAATTTAGTTTCTACACATTGTTTAATGTATTTTTATCATAGACCGTAATTACTCATTGTATTGTTTAATATACTAATAAAAAAAAATCCAAGTAATAAAATATGTAGTTATTTTTGAAATTTAGTTATTTTAGCGTAGTGACGTTAAGTAGCTCAGTTCACCCTTCGTTGAAGTACGTTCCGTTGAACAAACAGAGAAAGGTAATTAGGCACTTACTCAAGAGTAACTAGACAATAGCTTAGACTTTCCCACCCCCTCCCCCAAGGCTATCGTATTCTTAAGTAGCTCCCTAATTAACTAATGTGTTCCTCCAAGCTCTGAACCTTTACTATTTCATCGACCAGAAATCATATGTTAATTAAAATTATTTTTTATAAATTAAATGTTTAACCCTTGACGAAAAACGAGAGCCTATGCGAAGATAACCGGCCGTATTTGACAAATATGTAACGATTTGTAAAAACTCTTATAAAAATCAAACTACAAATGATATTTACATGCTTGAAAATGCCACGTATTCGGGATGAAATAAACGAGAATAAAGCTATGGTAATGATTCTCCAATATCAATTGAAAATAATATGAATGACACAATTGAGACGTTGATTTCCAAAAGGTACTAAAGGACATTTTTTACGAAATAGATCTTTTTAAATATTTGTATTCTCTTCATTTAGTTTTATCTAAATATTCCATTTGATGTTATCTAATTAACTCTCATGTTCTTCAAAAACGCGATTTAAAAATACGGTCATTTTCTAAAAGTACTAATTACGCATTTATTGTTGTTCCAAATCATTCTAAAAAAATTCATTTCATAACTTTAATATGGTTTTATTATTATATTAAAAAAAAAAAATCTAAATTTCAATGCAAAAAGATCCTAATTAGATAGTATAATAATATAGTAATAAGAAATTTTGGCGCTTTCTGTAAACTTTCCTGGAATGGATACAGTACCTTTTTCAAATCAACGTCTCAATTATGAAAAATATAAAAATTGAGTTCTATCTGTCATAAATAGTTCGTCTTTGGACCTAGAAGAGTGTCTGGTAACGAGTGCCCATCTCACCGCTACAGCGTAGAGTCTCAGCACACTCCGGTATAGAATGTGTGAAATGTCAGACCCAAACTGGTTTACAAATTCTTTGTCAACGAAATTTGATCATTTACAATCATATTAGATCATTTGTAAATTTATTTAGAGATAAAGTTTTTTCGCAATGCGAAGAATAAGGCGCTGTAATACTCATGACGAAATATCGTCATTGGCACTTTTGGCAAGTGTAGCAAACGACGATATATCATCGTCAGTTAAATAACGTTAAAATTAATTAATTATTTTCAATTAAGTTGTCTAAAAATCTGTGGTCGGAGGAGTACTTTCCTTTGAAATAACTTTATCTCAACACAAAATACACAACGTATTCATTATTTTGCTGCAATATTGCTGGATGAAATCAAAATCGAAAGAAAAGAAATGTCAATAATGAACATGTGTAACCGCCTCAAAAAAAAAAAAAAAAAAATTACTCTCTTCCTTAAAAAATTAATGGATTACGTTTCAAGATACGTAAAACCCGAATAACGAATTTGAAAAAATCCGTTTTTCCTAAATCATAAATAAATAAATACCATTTTTTTTTTCTTTTAGTGCTATTTTATAAAGAATTAAATTTCATAAAAAATGAAAAAATAATCATCGATATTGTAGTTATTTGGAAATAATAAACCATTATGTAATGATTTGCAAGGTTGTTTTTTTTATTAAACTAAAAAAAAAGTAAATGAAAATAATTCCTTAAATACTTTCTGGTGTTACAAAGGTATTTGTGGATTTGTTTTTATTTTATTTATTTATTTTTTTATTAAGTAAAATTACGTATGTCTCAGTCATTACAATGCCAATAGTTATCGGAGGTTCATTCAAATGATTTATACAGAAACACACACAAAAAAAAAAAAAAAATCTTAGCTTTAGAGAAGAAAAAAAATGAGAAAAAGTTACTACCAAGCATTTTCATGATTGGCTTTTAAAACATAGTGTTCTGTTCTGTAAATGGTTTAAATGCCTCTCCAGTAATATTTCTTCATACACACCCCAAAATTTAATGACAGGCTGGGAGATGTTAACAAATGCTGGATCCTAAAGACTGGACTCAGAGGAGCAAAGTAGGTTGTGCCTAACGGAGCGGCATCCTTTTCAACCGCATTCCTATCACACTTTATCTCATACAACTTTTTAAGTAAAAAAAATTAATATATAGCCAAATTATAAACTTTCAACGAAAAAAGTCAAAAATCATAATTAAATATACTTAAATTTTGATCATTCTTAGTTATTAAAACTTTGAAAATTAACTGAATTATTTTTTAATTTTGGATAGTTGAAATGCGTATTCATTTACGTTTTTTATTTAAATTTCCTTATAGTTCCAATGTACCTGTGCATTCAATGTTAATAGTAATTAATTTTCCTGGAAAAATTTAAAATCGTTATATTTTTTTTTTCTGTTGTTAGGAATAAACAACTAACCCAAATAACACAGTAAATCTCTTATCTGCCTTAAATCTACATATTTTATGAAAATTATTTTTTCTGATGCAGGACAATTATTTTTTCTGATTCATGACAATTATTTTTTCCATTGATTAGAGATGAACTAATATCGAAAAATCGAAATACTCAATTCATTACTCTTGAAATAATTTCAGTTGAAGGAAAATATTGTATTAAAATACGAAAAATATTTGAATAATACTAAGTTCTCTTCAATGGAATATGTTTATAATGGTGCTTTTTATCTATTTCTCTTCTTATGCATAGGCAAAATTTGTTGTTTTCTTGTTCTTTTTGAGACTCAAGAATTTGTTTTGTAAAATTTTACATGAATATCTGTTCTCATGTTAGCTTCTTGGGTGCCACAATAAATTTATTTTTCCAAATTAACATTACTATGATTAAACTTTGGGAAGAGACAAGTGCATCTTTCGAAATCCATTTTTTGAAAAAAACAGTGCCCGGTCAAATGTGGTTTATTGTTTAGCATAACAGCATTCGATATTTACTATGGCAGGTTCGAACCCGGGAGATGGCCTAATAAGTTTTTAAAAGGATTTAACAATTATGGTTCGAAGTGGAAGTAAAATGATGAAAGCATATGCGATTTCAGGTACTCGTTAAGCATCAATATCCAGATATAATCTGGAGAGGCAAAATTAACACCCACTGTAGCTCGTTTACTAATAAAACCTTTATTTGTTTACCTGTTCAATTGAGATTAAAAATGATAATGAGTCATAATAATGTAAAATTAGCTTAAAAAAATAATTGTATAGTGTCATTACATTAAAATTAGCTACTTTTTCCAGCTTCGGACAAAATTATTTTAATCTATGTATATTTCTTTTGTCCCATTCCTGGATTATTCGCAGCCGTATCTTATTATCAGATCGTAACTAGACCTTGTATAATACCCGATCAGTAATTATTTCTAACGCAGCGGGAACGGATCTACAATGACTAAAGGCAAAAGATCATGGGGCGCTCGGTTCGGGAAATCTTACACAACAAGCTCTCATTGTCTCCTCTGTGTTAGGTAAGTACAAAATTAGTCCGTGGGAGACCTCCTGGGAGGAAGTGAAGTGAGGGACATAGGCTTGTACATAGGCTTCTCTCGTGTCCCGCACTTCTCGTTGGGTACCTGGAGTAATCGATAACGGTATCTTCTAAGCGATATAGCGCTAATTGATGGCTGGTAATAGCTTTTCACCTACGCTTAATTGTTAAGCCTATGAACAATTGAAATGTCGTTTTCCGTGTCGCTGACCTCAAGGTCCTAGAGGTAATAACTTAATTGATAGTCCAACATGAAGATTATGAATGAATTTAATTAGTTCTTAAGTTTATTGCAGTTTTACAACATTCATTCAAAAGACAGATTTTATGCTACTACGGAATATTATCACTGCTTGATAATTCCCATGACTACTGCTAAAATATTTTACTTTAGGGTAAGACAAAAAAGTACTTGTATGAATACTGTCCTCAATAAATTCTTAACATTGAAATAACTATCCCTAATTTATTTAAAAGCAGATTGGCGTAATAATGTATGTGATACTAGTCACAATGACCAGATGCTATCCCGATGATAGCAATATTTATGGAAGTTTTTTATCTATCTATAGCGTCACTTTATGTGGTTGCGGTTAATCGGACGGCTTATATACTCGGCGGCTAATACACTCTAGTGGGAGTCCTAAATTCTGCCTATCCAGGTTTAATTAGGATAAGAATCTTTAACGAGTACCTGGCATCGCACATGCTCTGGATTTTTACTCTCTTCAAACAAACCTAGGGCCATTTGCCGGTTTCGAACACGCGAGTTTGGGCATAGAAAGCTGTTATATTAGCCACTACATTCCAGGCTACCCATTTATGGGAGGTTTGTGATAGTTTCCTTAAACCTTTTCACACAAAAATTCTATTTTCCATCAATCATAAACAGTTAATCATAGCTCTACAGATATTTTATAAGCTTTAATACTATTTTTTAGATATGACTATTAAACTGGAGCAAACTCATCAATTGATATACTATCCAAACGATTCGTCATCACCTGGAGCTAAGCTATTCATTATTAAAGGGTTAAGCTTGCCCATTATGAAAAATACTATACGTTTTCCCAATTTATTTTTGATTCCTGTACTAGAATAGAGTTCAAAATCTTAATAAGCTTACTATAACCTTTGAAAAACTTTTCTCGACCACTATAATCCCGAGAACAAAACTTGCGACAGAGAAATTGGCGATACATAGGCTTGGTTTTGGAATATTTATTTAAAATCAGAATAAATTAAACCCAAAAATGCCTTTTTTTTTTTTTTTTTTTTTGAAACAGCAACTGTGACATTTCATATCTATCTTTAGGTTTATTCCAACTCCAGTTTTCGCTGGTATCAAACGATTGGGTAACAGAAAAACTGTAATCCTTCGATTGGTTTCTTGTGGTCAAAGAACTATAGTATTTGGACAAACCTAATTGGAACCAGTAACGTCAATAGTATTCATAACTTGATACATCAAGGATTGATGTTATCTTTAACATAATTTAAGATAACTTAAATTTAATATTTAACTAGTTTATTACTAAAACAGTTTTTAGTTCACCATTTAATGTTTTTGGAATATACTGTTTATTTTAGTCCAACTTTAATATTCAACGTTTCCCAAGGTGATCGTATTCTGAGATTGTCGAATAGGTTAGAGTGGGCCTACTCAAGAACTAAGCATTTATCTTGACCTAGTTACTAAGTAACAAAGGCAACGCGATTCGGTGGGCGTAGATGCTTGAGCTTTGCCCTTCACTAATAAACAATTGATTATAAAATCACTGTTTATTTAAATATATATGAAAACAATATTTTAGCTCAAATAAGTTATATACAATATGTTATGTATTCGTTCAATTTCCAACTATAATGTCAAGACGGATATATATATATATATATATATATATATATATATATATATATATATATTTATTTATTTATTTATTGATATTTACAACTGTATTATTTAATAAATCAAGTAAATGAGCAATGAGATAAATTCCATAAAGAGAAGCTCAAATTCTTCTCAATGGTTTCGAGACAACCTTCATAGATGAAATTTGATCGTAGCTTTTTTTATCCAGGTCAAGGCTACAAATAATTTTAATTATTTAATTATCTGTCTGAGGGATTAGATTTTGAGTCTGGTCAACCATTAGCCTTCAATATATGATTACACATTTTTCTTGTTACTCGAAAAATATCCGTTGTTTGTAGTTGTTTAGTTGCTGTAGCCATATCCTTCCATTACTCAATAATACACGTCTCCATCCCGTAATGACCTGATAATGACGTCAGAAGCGAGTTCCCATGGTTTACCCGCATTAGGCTGCTAATGCGCACACATTACCGAAATGTCTGCTTTCACCTGGTTCGTTGATGGGTCAGACCTAGGATAAGGTATATCTCTGATGGTGACATTATATTCATTCATGTTTTCTGAACTTATATTTATATCATAATATAAATATTTATTTATATAAAACAAAATAGCAACAGCCAAAGTGCAAATGACAGGTAGTCATATTACAGACATGATATTTACTTCATACATAAGTCTAAACCAAATATATATATATATATATATATATATATATATATAATTTCGGAGTTTCAACTTAAGTGGGTTTCCTTAACCTAACACTTTCAAGATGGCTTCTTTCCATAATGTCCTATCTAAGAGCCAGTCTTCTCGTAGACCACGACCCATCGTGGACTCCTCCACTTCGTCATCCCAGGAACAACTTCCTTGATCTTCCTCGTCTTCTTTTTTCCTTAATATTCCACAGATAGCCTTCTTTGGGTAGGTTCCTTGCGGCATTTTTTTCAAATGTTCATAACACTACAGCGTTTTCGTTTTTTTTTTAATCTCACTCAGGATAGTTTTTTCAGCCAGATTCTTGCCTCTGATGGCTGGATATCTTACTTCATTCTAGATATTCCCGCCGCACGCCTTGAGTAGTCCATTTCTGTGGCTACGAGTTAAAACCAAATATAGTATAGTATAGTATAATATAATACAGTAACGGTATTTAATGCAGTAATAATATAGCAATTACTTCATGCATAAAAATACAAAATAACAGCTTACAAAGAGAATAAAAATAATAATATTAAAAAATAATAATCGAGAGACAAAAAAAAAAGAGTAGAAGAAAACATACAAAAAAAAAAAAAAATAAAAAAATGCTGCTCAGAAATTATTAAGTTTATGTAATAAAATCATCAATTAAATTTCTTAATTTGCTCAAACTCAGTAAAATCCCGGTCTATTTTATTGTTTATTTTTTCCAAAGTATCGACATTTTATTTATTGGCTATGTGCTGACTAAATTAGTTCTGCAAATTGGGGTATAAAAATCACTATTGATGCAATGCCTGCCGAGTCTAAAATAGTGTCTTCTCAGAGATCCACTATCTTTATAGGAACTATCGCAGTCTGGGTATATTTCTAGCAAGTAATAACAAATAAACCTAATACATTTTTTTTTTTTTTTTAAGTATCTCAATTAGTCCCCTTCATTTTTAGAGCATGGATACCGAATAAAACTACAATATTCAAACATAAATCTTATTAAATAGTCAATACTAGTTATCAGAGTAGATGGGCTACTGGAATTCGTGTAATTCTTTTTAAATAACTGAGGATATAATTAGTTGACCGTTGAGAATTACTGAAGGCATTAGTCCGGGTGGCGGTCATTAAATGAAACAACTGAATAGTTTCAACTATTTTATTGTTTGCCAACGTTTCGACCCCCATTGTGGGTCATCATCAGGGCGTCTGGTAGGTGAGTGGAAACAGTGGGTTTCCACTCACCTACCAGACGCCCTGATGATGACCCACAATGGGGGTCGAAACGTTGGCAAACAATAAAATAGTTGAAACTATTCAGTTGTTTCATTTAATGACCGCCACCCGGACTAATTCCTTCGGCTTTTTAAATAACCAAAAGTTATGAAACATTTTAAATAAACCATTTAAATAGGACCAGTAAAGGTAACTCTTTGATCAAATACTAATCCTAATATATACCTGAATACACATCTTCAGTCTTCGATACTGAACACATGAAGGGATCAGACACAGTAGATTCCAGTCATAACGAGAAAATTCTGCTATCTAGGGAAACTTGGCAGTGTTTTTGAGGTTCGCCGCCTCGGAGGTGGAACAAATTGTGAAATAGTTCTGGTCCCAAAGCGCTCAATTACCCCCCGACATTGGCCACAGCTGGGTGAACCCAGTTTATTACAGTCTTATGGGGTGTAGCTTTGTCGGATATCTCTCAACGCCATACCAAACTCTTAACAGATGACTCCTCACAAACATTAATCTCCATCGGCTTCCTTGGACTGTCGGCGTTCTTCGCCTTATGACCTCTTCAACCTTCGGTCTTACATCAACGAGGTGAGATTGGTACAACCTATTCCTTGTCAAGGTTTGGCACCTCTGTTTCTTAGCTTTTCCGATTGCGCTTATTCTAAAAACTGCTTAAATGTTGGGTTGTAAAGTAAGTTCGTATTGTTATTTACTGGTGATTTCAATAAAAACTTCAGGTTCTTGTAAATATTTTAATCAATTATATTAGACCCATTTCCATCTATTACTTGTTGTCATCTTTCAGGTAATTTTTTGAACTTTGTCATCATCAACAGTTGAAGAACACCGGTTTGGCTTTCAAGTCAAAATTTTCGGTACCGGAGAAAACCACGGTGCTTTTTATCTTAAGCCATCATCGAAACATTTGTCAAGTTTTAAACTTTTGCACACACTGCTAATTTTTTTAAACGTCTGTGCAGCGGATTTTCCTATTCGGAAATGAAAAATCATTGAATGTCGAAAATGGATTTTCTTTCTATTTCGTTTTGAGCAAATTACCACTTAAAGGAAAAAAAAAACTCGGTTGAAATTGATGCATAATAGTAAATGCTAAATTGAATTACAATACTAGAAAATAAAAAGGAAAAAATTATAAAATCCAAAACATAATCATTTTTTTTTTTGTTGGAAGAAATTGAAATTTCTTTTAGGTAAGACATTATTTTTTTGCCGACTTCTGGGTGTTTCGGATTATTGTCACAGTCTACGTTATTACTGATTTTTCTTCCCTCCGCTTCCTACGCAAAACAATCCAGCAAAGAGACTGTGAGCATAACCCCCCAAGAGGCACTAGTAATAATGTTTTATTAATAATTTAATAACGGGTATTAAAATATTTTAATCTGTGAAATGCTATACGCGTTCAACAATGTTTGAATTTACTAATCAGCAAATAAGTTTACTTATTTAAGAGGAAATTTATCCGGATTGCTGTCAGAAAAACAATAAAATATTTATTGTTTTGCCAACGTTTCGACTTAACATCATCAGGGAATTTTTTTTTTGTATTACTTATTCTACTTATTCCTTTTTTCTGTAACTTTTTACTCCATGACTCATACGTTTGGGTGAAGTTAAACTAGAATTAAATCTACCAAATAAATACGCAAGACTAAAATATAAGTAATACTCAATAGTAAAAACATCACCAACAGATTAAATGTTATTGCTAAATAAAATAAACATTGTAAAATGTTTACAGCCGCAAATACTACCGTTGTAAGACTAACCTCAGGTAAGACACTATTCCTCTTATGCAAATGGAATGACGTAAACCCAACGGTGTTTCATGTAAATTTGCCCTCAATGTATCATTTTTTCTTTTGTTTGAGCTTTCTTTGTTGTCTATTGTTAAACAAATTCTTGTACTTGTTCACCCACATTAGAGTAATTGTGCTAATTAATTTCAAACATAATGTGCCAGTTGTTAAGTAAAAATCGCTGACATTTTTCTCTACTAAGCAACTATGTTTCATTAGAAACGTAATAGTTTTATAGTCTTGTATCGTTAGGCTTGTAAAGTGAAGTTAATGAAAATATTATCTTAAATTATTTGTTTAGAACCCAGTTCTTTGCAATTTTTTTTTTTTAATTACCATCTACATTTTGGAATGTAACGTTAACGTTTCCGTATCATCACATAGATAATATGGTTCCTCTATCCGTTCTTCTCATGCTTTTGATTTATAATACCCTATTACATACTACAAATCAAAAAACCCAATATATTTGGTTGTGTCACATGAAATGTCCGTTATCAAGGTAAAGGATTTTTATTTTTTATATATAAAATACGATATGTAAACAAGATAATTTTATTCGAAGTATTTACCTTCTTCTTCTACACATTTTCCCCAACGTGACACCAACTGTTTTATCCCCAAACTGAAAAACTCTGAGCTTTGAAGTGAAACAAAATCTGAAAACGCACTTTTCACTTGATCATCATTTTCAAAAAGTTTTCCTTTGACGAAGTTGTCTAAATTCCTGAACAGGTGGTAATCTATTGGAGACAAGTCGGGAGAATATGGTGGGTGCCGTTATGGTGGGTCTTAGCCCAGTTCTTTCAATTTTTGCACGGTATGTTTTGAAATATGCCGCTCAGTGAGATCATGAGGTACCCATGTATCGAGCTTTTTTACTTTCCCAATACACTTTAAATGTCTGGAAATGGTAGATACACTTGCATTTAGTTGTGCTGAGAGTCCGTTAACTGTTTGGTAGGGGTTTCCTTCTACTGTATGTTTGAGGACATCGTTGTCTATTACGGACGGAGTCGGTCCAAGTCGGTATCCCCAGCTGAAAACTTAGCAAACCAACGGCGAATGGTCCGTTCATTGACACTCCCTTCCCCAAACGCCTTGCAAATATTTCTAGCGGCTTCAGGTGCTGAATGGCCGAGTTTAGACTCGTACAAAAATATTACTCGAAAATCGGTGTTTCCATGTCCATATTTGGAGGTATACTAAAAATTAGATAATTTATTGGGAAGCTAATGTTTATAATAAAAAGGTAGAGGATTAGTAACTGTTTACTTTAAATATGTCAACATTCGAAAGAAAACAACAGAGACCTGCAAAACCGCTTATGTATTTCAGAAACTATAAAAACGGACATTTCATGTGAAACAACCCAATATTTGGGTAAAGCATTTCTAATTTTATCTGACTGTATTTCAAAAGATAAAGAGAAAAAAATATTTACAATATTCAGAATCCAGTAGGATTTAGGATAAAAAAATGACCATTTACAGAAATAATTTCACACTGAGAGACAGTGTCAATAATCAGCAAAAGGATTTTTTTTTTCTGTGTTGAGTATTATTTTTATTGATTTATATGTAATATATTTTAGTTTAATATTTATAGCTATATGACTTTATTTATTTTTTTTTTTTGTGCAGAGGATGCGGCACTTGTGTCTGCTGGCGGTAACTGCCGTCGTCCTGGGAACTTCGATAGCTCAGCAAGTGAGTATTTTAAAATAATTATTAATAATTCCAAATAATATGTTTGTTTTTTATATATAGAAAGTATCCACTTTGTTTTGTATGATATATGGGATAATATACGATACCCAACATTCAATATAGTATGCGGTTGGTTATCTCTATATATAGTATCATACTTTGCAAATGGAGCTTCCTTACATAACGATTTTTAATATAAGACGCGCAAAAGTAAAAATTAAAATGAAATTTAAAGTAGACAAATCGTACATACTAGAGATAGGTTATTATCCTTTCTACCTTCAACCATAATCACAATCAACCACATCTAGTCAAGTGCTGACTAGATAGGAAAATGGTCGGATAAGGCTTGGAGAGCATCTTTGGTTAGCGCAGAGACGGCTTCCTGTTAGATCAGTATGTTGAGGAAGACATAAATACGGTAATAAAACTGTTTACATAAGAACTTCCGTTGGGTGGTACTTGTTTCGACCAGTTCCTTAAAGCGTCAGAGAATGACGCGGTAGGTACTTCGTGTCTTACTGAAAAGAATTCGCATGTTGTACCCACTTTAACAGCACGCTTAAAGAAATTCCTTTGTTCGTGCGGAAAGTGAGATCTATTTTCATATACCTCATATTTTAAGAAATTATTTTTAAAAAATTAGAAACAATAATTTTTTAACCATTCCAATCACTCTACAAACTACGTTGCACGCACCAGCGAAACAGTTTGATTCGCATAATGTTGATTATTATGCATCAGTATTTTAAACATTTAAATCGACTTATCGGCTCTTACGGTTAGTTTAATCAATGCCGAACAAATATTAATCACAATTTTTTAAATTGTTCACATTTTGATTTATTAATAGCACCTTCATGTAGTAAGTATACCAATGCACACATAAGTTAGGTCTTAGACCTCTAGTTTTGAATTTCGATATTTTTTAAGATATTCATGTAGTAATTATGATAGAAAATATTATAAACTATATCGATTTTCAAAAGGATCACTTATTTTGTATATACTTACTTAGCCACCAATTTCCTTTACAATTGCCAATCACTGCATTATTACACCTTTTTTTTTTTATTGTATCTACTATAAAAGGCACATTTTCATGGATAAAGATAAGGACTAACATTTTCGCTCCTTCATAAATCTGCACCCACCTGTTGTGGAGTAGCTCCTTTTATACCCAAGGTCGCGAGTTCAAGCCTAGCAGATGGCAAGGATATTTTAAAGACAGCAAAAAAAAATACTTAAAATACTTGGTTATGCCGTCCTTCATAGGGGACATAAAATAGTGATCCCGATTCTGTACGATGTCAGGTACTCATTAAAGATCCTTATCGTAATTTAATATGAATAGGCAAAACATAGGATCACTTCAGCCTAATATGATCTTAATAGCATAAAATATCGTTAATTGAATAAACAATGAACCGTTATTCGTGATACAAGTACTTAAAAAAAATGTATGAATGTTTTTATCAGTTTTCCTGAAAGAGACCCTTATTTTTCTACCAGTACGAAAAACCAGTCTTATTTAAAAGATAGTTATTGGTGTGATAATCTTATTTAAATAGAGAGAAAACGCTTTATTACTTTGTAAATTTGTGCTGCCCATATTATATAATAATATAGAAAGATTAGATGGGAATGACATGGTGGCTACACATTAAGAAAATACAGATAACGCTAAAACGTTAACAAAAAAGGCTAAAACGTTTATATTCACTACTCTCAAGACGTTAAAAATTAAAACAGCAATTTAGCACTTACACATACTTGCTGAAACCCATTTAAACTTACGCATCACAGATTTACAGTACAGTTACGTAAAATTCAAAATTTTCTATCCAAAACTTTCAGAACTATAACAAATCTTTCATGATACGATAGCACCACACCTCTTCATATAGACCTTCATATGCCAACAGTCAACGAACAGATTCGAACCCTCCATAAATGTTTTCAGTGTTATCTACACTGACATACTAACACATGAATACAAAGCATGACCACTACCGACTTGTCTCAACATCCGTAGAAGGCTGAAAAGAAGTTGGATTAGGAACCTTCTGACATAAATAGGAAACAGGAATCAAGCCAAGAAGATATGCCGCAGGGTATTACTCTATCCATCGCATTTAACATACCGCAAGATCAATCTCTTACCCTATTATCTTCACTGATTTTCAACATCATGACAGCTGTGATTAAAAAATTTAAGATAAAAAAGACAGAAAGAATGTTAGATATAGTTTTCTACTTATTATTATTCTTTTTTTTTTATTTTTTTTTTATTCTGTTATTGTATACTACAATACAGAACGTCAGGCATGTAATGCGTGTAATCAACCGTTATATCACAGTAATTTCACATCAGGCTTAAAGGTCATAGGGATCCATCTATTCAAAAACTATCTATTTGTGATTTTAATATATATGTACACAACAATTATTACATATATATAGGGTATTGTAAATAGGCTACAAATAAGGCATTGTAGGTTGATCGGTTAAAAAATAGGGTGATAATCTACCTAGTGATTTCCATCCACGTCAATTTTTAATACAGGGCGTAATGAATCTTTTCAATAAGAGACCCTGTTATTTAAGCCGTCCTGTAGCGGTCCGGTAAAAATTGGGAACCTACTTCCGCCAGACTGGTTCGACCAGATTCAGTTTTTTATTTTTTTTTTTAGTTTAGCTAGAATAAAGTAGAATGAGCCCTGTCATATCCGAGCTTAGATTTACGTTCCTGATATCTGGAATACACCTGCTCTCACGAATAAACATTATCGAAAAGTTTAAACTAGTTTTACGGTACTTTGGCCTACCATAGCTGGTATAAACAGAAAGAAACATTTATTATTTATTTATTTATTCATAGGAGTTTGGGCATTACAATTGTATTTGCTATCTGCTTATGCAATAAGCAAATATGCTAACAAAAGATGTAACAAACAGCATGAGATAGATAACAAAAAAACTAATAACTTTCAATATTTCAGGTCTCTTGGCCAGCGCCACTATAGTCTTTTGGGCGGATTATATGTGTTTTTTGCAGTTGATAGGTTTTGAGTCAGCGGGTTTGAATTTAGGGTTAGTCTGTCATAAAATTTATTGTAACGATCAGTGACAGTTGCAATGACGAATGGAATGTCTAGGTCAGTATATAGTGTCTCGTTAGATGCGTAAAAAGGGGCATTTACAATTTTTCTAAGTAATTTTGATGTTTGACTTTTTTGCTGTTCCTCATAGCTCAATGTCATATGTCCAAATGGGTTTTATCAGTAGTTTATAAATAGTTAATTTGTTTGTCAATGATAATTTTGAACGTTTGTCAAGTAATCTTGAAAGATGTCCATATCGTTGATTTAGTTCTTTTCTTTTTCGTTTGAGGTGGTATGCCAACCATGTTTGTAGCCGTATAATAAAATTAAATAACATGATATTTTAAATTAAGTTATTAAATAAATTATATATAAAAATACAAAATTTTAGTATTATTATCAAATTTTAATTTTACTTCTAAAGTAAGCGATTAAATTTTAGATTTGTAATTGCTTATGACGGTCTTTGGTTTGTTAAAAATTACCAAATATATTAAATATTCCAAGTTAAATTGTGGTGAAATTTATTGAGACTTTTATGAAAGTGCTAAATAAATTTTCTAAAAAGCTTTTTTCCCTGATATTACAAAAAGAAAACATTCTTATTGAAAGAAGTTGGTTGACTGTAACAGTTATTGTTGAAGGAATAATCATTGCTGATATAAAAATAAATGATTTTTTTTTATTTAAAACGTATATTTTATCCCTAATGTGTGAATCACGGTCTTGTTTAAATGACATTGTATTTTTTGAGATTTTTTTTTAAAGCCCCTTTTTTTTTAATTTGAAATCCCTAGGATTAGCGTGATTGTTTTTTAACACATGTCCTTTTTAACTAGAACAAAAGTCAGTGCCCGAGTTTTATTTGTTTATCGAGTATTAAAAGAAAAAAAATCACAATGAGAATAGAGAGTTCGCTATTCTCGTTTTCATCGTAAACTGCACGAACAAGAGACTTCAGCCGTCGTAAAAAGGCTGAAGAGAAGTTGGATGAGAGATCTCCTCTGCTGCTCACGTTTTATATATTGCCTTTGTATAAAGAATTTTTAAAAAAATCGTAATTTATTTTCCTTATTTACATTTTATTAATTTTAAAAATTCTCAATTTCATCATAATCATCTATTAAATTTTAGATTTTGAAATTGCTTTTGATGGTCTTTGGTTTGTTAGAAATAACGAATATTCAATACTACGTATTACAAGTCAAATGTTATTGAAATTCATTGAATCGAATTCGTAAAATTGTATAAATCTTTTCTAAAAAGTTGTTTTTTCTGTCATTGAAAAAAATAAAAAACCCTTATTGAAGGAATTAGACGGGCGCAATTTTTATTCTAGAATAAATAGTGAAGATTAAGGAAAAATGTTAGATTTTTTTTTTCTTCAAACTTTCGAATGAATTTTTTCATCATTAGTTTATGAATCATTATCCAGATCCGCTTTCAGCGCTGGAACCGGATAGTTGCTTGTCTTCCAAGATCTGTGGTGACTTTGAGGATGTCAAGAAGACCGTCAAGTTTACAACTTTACTTCCGAACATAACCATTTGAAGAAAGATCTATGAAGAGAAGAATCATTATTTTACCCTTTGCGCTATTCCTAAAAAAAAAAAAACTCTCCCAGTATTATGTAATTTCGATCTTCAGACATGAGGTGCTCAATGGTTTCTAGAACCATTCTTTCATGCTTCCAATTTATTCCGCTCTCGGTCATGTCAGAAAAAAAACTGAAGACTTGAGCGATAATTCTGAAGATGGTTTATTGCTCTTAGAACCTGAGGACATCCGGTAAGGCGCTTTATGTAATGCATGTCCCTTCCTGTCACCTTAGGAGTTCCGCAGAACCGTCTAATCACCAATCCACTTTCACCCTGTATCCTTTAGGATGGGCGTTCTTGGACGTTTAATTCACTTTGCCGTTCGGTCTATTCAACTCCTTTCGGAAGTATATTTTGGAAAGCACGTTGTCCCTTTGGTGATTTTGTATAAACTGCCAAGGAGATAGAGTGACAGTATTGATTTCTATCCATTGATGCTTTCCTTGTCGAGTTAATAATACAATACCATCGCTGACAGCTGTCTATACGATACCGTTTGTAAATGATTTCTTTTAGGTTTTTATTAAACCTAGCAACTTTTATGTAAGAGGCCGATACCGTGAATAATCGAGATTTGTCTTGTTCCTGGAAGCATTATCGTCCGACGCTACCATAATAGTTTCCGGAGGTGCTCGGAGGGACCCTTTGGAGTTCGGATGTGGCTAAATAGATCTGACGAGACACAAAGGGTGGAACTGATTACTTCTATGGAGACGATTTCTTTTTAATTTGTGTGTGGGTGGCTGCCACATCCTTCGAAGTGTGATGCTGGAGATCCGGGAAAACCTACCTTAATAGATTTACTAGGTATTGTAAGGTTCTGATAAGTTTTAAGAGTAAAGCATATCAAAATAAATATATTCTGTTTATTTTATTTTATGATAGGTTTGATTTTTTAATCATTTAACGTCATTTTATTCTACTGAGTATTAAATTTTGGAGGTTTAAGATAGAAATGTTAAACGAGTATTTGACATCACAAACGCTCAGAACCACCGTTTTATGTACGCCTTCTGAAATTATAACCAAGAATTTTTCACTCCCTTAAAAAAAAAAAACTCAGGCCATCTGCTGGGTTTGAGCCCGCGACTAGCCACTTCACCAAAGGGGATCCCTAAATATAATCTGTGAAGAACGAAAAAAAACCGATGTCACTCTTTTTCAATAGATTAATTGAAAACTTGCATACATTCAGGATGTTTAGATGTGTGTTCATAAGACTGACCAAATTGTTCGCTGTTTAGTCCAAAGTTTTTATTCGTCACATAATACTATACATTTTTTTTTTCTGAACTTTTATACTTAATTCCTTTTTATTTTTCAACATGACTTTATATTAATGTAATGGTTGCCTGCAAAATAAACCCGATTAAATGATCAGGAACTCTCGAAAAAATAAAGTCCAGCAGACGAATGTGAATTGTAACGAATGATTTTATTATTATTATTTATTTTATCATTATTCATAATTATAGAAGAAATGAACATCATATTATTTTATCTATAGGAAAAACTAAATTAATAATTAATTATTATAATAATAATCAACTTATTTCCAATCTATCTGATGTTTTAAAATCTTACAAAAGGTAATTCATACTTAATTAGGATCATACTCATGTTTTTTTTGATTTGATACATAGAAATATGCCATTAAACTATTTTTTTTTTTTTTTACCCCTACCTTGCCTTTGTAGGTTATACGGGGGTTTGACGGGCCTGGAGGATGAGAGATTAATGCGGAGATAAAACCCCCCCGCACCGAGATTCGAACTCTATCAAATTTTTATTATCCAGTTACTTGACAACTCACGGATTGTCCACATGCGTTAACCAACTCAGCCACCCCGCCCCCATTAAACTAATTATAAATCATTGAAATTTATTATTAAACTTTTATGACACTTCATAACACTTCATTCGTCTTACAAATTTCACATCAGACCATTTTCCTACTCACGGCTATTGCATCATAGTGACCACTCTACATCAAGTCCACGTCAGATAAACTTTTTTAAAGCATTTCTTCCCCCATAGATATTATAACTGAGCCCAGCATGGCTAATACCTGCCAATTACAGGTGTAATAGGCTTGATGCATGAGTAACCCATCACATGGCAGAAGCAGAAAATCGTGTGAGACACTTCGTTGCAAAAACAAGATGATATAACGCACCCAGTCTTTGGAGCATAAAGTTTTTAAACGAATTGGGAAATAATCATTTGCCAGTATTTATCTCTAAACTTTTTACTTTCTCGTTAGCGAAAATATTTATGTAATTTTTTTTTACGCCTAATTTTTGGAAAACAGTGATTTTCGACTACTTGTCTTATCTTTATAGTTAATAAATGCATTTTGCTTGTTATAAATCATGACTAATTAAAAAATTATTTGGACTTGACAGAAACAGTCTACTCTTATAGAAGCTATCCTAACAAAAAATGAAAAAATATAATGTCTGACATGAAACCTAAATAAATATGGGTCAATCCATTCGAAATCGTCCAGACCTTGCTGCTCAACATTTTTGAATTCCGTACTTTTTTTACCAGTGATTCTCTTTCTATTTTTGATTAAAAAACTGTAAATATAATCTTTTTCTGGCTAATACTTTTCGTGCTGCAGCCATTTTTAGAATAAAAAATATAAAGTATATCCTTTTCTTGTGGTTAGTTTTTTTAAAATTTGATACCCATAAATTTACAACAATTGGAAGAACTTTCCCAATACATGTTTTTAACCGCGAAGTTGACTTAAAATTTGCAGCCACTAAACGTATTAGCCAGAAAAATATTTTATCTATGGTATTTTATTTGGTAATCACTGGTTAAATAAAACACGGAAATCATAAATTTTGAGCGGCAAATTAAACAAAATTGGACGATTTCAAATCGATCGACCCATATATGAAAGAATTTATAATATAAAAATCTGGTGCTCGCAAAGGTACTTTAGAGGAAAAAAATTCAGAATATCAGAATTTAGGTCCTGAAAGTCTATTTCTAACCAAAATGAAACCTTTATCATTTATCATATCAAAGCCTATTAAATTTTACATCGATATAGAAAGTTGAATCAAAATTGTTTAAGCCGTTTTTGAGTAAATCGAAAAAAGGTGCAAAATGCATGGTATAAAGTGGCTCTTTTGTTTCGCCGATGAAAAATTTACTGTTCGTATCAGGCAATTTCAATTTATGCAACTTATTTTTTCCATCTAGACTCACTACAAATAGATCTTTATGCAATACTTGATCATTTGAACTGAAAAAAAACTAGTATTTCCAGCGGAAATTCGAATTCGAAGATTGTCACGATCGCAATACTGAACCTTGCTATATATTTCATTATAGCATACTAAAAATATATAAGTAAAACTAAAAATAAATATATCTTAATTAATCCTAATACAAGCTGAGAAAAAACAATTATATTTGAATTTTCTGTGACGAGTAAGCATATCCATCCGATTCTTACATGATATTTTCTTTCAGGCATAAAATTTTGATTAGGTTAAATGTTTTGTCGTTCAATCTCCATGCTTTCAATTTTTCTTTTAGCAGTGAGATATTTTCTCGTGGTGTCGAATGCCTTTCCAATTTCGAAAGAGAGTCAATTATAAGTTCTGATCGATTAATGGCGAAATAAATTTTAATCAGTTATTGGTTAGTTGTCTTCAATTATCTAAAACCGCATTGATTCGGTTCACCTATTGCAAATGCGTTATTATATACAAGGCTAGTACCGATTATTTAAGAAAAATCAAATATTTATAAATAAAATTGGAGGCTGATGTCACTTCACCACTATTTTATTGAAAAAAATATATTCGCACTACGTTTCGGCTAACAATGCCATCTTCTGGTGCAGTGGAACAACTTAGATTTAGTGTGGGTAGCTGCTTCCTAGTCAAAACCACATGACCAAAATTTTGGTCATGTGGTTTTGACTAGGAAGCAGCTACCCACACTAAATCTAAGTTGTTCCACTGCACCAGAAGATGGCATTGTTAGCCGAAACGTAGTGCGAATATATTTTTTTCAATAAAATAGTGGTGAAGTGACATCAGCCTCCAATTTTATTTATAAAACATTTGACCTTCACCTAAAAGAATCTACACCTTAGATCAAATATTTATTTAAATAGATTTTCGTCTGCATTACTTCAAATCTGATTTTGTATTCGCTCCTTATCATGATTCAGTTCGAATATATAATAATGATACTTCTATGTTTCACTACCTATTAAAACTATATACATAAAAGCTTCCTGTGAAAGCAGGAAGTTTTTAAATATTACAGAATTCGAAAGTACTATAATTATTGTAAATAGCTTACGTGTGATTATCTTCTTAATATGTTTTCAAAAAATCGCCTCAACGATAAGTAGCTTATTACTACAGACCGGATTTCCATATTTTTGCACTATTTCCTTGCGTTTATCAGCTTCAAACCCGAATGCATGTACTAGGGTATAATATATTACATTTTTGTTTTGCATTAAATTGCATGTTTTTACACTGTTTAGGCTAAGTTGCACGTTATTTATTTTTATTACTTTAAGTTTAATTTTTTCACTCTTGAGTAAAGTTACTTAATTGAATTTCGATATCACAATTGATCGAATGAAATTTATTCAATATATAACAAGTCAGTTATTTTCAGTAAGAAACACCTCGCTTTTATATTTTTATCCCTTTTATTGCTTAAATAATCGTACAAATAATTCGTCTCGTCGAATATCAAAACCTGAATACCTAAATATCTCGAGCTTAGTTTTATATTTTGTGGTTTCGCTGCACGATTTTGCACGAGTTTTACTTGTAACAATATGTGTCAAGAATCCGTTTTTTGACAATTTCTTTCACTTTACATGTGGTTACATGTATGAGGAAATACTTGATTGTCAATAATTGAGACGTTGATTTCCAAAAGGTACCGACTGAAGTACATTTTTAACTAGATTGATTTTTTTACATATTTGTATTCTCATCGTTTATTTATATCAAAATCACCTAATTAATTTTATCCAATAGTGCCCCTTAAAAACGCAATTATTTTCTAAAGGTACCCCATTACACACTTTGTTTCGTTCCATATCATGCTAAAACATCTCATTTCATAACTTTAATATGATGTTACTAATAAAGTAAAAATAACAATTCTATATTTTAACAAAATAAGAATCAAATTAGCTAGTTTAATAATATTGTAATGAGAGATTTTCGCTCTTCCTGTAAAATTTCCTAGAATGGATATATGTAGTACCTTTTGGAAATCAACGTCTCAATTGTTAGCCTAGTGAATACTGAATCAATCAATAAATGAATACATTTGAACCAGCAATGGCTCCGATAATAGAAACTGGGAGCTGTTAAAGAGATAACATCGTGTTACATGAATATGTACATAAACAGCTTTCATGCTAGAGAGACTAACTAGTTGAAAATCAATGTTGCGTTGTTAATTGTGTTTATCAACGTGATTCGATCAATTTAATGTTAGAGAGAGATTGATTATACATGAGCAATATATTTTTCTGCTTGTATAACGTGAATCACGAAGAAGGTTTCCGACCATGAAACTGTGCGTAAATCTTGAATGAAACATATTTAACACACACATGAAGAAAAAAATGATTAATAACATGAAATGCTATTTATTTAGCACCTTTTAAAAAATCTGGTGGTGCGCAGCACACGACTTACACTTACCTCCGTGCTTAAAATCAATAATAGAACTTTTAAATAAAGTTAGAAGTTGAGAAAAGGTTAAAGAATTTTTGAAAACCTATGTTTCAGATCAAATAATCTAACCATAAGACTTATTATCTACAACTATTAGTTTTTTCCAATTATCTATATTATACTATATTTATCTTACTATTCTTATGTTGAAAAAAAAAATTAAACATATTTTTTATTTTTTCTCCTTTAATTAGTTATCGAATTCGTTTAACATGTATATTTGCCCGTTTTTTATCAATTCTAACGTTGTGAAATGTTTAATTTTTTTTAATCTAAAAATTCAAAGGTTTCTCAGAAGAATAAAATTTAAATTATGGGCATTTAAGCCCTTTCTGACTATTTAAATCGGAACGAAACCAACACTATATTGAAGCCCTTTAAATTTCACATCAATATAAAAAAAAGGGTTCAATCAAACTGTAAAAATGTGAAAAACGGTATAAAGCGGCTTTTCTGGTTAGCCAAATACGGTGAAAAAGTTTCCTTAACTTCTCAGTCATATACTCTTCTAAAATATAAAATTTTAGTTTTATACAACTAATAGTTTTCTAGCTATGCTTACCATATACACACACACACATCGACCATCTTGTGTAACTTTGTGATTTGGACTAAGGGGACCCTAAATCGTGCATTTCCGTATAAAACTGGAATTCGAAAATAAGATAAAATATTACGTAAATAAAATATAAAATATAATAAAATAAAATAAAATATATATAAATAATATATATAATATATAAATAATATATAAATAATATATATAATATATAATATATAAAATATGTAAATAATATATATAATAATATATATTATAGATAAACACAATTACCAACGCAACATTGATTTTCAACTAGTTAGTCCCTCTAGCATGAAAGCTGTTTATGTACATATTCATGTAACACGATGTTATCTCTTTAACAGCTCCCAGTTTCTAATATCGGAGCCATTGCTGGTTCAAACTTATTCATTTATTGATTGATTCAGTATTCACTAGGCTAACAATTGAGACTTTGATTTCCAAAAGGTACTACATATATCCATTCTAGGAAATTTTACAGGAAGAGCGAAAATCTCTCATTACAATATTATTAAACTAGCTAATTTGATTCTTATTTTGTTAAAATCTAGAATTGTTTTTTTTTACTATATTAGTAATATCATATTAAAACTAAGTGTGTAATGGGGTACCTTTAGAAAATAATTGCGTTTTTAAGGGGCACGAGTGTTCATTGGATAAAATTAATTAGGTGATTTTGATATAAATAAATGATGAGAATACAAATATGTAAATAAATCAATCTAGTTAAAAATGTACTTTAGTCGGTACCTTTTGGAAATCAACGTCTCAATTATTGACAATCAAGTATTTCCTCATACATGTAACCTCATGTAAACTGAAAGAAATTGTTAAAAAACGGATTCTTGACACATATTGTTACAAGTAAAACTCGTGCAAAATCGTGCAGCGAAACCACAAAATATAAAACTAAGCTCGAGATATTTAGGTATGCAGGTTTTGATATTCGACGAGACGCATTATTTGTACGATCATTTTAGCAATAAAAGGGATAAAAATATAAAAGCGAGGTGTTTCTTCCTGAAAATAACTGACTTGCAAACATTCCTATTCAAATTTTCTCTTCTTATTTAATAATTGAATTCTAGATATATAATATATCTATAGTAGTACATATTTTAAATAAATTTCATTCGATCAATTGTGATATCAAAATTCAATTAACAAACTTTACTCAAGAGTGAAAAAATTAAACTTAAAGTAATAAAAATAAATAACGTGCAACTTAGCCTAAACAGTGTAAAACATGCAATTTAATGCAAAACAAAATTGTAATATATTATACCCTAGTACGTGCATCGGATAAATAATATATATAATACGTTCGTAATATTTTCCCTTACTGTATATTTCATAAATAAGGAAGTGGAATTAATAAAATAAAGAAATTCATAAAAAGGACTTATAATAATTATAGACTATTCATACTATGAAGCACATCACACTCTATCAATTATTCTTTATCAAGATACGTTAGTTGGAGAATCTCTTCAAACTGTAATATTCAACTGACTACATTAAACAATTTTAGGCATTTTTTTTTTTTTTTTTTTTACGCTTATGCACTCCTTGACCGCGTACTTGACGGTTCGGCAAAGAGTTAGAAAATGTTAAGCTACTTAAAACGTCAACAACACAGAATTGATGGCCATTTACCCCACCTCACGAATGTCCGCTAAAATAAAATCTATTAGTCTCAATAAAAACGTTCCTGCTATTTCTAGGTTTCAGTTCATCAGTCGCTAGGGTTCAACTCACCTTCTTTGAGATTCGACCATTATCTAGCCCGATAGTTTTACTATTCTGTTCCAGAAAATTGTGACTCTCCCTTAATGGTTCGGAGAGGATCAGGCTATGCAGCTGAGCTTTAGAAAGTCTGCATTAAAAACTAGGCGTTTCGTAATAACTTTGAAGAAAAACCGAGAAAAAGAAAAACATTTAACAACTCTTCTATTGACCCGCCTAATAGCCTGAGAATTAAGTGGAGACACAGTAATCCATCCTTACTTTTATCGAATTTTCTAAAAATAAAATCATTCCATTGACAATGTTTTTTTTTCTTTTCTGCGTGGCTTTCTTTAGAAACCCTGAATCAAACTTTCACACGTTTCGAGTCTATTGATAGTTATTGATACATTATTAATGTTCTTAGAAAAGTTTATTTTTTCAGAGATTCGTTGATTTGAAATTGACTTAAACTAATCATAAAGGTTTCCAATTTTGAAACTATTTTATTGTTTTTTGTTAATAAAAAATAAACAAAAAACAATAGCTAATGCTGTAAAAGTACACTTATACTATATTAATAATAATTAATTTTAATAATAGGCTTACCGAACCCGAAGGTTCGATGCCGATACCACCAAACTTCGCCTGCACAGACTCGTCCAATGTTCACCGGTCAAGCCCAAGCCCCCGAGATCAGCCTTAATGCAATCCTCCCATCGATACTTATACTATATACACAAAATAAATAAAATTAAAGATATATTTAAAAAAATATGATAAAGATCCACTTCTTGACTGATGATATATAACTGATGTTTTCATTAAAGAATTTTTATTTTGTTAGTTCGAAATTCATTTTATTGTTCATCATACAAAATTTTGTTTTATTTGTTTATAATTCTTTTTTTCCTTTTCATTTACGATTATTTCTTTTTAAAATATACATTGGCTCATAATCTTAACTAAAGAGGCATATTTACAATGTAGAGAATTTTCTGATTTTCATGCAATCTGAATAAAATTAGAATACAAACGACTCTCCCATAGTTTTGAATTGGATAAGGATTAAAATAAATATTTAAATGTTTGTTTTAGGTAGCGTTTCGAAATTTCACTGTTTTAATAAGCATTACATAAAAACATTTATTTTAAAAAAACTTTTCATTTATTATATAACTTTAACAAGTAATAATTATTTTAGATTAAATTGAACTGAATGTTTGTATGCCTCGTGATCCAACCAGTCTGGAGGACCAAAAGACAAATAAGCACAGCTTTGCTCTAAATTTTTATGAAATTTCGAAAAATTAAACTTAAAACTGAATATAATTACCTATATAAATGAATTTAATTTTTAATATACTTAGTTTTGATTTTTTTACTAACGACCATAGTTGTATTTATTAATTAACTTAATCTCAAAATCCTAATAGTTCATAAAAGACAACATATTAAAGTGATTTTAAGGTTGTTTTTTTTTTGTATATGCCTTAATCGGAATAAAAACTAACGCACGAGGAATAATATCTGGGTTGTTTTTTTTTGGTTTTTTTTTTTCCCATCGTATCATTAACCATGAATTTCCATTATCCCAGATTTACATCTACAGAGCCTACATTTGTCTCCCTCAGACAAGACAGCGTGGGTAGACCACAACCATTTACTATTCCTACGACCACTCAAAGAAGACAAGCCACATTATGAAGTGACACCGTGCCCCGGTGTGATATCCAGGTCAGTAATGTGTAATATGAGCGTACCGTTAGGGACCCATTGTGAACGAATGATATCAGCATAGTGAGCTAGTACACCTACCTCCGAGTGATTAGGATGAAGAACATGCTCTGTTTGCGCCGATGCTACGTACCATAACTATGCTTGCGTTTATGCTTTGCGAGATGGATAATTCCATTAGTTCTGTATCACTAACCCCAGTCAGAGTCATTAGGAACGCCATTAATGTAACTGTTGCTTGTGAATCCTAATTTACGACGATCCTTATCGAGGTTGTATCGAAAATTAGCATGCTGTAATTAGTAAATGAGGATAGCGGATGGTGACTATTATGCGCTAAGATGGATTTATGTAAGGAACTAGCCTTTGATGAAGAATAATTAAAATATATCATAAGTGTTCTAAAGCATCATTAATTCCACAGTACACACAACACATCCTATCGGGATTCTCATTCTGCAATAGGTTTTTAGGCTAAATTGGTCAAATCGATCAATTTTTTCGCTTGTTTCCCAAGTCAAGCAGGAATACATCCCAATTGTCCAAACAGATGAGGCGAAAGCGGTTTCACTGATTCCACCATCCGATTGCTTAGGCACTCAATATAATGGTCTCTATAGGCTTATAAAATTATTAATCATGGACGAATGGCAGCTTAATTGTACAAAAAAAAGGGAAAACAAAATCAGGGAAATAAAAGAAACAGCATTTCCGTGAAAATCATCTATCCAAAATAACAGAAGAGAGGAAGTCTTATTGACAAGACACTCACGACTAACGCAACAACATTTACTGACTAGAACCCCGAGTCCTGTGAACAGCGTAACGTACCTTCCACCATAAAACACTCACTGCAGGCAACCGGTAGGTGTCGCCCTTCCATATCATTTAAATACTTTATTAAATGAGAACAGTACATACATCCAAAATGTTATTCAATCATTTAAAAATAAATAAATTATATCAATCGTTCTAAAGCTTCCCAGTTATACTTATTATTATTTTATCATGAATAATTTATACTTACTATTTTGAATTTTTTTCCCTGTATATTTTTAATTGCAATTAAATTATGTTTGTCACTCCATTTATTAGCCTTCTCCTTATTCCTACCTACCTTTCATACATGACCTTTTCAATCTATCTAACAATGAACTGTTATTAGTAATATCTTTGAAATAGAAATATTTTACGTCGGCAAACATTACCATTGTTGTGGATTGCCTGTATCAATTAAGTAAATAAATAATTCTACAGATGAGAAATTTGTACACTTTTAAACTTTAAAAAAAAATTACAATTGAAAAATAATTTAAGGTGGTAATTTCGATCCCCACAAGGGATGCCAATATTTTATGGTAAAGAATATTTCAGGAAAACAATGAGGCTTCAGAACGCAATTTAAAAAAAAAACTGTTATTTTCTTTTATTTTCACAACAGTAAACATTTACCATCTATTTGATCATTTTTAGTAATTAGTAACTGAGGATAGCGGATGGTGACTATTATGCACTAAGATGGATTTATATAAGGAACTGGTCTTTAAGAACAGTGATTAAAATATATCATAAGTGTTCCAAAGCATCATTAATTCTATAGATAAGAAGTTTGTACACTTTTTAATATCATGTCGAGATGGAAACTTTAAAAAATATATATTTACAATTCAAAATAAGTTCGGTCGTGATTTTGATCCCCACAAGGGATGCCAATATTTTATAGTAGGGATTATTTCAGGAACACAATGAGGATTTGGAACTCAATTCAACAAACTGTTTTGTTTTGTTTTTTTGTATTTTCACAACCATCTTGAACATTAATCATTTCATTTCATTATTAGAAAATGTCTTTATTTTTATTTTTTTGATAGTTTAACTTTAGAATTTGAAACACGCTTGACAATTTTTTTAGTTTGTGAAAAATCTTGGTTATGTTGTCCTTCGGAGGAGTTTAAAATGGTGGTTCCGAGCCTAGGCAATGTCAATTACTCGTCAATGATCCCTATACTCATTAAAACTGGACAGGGAAAGTTTAGCAGTCCAACTGAAGCATCGTCATGATAGAGGGTTATTAATTTACGTGTCTACATGATAATGTGCCATTGCTAATAGTACTCCGTCGAAGTGTTAATCTTAGATTAATATTATTTGTAAATATTAGTCTGAGAGCAACTTAAGATACAATCTTTTCTTAATTTCACATCAAGAAAAGCCTGACCAAGAAAGTGTCCTGTGCGAGTATTGTACAATCTCGTTCCGTTAAGAGGTCGCGGAACCATAACCCAACCACAGGCAGTGGTCAGCATCTGAGGCATAGCGGGCCTACACCCTGGAATGATCGGCCGAACTTTCAAAGGAAGTCCGCTTATTATTTCGCCTGGCGAAGAAGTCGATGAACCTAGACCACGAGACGAATCAAGAGACTTTTTCATTGCTGGGTGTAGCCAGCTGGGAGACGACCGCTCTCTGAAGGTCTTAGTCATCGGTTGGTCAAGAGCATTGCCCGATATTCTAGACTATCTAGGAATAATTGTAACATTGCAAATCTATATTATTATTATATATGCACATTATTATTCTTCCGTGTTGTATACATTGCTATATCCTGCCAGCAATAAGCATATTCATTCATGTGCATATTGCTTCCTATACATAATTTTATAGATTTAGTGGAAGATATGAAACCCAAATGAAATTAGTCCGGGATCTTACGAAGAGGTAGTAAGAAAGAAACAGTTTAATAGCAGAAAATATAGACATTATCAGGTAATGTGTTATTCGATGGAAAGTGAAACTCATAGGAAAAAAAATTAAAATTCCTTCTAACGGATTGAAAGAATCAGTTCTCTTGACCCTGCATTCCAGGTTCTCCATTAAAGACCTTGGAACAGGTTTTATTAATTTAGCATCACCCTCAACTCAAGGGTTACTAGATGTTTCTATTCATGCGATTTTATTGTAAAATGGAATGAAAAAATGAACTTGCACATACAAAAAAAGTTGGTAACCTTTAGTGGGATTACCAGCCTCTTCTATTGTATTTATTTGTGGACAAGTCCATTTAGAATAATACAAAATACAATAATGGGAGATTTATTAATAATAATTAAAAAGAGTAATAATTATATATATATATATATATATATATATATATATATATATATATATATATATATATATATAGTTAATAATCGCAAAAGAAAAAAAAAGTAAATGAAAATAAATTGGGTGGTAAGATAAGTTCGTAGCATTTTTTTACATTTTATATCAATAAAAACTGTATATCTGTACAAACGCGACACAAACCAAAATTAGAAATCGTCCGAACCAGATGATATTTTCAAAGAAGCTCCAGAAAATTCATCTAGTCTCATTTGATGGATATTACCATCAAAAGATTTGTATACAATGGAAAGATAACACACCCCATCCTGTTTCACCACCGATTTTCGAATTATCTCTTTCTCTCTTGTGCAAAATACCAGAGGGCATCATCTAAAAACGCCGCGTCAAGGTTGATGAGCGTCTAATCACGCGATGATGACAGTGCGAAATGTTTTGGAAGATTTCATTGTGCAACGTCACTTAGCAATGCGAACGATCGGTTTAGATGAAGAAAGATCGGACCGTAATTGGATATCCTATTGAATATATGACACTGATATAGGGACTTGAAATGTGTGGCTAATTAATTCTCATCTATAAAAGACAATGAGAGAACTATTATACACGCTAAAATATTTAGAAGACAGTTTATAAAAATTAATTTATTAAAGTTTATATAACGATTATCCGATGTGCGAAGTGGTAGGAAGTGTTAGTGAAACCAGAAGAAACTTTAGAATAAAATAATTATAAGTTACTAACTCGGTATTTATCCCTCAACCTTACCCTCAGGCCCTAGAAACCCCGTATTTTCTCCAAAGGTGGGGTAAGGAGGGAGAGGGAGGGAAGGCATACTGCATTCTTGACAATTTTAATTTCATAATTCATAATGTAATGATTAAATACAATTAGAATATGTATGTTAGATAATCTATGTTATGTTGCCAAAATATAACAAAAAATATACAAACTGTTTTTTGTGTGTTTATTTATTTAACGTCCCTTTATGCTGTTGTGGCTAATCAGACGATACTACAGCGGGATTTCTAAATTTTACCTATACAGGTTTAATTAGGATAGGGATGTTTAACTAGTATCTGACATATAACTTTTTCGGGACCACCTTTTAACATTCTCTCCGAAGAACGGCATAACTAAAGATTTTTTACTCCCATAAAAAAATCCTCGGCCCATCTGCGGGTTTGAACCAGGGGCTTGGGCATAGGAGGCTGTTATGCTAACTACCCTGCTACAGGTAACCCCTTGGAAAGGGTTTATTTTTACGAAACGAAGTTACAGATGTTTTACAATATTTTTGCAATGCATAAAAAGTGTAAAGATAGTATGCTTTTATTTCTATACAAGATGATCTTCTTTGTGGACAGTATGTCCTCACCAGTATTTTATGGTGTGTATATTATGCAGATACACCAAAGAAATATGAAAATAAAACAATCTTATTTGTATATTTTGACTTGTTTCACGTCTTAACTTTTGAATTCAGCGATCTTTAAATCATGTCTTTCCATTTCATTTTCCAGTTGAGGTGAACTCCTTTACCACACACGGGCTCGCCTTAGTGGGATAGTGCCTTCTATGTGCACTGCAAAATATCTGTATTTTTATTTAAATAAAGAAGTTAAAAAAAAAAAATTGTTTTAGATTTCGGTTTTTGAAAGAAGCCTAAGTTACTAAATTTCAGAGTACTTTAGAAAATAGGATTTGTATCATCCTTAGCTTATAATGAGAACCAAAACTTGTACGCCAATACTTAACATCATACGTATATTGTAAGAATTCATCAGAATGCTTAATTGGTAAAATGTTTTTCAAACGTTACACTCCACAAGTGATTCCACTTCTCAGCTCCTGTGAACAAAAGTCAAAGTGAAGCTCCAGCGGTTGGTGAAAGGACATTCAAGGCTAAGCGAAATCAGAATTGCAGATTTCGAAAAGGGCCACTCACCGACGTAAAGTGAGCCCATTTACTAAATTTCGTCTTAAAACCTGGAATTTTAAATATCCTAAGTCTTTTTGCAACACTTGTGATGAAAATTAGACTTTCGTTTTAAAATACCAATAAAATCTAATAGTCACTTAGGAAACAAATGTTTCAGTAGAAAAAAAAAATCCGATTTGAAACCTATGCCAGGATAGAGTTAAATAAAATTTTTAAAAAGTGATTTTTTATACAGGGGTACACTGTCAAGTATATTAATTTACTATTTCAAATCAACATGAGCATAACTGTAAGTAATTATCTTTTACTTTCGATGCCAAGCTTCGACTTTTTCTTACCATACAGCAAAAGAAGTTTGCATTGGAAGTTTATTTGATTTAAATAAGGCAACCTTAGAGGTATATCATTTGGACTAAATATTACCCTTAAAATAGGATAAAAAATGGCAAAATAAAATAAAAATTACTTTCAACTCAGTAAGAATAAATTAATATTAAAAAGTACTTTTAAAAACGTTTTCCTGATCAGAGTCAATAGTCAATATTGGATTTTATTTACTTATTTTTCTGTTTTGAAGGGTTGAATTTAAATATAGAGAACTTCTTTAAAAAAAAAAAAAAAAAAATCCAGGGATGTATCATTTATTAACATAAAGATATATTATTTGATAGAAAAATTTTTGAATAAAGAGAAGTTTTATATAATTTTATAACCATTTTACTCTATGTTTTATCATATTGCTAAGACTTATGGACCAAAACTCATATTTTATATGTATGTATATATTAAATGCAACCCTGACAACAACTTGAATAGTTCCTTATTATTATTTTTATTTTTTTTTTTTTTGTTAAATAAAATCTTTGCTCCATGTATCTATATCGCTAAAGTGAGTCGACGAATTCACAGAAGCATTTTACTAAACTAAGCATGAAGATAACTGTAAAATAATAACAGTGACGTAAATAATATTACATTGTGCTTTTCTCCTTAAAAAAGAAACTATAAGTCACTCTGATGACTTCTTTTTCTCCAGATCGATGATAAAACAGAATGACTGTACTCTTCCACCAATGGAAACGCGGCTGTTTTACGTATTACGAGTCTTCAACGTGTGGTTGGCTTAACAAAGAGATAGATTTTACATGTATACAGGATCCATTGTCATAACGATTACAAAGAGGTTTTATTTACAGGCGTTAATTGGTGTGCGTTTTTTTACCTCATTGATCAATCTTTATATATTTTCTTAGATTAATTATTTAGTACTGCTCATACATTAAATGCATATTCACGAACTAACGCGGACAATGTCAAATATGAAAAATTGATTTTTTTGAATTCGTCTTATCTTACTAAATCATATTCGAAAAATGCATATACAAAACACAATAATTCAAGTAAAATCAAATATATTTATATAATTATATTTATTTACTCATATTGGATGAAGAAATTATTGCTTTGAACTATGATTATGTTAGTGACATAGAATTTTATTTTTATTTTCTCCTATTGGTTTTCTTCATTAAATGTGTATGATATTGCTATGGCTCTATGTTTAAAGAAATAATTTCTCCAAACATAGTACTTTGTCCGATAGAATATCGAGTTTTGTAAGCAGGTATTCCTGATCACAGTCCACTGGTATTGAATCCAAGCTATTTTTAAGATAAGATAAGCCTTTATTTACACATATTCATAATTTGGTTGATACATAAAGTTTATATATGTTTAATTTGGTTTTAAACCCTTCTAGTAGTTTATAATTAAAAAAGAAACAATGTTTGACCAAATATTGTATACAAATTTTAAAACAAAATTACCTAGAACTTTTTTAATAAAATTGCATAAAACTTGTTTAAATTAAAATTTTATGTTTTAATAAAAAGTTTATGTTCGAATAAATAAAAACGAAATGATTTTCTACTGGTCTAGGTGTAGACTCCTGAAGGAGGAATAATCTTGATCGGTGGACCGTACCTTCTGGGTTATGAATTCCCTGCTTGTTTTTCAGTTTCTTTGCATTTTGATTCCCAATATTTTCGATCTTCTGTTTTTCTGTGCCAAGATATCTCTTCTTGTTTTTTCATTTCTTCTGACCATTTCTTGAGTTGCCCTCCTTGCTTGCGTTTCTTTCCGAGCTGTGTCCATTCAGTAACTGTCTTGGTCCACCTGGGGTCCTTTATTCGCATTAAATGTCCATCCCATTCCCATTATAGCTTTTTTATACAACCCACAGACAGCTCTCAAGTAAAAAAAAAAGTATATATTTATTATTTTTTTATGTTATATTTCAGCAGCATGTGTAATTTTGCTTCTCATTATATTATGTACTTTCGTATCGGAAGTTATATAAGTTATTTTGTATGTAGATAGAAAAGGCCGCTAAAGACCCCAGATGTTTTGTGCCCATAAATAAATAAATAAAATAACCTAACCTAAGTTATTTAAAGTTTTTTTTTATTGTTTCTTTTAAAATATAAGTATTAAAGGAAATTAAAAAAAAAAAAAAACATAAGGTAATAAAAAAAAACATTTATTGTAGTTCTACTCATGATAATTTTCTTGCACACACATGCATGTACACACAAATATGTATATCCCTATTCTTAAATTTATTTTATGTTTACGTATTCAATCCTACTTAGTACCTTCGTGCTACTTGTGAAGTAGAACTTAGCAGGTTAGGCCAGAACCAACAAGACTTACAGGTGGGACAACTTAGGTCGCCGGCTGGCCGAATTCCACAAATAGAAATGTCCCGTTATCTCAGCTCTTAGATGAATAAATTAGGAATCTATTAACGTTCTTGCTGTTCGTCCTTGTGAAAACTTCCCTAGCTCGCGCATACCCGCTATAACTGCGTAACTGTTACTCAATCCACAATAACAGTTCCTCCACCCTCCAATCACGAAATAACCAACAATCGAGAATTAACCGTAGAAGTGTTCAGAGTTAAGAACCTGCCTAGGCCGAAACTTAATTGGTTTCGGGAGATTTAACAGGAATTCCTCCTTAAGGTACCGCTACTCCAACCCGAAATATCCCAAACATGGTAGTCTCGGAGGAGCTGGTTTCAATTGTTAGTTCTTAGTTTTACATCTGCTTCATAAAGTCAGGACATCATTTGAATATAATACGTTCCGTAAACCACATATCTTTTAAAAACATTTCAGGTACTGATTAAATATCCCTATCCTAATTAAACCATAATAGGCAAAATTTTGGGCTCCCACTGTAGCTTCGTCCGATTAGCCAGGGCAACATAAAGTTATTTTAAATAAATAAACAAAATATAATAAATAAATATCTTAACTTTACAACCCATGAAGAGTCTTGGGCTCAGAGCATTAGATATTCATACTTTATTGGTCGTTTGTAATATAAGGCCAATTGCCTCTTCCTCACACATAACTTTTCACACTGATATTTTGTAGGGAGAATTTCTTCCATCGGAACTTTACTGTCTAAATTTTATATTAAATACAAATTCTAACAGTTTTTAAATAGTAAAGAGGTAAAAAAAACTAAAAGCGTAGGCTTTCTTTCATGCAAGAATTGGTATTCCTTATTCACGTGAAGGTTGTAGCCTTATTCACACCCACACGATCCTCATTTTCCATTGTTTCGACACAATTGCCGGTTACACTCTTTCTTTTTTTTGTTTTCCCATGTTTTACAGTTATCTATAGCTTTGATTTTTATAAT
The DNA here is from genome assembly GCA_023052935.1 of Piezodorus guildinii. NCBI lineage: Eukaryota > Metazoa > Arthropoda > Insecta > Hemiptera > Pentatomidae > Piezodorus > Piezodorus guildinii. The sequence goes on from CM041297.1 coordinate 114,247,185, forward strand.
TAAGAGTGAAAAGTTTTTTTTTTAATATTTAATAAAAACGACATCTTTATGTTGATATGAGGAAAAATATTAACTTTCCTTTTCAATTTATTGATATTCATATAATATATTTAAAAACATTGTTTTAAATAATGTTTTCACTCCTTGATTTTTTACATTAAATAAATTTAAATGATAACAAAAACCATTCGTGAAAAACATGAGTTAAAACAGTATTCTAATTCCTCCCGCATCCAATCCTTACAATCCAAAATCCTTCGCAAAACCCAAAATGCTCCTTACTTCGTCACAAATAAAATCATCCATAACGACCTTAATATCCCATTTGTTGCAGACCTTTCTCGTACCAGATATACCACTTTCAATTCCAAACTCCCAACCCATACAAACTCTCTTGTCCGCAACATATCAACTTCACATATTCCTGATAACCCTCCGAGGCGATTGAAAAGAAGATGGCCTCGGGATCTACTTACTTGAATAAACATAGAAGTTCAACCGCTGGGCAGTTTCTTCACAAGCCTTTTTACGCCCTTTATTATAATTCAACACTTTTACATGTTGTGTTTGTGTTATGTACAGTTGTGAAATTCAATAAAAAAATTTAAAAAATAAAAGCAGTATTCAACACATAACCCTCCAAATAATTTTCCTCCTAGTTAGAACCCTAGTTCCGGTCCGAAATATGATCTATAATAATTCAACCAATATTTTTCAATAATAAAATCTATACATAATAAATGCTAATCTAACGAATTGTTAAACCGAGCTAATCAGTCTAGAAATATTGTCCAAAACGTTTTCATTTTTTTTATTTCTACTTCACTCAACACAATAGCTACAATACAATTATTCTATTTAAGTATAATATTATTAAATACTGCTAATAATAATTATTCTATATATTATTCATACATTATTTTTTCCTGCGGCTCATTCGTGTAAACAGCAGTTGTCAGATATATATTTTATCAGCAGAGATAGTATCGTAAGTGCTTCCTTCCTACGCCGACAAAACAATTAATTCAATTTCACAACTGTATACTCGATGAATCTAGCTATGTAATTTTCTTGTTAAATATAAAATATATATAATTTATATATGTATATATATATATATATATATATATATATATATATATATATATATATATTTTAATATATACATATACCAATCACCAACTAGTTGTGATGATTGCTATGAGGTAGGCTTCATACAAAAAACTCGTATACAAATACTTTACTCCTTAACACTATACTATCACAAAAAATACATAGCACCGAATTTATTCAGTTGTATATATACAACATATATGTTTATATTAATTCATTTATCTGTATAACACGGTATTCAATAAATTCTTTTAAAATATTAAAAAATTAAATAAAAATCAATACAAAGCGTATGCCTTAATATCTCATCTAAACACTGTATTTTTATTTTATTTAATATAGATTTAATAAAATTTAAAAAAATATTTGGAATATAAAAGGATATTTTAAATCTATTGTACTTGTTAATGCTTAGTTCATTTCTTTTTGCATATAGAAGTTTTTATTTTTATTTAATTTTTGTACGCTGATTTTATTTAAAATAGATTGTCTTATTGAATAAGATATTTTATTTTCAACACCATATTGCCCAAATACAGTGGATTGCTTTGTTATGCACAGCACTATAAATCAGTCTAAAATAGATAAATATTCAAACATTTTTTTCTTATTCCATATATTTTTATGTGTTATGTAACAAACACTTATATTATAAATACAATAGTGTAGATGTAAAAGTATGTATAAAATGTTATTTAGTACTTGTCATTTTCTACCACTTTATTTTTTTGTTAGTTAATTTATATAGTTCTTTTATTCTAATCAAACAATGTTGAATTTTCTTGTAAATTATTATTTAATTATTTTTTTTCTTTTTTCAGACGAATCCTTCAAGTTTATTCACATGTCCCAACGGTAAGTTTCTTTTATTAATTAGTTCAAATGAGATAGTTTTGTAAGTTTTTAATTATCAAACCAACGAACTTCTTTGTTGAGACAGTTGAAAGTATTAACCTTGCAAATGCTGCTGCAAACATGAAACCGAGGTCAAGTCTACCGTTTTTAATTTCTTTTACTTTTATTCATACCACACAAACATATATATATATATATATATATATATATATATATATATATATATATATATATATATATATCAATTAATATATTAATTAACTCGACATAATCATGGTAATATGTAGCTATAATAAAATGTATATTGAAAAAAATTCTTTGTTCTAAACTTAATAACGATAGATAAGTCAATTAATTGGGGAAAGTTTTAGCAATTTTCCCTTAGCGGAATATACCTAAATCTAATTGGGCCAATTTGAGGTACTACTTTCTGGCGAGAACCTAAACCCAAGAATGCGGATCGTTTATTTTAGCGGCGAAGAAAGAAAAAAAAAGTAACATAAGCGTGGCCTCTAAAACGAATCTGTTGACCTGCTCTTTCAGTCGTGGTGGAAAAGGTTCGGTTGGAAAAATATACGAGCATTCCTAAAATACCTGGTTCAATCTTGATATATATTGTATTATTTCGTTGGTTTTATCGCAAAACCCCTATTAAAAATAAAAAGAGTAAAGTTTTCCAAAGTATGCACTATCATTGTGAAAAATGAACATATACAGTTCATTTCCGTACCTAAACCATCAAAAATAGGTATGTTTTTTTTTTCCTTGATGGATGTACATATGTGTATTACACACATAAAATATTATATTGAGGATGTATAGCCGACTGTAGAAACTATTATAGGTGGAATAGTCAGGAATCAGTCATTTTTTGAAAAGTTTTTAATTTTGCCAACGTTTCGGCCCAAGCTTGTGAGCCATCATCAGGGCTACAAACATCAGAACAAAAGAGATACATATCAATATGATAATGAAAATTTTTCTTTTGAATGTAGTGACAATGATAACATTTGAAATAAAACAGAAAATATACCAACATACTTAAATATTATAGATACAAATAATGATAATGTGATACATAATCTGATGATGATAAGCTTAACAAATTTTACAGAACTTTAGACTTTAATATAGAAGTAACAAAAAAACATATATATAAACGTACCATTACTGAGCCATGTCCAAGCATAAACTGAGGAAAACCATAAACATAGGTAGTATGGGGAGGGATTCATGTAAAAACCCTGAAGGTTTTCCCCTCTAAGTGTAAATACTACAGCTTATCTTTGTTTTGAAAAAGTTTTACAAAATTATATAATGGAAAAAAACAAAATAATATATCTGTATGTACAATAAGGCTCAACATTTTTTAGCAGAAAAATTATAAACACTAGAATCTGAGGTATTTAAAAAATCCATGAGGTATATAATAAAAAATAAAATAAAATAAATAAATAACAAAAACAAAAACCAGAGGTGTTACAAACAAAAAGATAAATATACAGTAAATAAATAAAATATACATTACACAAGCAATTTGTACAATCAAGTGATAGAGTTATAATTTAAGAAGACGGAAGATGTTAGCATACGAGGGAGAGATTATCTCTTTGTCAGTTTTATGATTTACGGGTACTCGATCTTTTTCCATATGGATATATGTAAAAATAAGAAGAAAGATAAAATATTAAGAAAAGATAAAATATTAGTCTCTGGAAAAAAGAAGAAACTCATTTTTCTCTACTTGTTTAGAAGAATAAATATTAAAAATATTTCTATGGTTTGTCTAGGCATGATGAATATAAAATAGAGAAGTATTGTTAATAGTTATAGACAAATTATAATGTTAGGATGCCTTTTTCAATATATTAAGAAATAAAAAATACTTATGATGATAGGCTAAAGCCCGAAAAATAATTAGAAGGACATTATACGATGTTTTTTGTTTAATTTTTTTTTTTATTTTGACAATTTATAAATAAATGCGTAATTAGTACTTTTAGAAAATGACCGCATTTCTAAATCGCGTTTTTTAAGGATTTGAGAATTCATTAGATAACATCAAATAGAATATTTAGATAAAACTAAATGATGAGAATACATATATGTAAAAAAATCAATGTCGTAAAAAATGTCCTTTAGTACCTTTTGGAAATCAACGTCTCAATTGTCCACGAGCTTCAGAATTTTTAAATGTTGTGGTATCACACCAGTTACATGTTACTCTCAAACGGTATTTACAAAAGGGTTTTATGTTGATTGTAGCCTAAGTTAGTTTTGAAACAGTAGACAAAATAAAAAAATAAAACTATATATTATAACATATTTGAGAAGTATAACACAAAACAAATTATTAATTAACATACATATAAAGACAGGTAATAATATATATTTAAGAAAAAAAATTATAACTTCGTTTTTTTGAAATACTAGGGGAACCTAAAACTAGGAACTATACCATTCGTAGTTTCGCATTATGGTAAAACCACAATTCGTGACAAGACGTCATCGACAAAAAGAGCTTTTATTACTGTTGTAGAAAAGTATCGAGGTAGAATTTACGTTTCTGTTCTTTAAATGAATGTCTACTTATAACAAGGAAAAAGCACTGCTTTCTAGTAAAAGACTAAAGACGAAGCTTAAACACTCTTAAATGTATGAAGTTAATACAAGCAAAAACAGATGTCTTCAATTCCGTTACAAAAGTTAGATCACCAATGACTATCTTTTGGGCATGTTCAACATTTATTTATGCATTTACTTTTTACAAGCGTATTTATTTATACATTGACGTACATATGCTTGTGTCTTTATGGTGCCTTAACAAGTTTAAATTAGTAATAATAATAATTTATACTGCCTTTTGTATATTTTATTTGATCATCTATAATCCAAGTAAATGCGATTAATTTATGTAAATAAACAAGTTGTAAAGGTTTTATAAACACTTATTACTCCTTCAAACATCGTAATAACGGCTAACAGGACACCGTAAAAACACAAAAACGAAAGAGATTTTAGCAAAGTTCCAGATGGTCAATCTTCGCTGCGGAGAACTTTACGTCATGGGGTAATGAAAGATTAAAATTATTCGTAACGAATCAGAACCATATTATCTCTTTCAACTAAGAACTAGTTTTTTTACTGAAATAAAGACCGTTCTTAAATGGTGAAAGTTGATGAAACACCCGCTGAAGATAAGACTTGCTATGTTATTAAGGTTAAATTTTAAATGTTTTTGAAGAACATTAGATAAGCGTGATATATAAATGAAAACAGTATAGCATAGTGTAGTATAGAAAAAATAAATAAAAAACCTGTACCACTACAACCCATGAAGGGTCTTATGCTCAGTACATATAGAGATTCGTACTGTTTCTAGGCCAACAGTGGTGTGCAATAAGGTTATTAGGCCTTGATCACGCTCAGTCGCCAGGTTTTTCCCCAATTTCGGGTACCCTCTTTAAAGAGACTAGTTCTGTCCTTGGAGGGTCTCCATACCCTAGGATCGCTCCCCGGCTGAATTAACAGAATAAATAATATTCTGCCACAGCTGGGATTCGAACCCAGGACCCGGAGAACAGAGCTCTAGTCCTCTCTATCTACTAGACCACGCCGCTCCTCAGTGAAGTATAATCGAGTAATATTAAAGAAAAGTGGTTGAGGTTAATATATCTAAAGTATTATTTTATTATTATTGTTATGTATTGAAATTTTCAACTGTATTAGATCATAAAAATGTTCTAAACGAGAATGGCATGAAACAAAGATGTAGAGAAATTACCCATTGCCAGCACTCTATTTAATGTTCTAAACCAGGTCTCGCGATCATCTCATTTTCCGACGCCTAGGAGGATTATAAAGTAAAAGCAAGGATTGGTTAGTGTGGCAATTGAATTCACCATGGAAGGAATGGTACATATATATGGTGGAATGGTACATCATGGTTGCCAAATCGGAAACATATGTGACTTTAAGACCATTGTGGATGAGTTTATTCTTGATAAAGGAGCATTGGGGGTTTTAAGCAGGATTTTGGATAAGATGCTAGAATTATTCGATGGTTTTGTTGAGCCGCAATGCTCAACTTCGTAAGTTCAAATTAGTCTTTTGGTGGTCGTATAAATTAGCTGTTTTTAGTTAGGCGGAAGATTAGAACGTTTGCCTATTAAGTGTTTAAGTAGCATAAAAAGTCGTATGAGGATTACAAGTTAGACGTCTGTCAATATGGAATCCTAGATATCGAAAATGTTCAACTGGGATTAGTGGAATGTTATTAAAGAATAACACCCTAGGGCAGGAAGTCATAGGTTTACGACGAAGGGCTAGGATTATTTTTTACTCTTATTTTGACACCATTTTTCAAGGTCTTTTATGAGAAATTAGGGATACAGTACTTGGATCATTACATATTGATGATAAAATAATGTCTTTATCATACCTAACCTAGGATAGGTGGGGTTACCTGTAGCAGGATGGTTAGCATAACAGCCTTCTATGCCAAAACCAAACCCGCAGATGGCCCTAGGAATTTTTTTAATGGGAGTAAAAAATCCTTACTTTTGCCGTCCTTGGGAGGGGACATTAAAAGTGATCCCGAGCCTGTGCGATGTCAGGTACTCGTTAATGATCCCTATCCCAATTAAAACTGGATAGGAAAAATTTAGGACTCCACTGTAGCATCGTCCGATTAGCCACAGCAGCATAGGGGACGTTAAATAAACAAACAAACAACCTTGGATAGGTTGAAATATCAGCTGTACAGACTGTAAATGGATGGACACTCGACTGAGTAAAAATGGAAGAATAGGAACAGTTCTGATTTATTGAGAAAGTTCTGTCCGTGAGGTGCATCTAAAATATTAATTTATTAAAATGGGGCGTTGCCCGGAATATGGCAATATGACTGTTTTAGAGGATATTTGGAGGGTTTCGAAAATTTAAATTTTACAAATGCCCATACTTCATACTTCTTATTCCATTCTTAATGCTTTAGTTTATTATATTGTATGTTTATGCGATATTTACTCATTGTTTCTCTCAAATAAGGTTTCAGAAATACCGAGAAAATTTGAAAGATGTCATGAAATTCCCCGTCACTTGGCAGGAATGTGAGAAACTATAACCGTTAAAAATAATTAACGCAAACGTGAGCCATGAACGGAAATATCTTAGCATTAACCGTTACCTTACATATCTCCGTTTTTAACTTCTTGTAACTAAAATGCACTAGATACCAAACCAAATGCATTTTCCGCATTCATCGCCTTTAATAAATAAGTAATATTCTCTACTCAGAATTAATAATAGAAAGAATGTCATAAGATCGCAATGAACTTTTTTTTTTTTTTTTACTGTTGAAATACGATGAAAATAAAAGGACTATCTATTTATGGTTAAAACGTGTGGCTAACCTTCTTCTGTCGCTAAGTAAGCCATTTCGTCCATAAAAAAAATATTGTGCCTTTCATGAGGAGATTGTATAATGGGTTTTTTTTTACCACTAACCAGTATGTCTACGAGCCAACCAGAAATATTTCTATACAAAAAAGTGATACATCTCCGTGAAAGGGGTCTAGGTTTTTATAATATTTTTTGTTATATTTTTTTTTTTTTCTGAATACCTAACCTAGTTCATTCCTTCATGGAACAAAAGGGTGTAAAACGATACTTAACCTATCGAGAAATCTATGCACGTATTTTATAAAGAATACTTTTTAATTATTTCGGAATTAATTATCGTTAGATTTGTTTTAAAATACATTTTTTAGCACTTCTGATTGTAGTGAAATCCATTTATTTATTTTATTTTCAAATTAGAGTATTATTTCTATTTTTAATCATTAACTATTCCATTCTATATGTATTGTTTATAACTTTCTTGATTATAAAGGCGAAGCAAAATCTAAATTCTAAAAATAAAATTTTACATAATAAAATCTAAACCCTGATTAATCATTTCTATAAATGTTCTGTTTTTATTTTAATAATAATTTTACTTAATCTCCAATATTGGTAGACCAATAAAACATTCACTAATTTTTCAAGAATTTAATTGCTACACTATACCAGTGGAAATAATAATATTACTGGAATCATTAATCAAATTGATGATGGGAATCATAAGAAAGTAAACATTTTGGAAAGTCTCATTTAAAAAAAAAATCATGTATTTCCAATTCAGTACGATTCGTTTTTCATACGATGTTATTATTATTGGTGTTTCAAATCTCTCGGTCAAATTACCTATCTACACAACCGTTTGCCGAGAAACAGTACAGTCCATGTTGTTCCTTTGTAAATATTAAATTCAAAATTTTTGTTTTTATTTTAAATCAGTCATAAACTTATACTTTTAAGAATATAACAAATTATATTTTTAAATATAGTATGATAAATAAACAAAAGTTTTTCATTATTTTTATTTTTAGGAGAGGCTATGTACATAAACATAATAATTATTTATTTATTTTATTTTTTAAAATTATCATTCATATTTATACAATCTTGAATGAGGAGTTACCCACACCTGGGTGGCTAGCATAACTGCCTCCTATGCCCAAGATCCCGGGTTCAAACTCACAGGTAGCCCTTAGTTATGCCGTCCCTCGGAGGGGAAGTTAAAAGGTGGTCCCGTGCCTGTGCGATGTCAGGTACTCGTTAAAGATCCCTATCCTAATTAAACCTGGATAGGCAAAATTTAGAACTCCCACTGTAGCATCGTCCGATTAAGCCGCAGCAGCATGAAAGGGACATTAAATAAATAAACGAACAAACAATCTTGAATGAATAATAGGTTTTGAAATGTATTTAAATTTCCTACTCTAAGGCGCTAAATTCCACATCTATCGTATTTTGTGTTATTGTAAAGGGACATTTCCAAACTAATTAAATAAATTATAGCATTATTAAATGGCAACTTTATGATACTCTTATGATATTTTATTAGTTTTAAAAATTTTCCCAATAACAATTTTTCACTCAGAAGGGAAAAAGAAAGATAGAAGAGAAATCTAAAATATAACTATCCTCAATCAATATGAAACGAAAATCTGATTAAATACCAAAGGTCATGGCAAGTCGAGGTTCTCGAGCTTGGAAATGTGTGGCGAGGACTGTAAGAATTTTATCAATTTAAATTTATTTAAATATAATCCTATTTGTCCTCCTCTGTCGAAAGGAGTCAATAAATGAAACCCACTAAATAAGAGAGAGAGATGGAGTGATATTGAGAGGAGGGAGAGAGAGAGAGAAGAGGAGAGGAGAGAGGAGAGGAGGATGAGAAGAGAGAGAGAGAGGGTGTAAGTAATTCGGTGGTCGGCCTTGCGTGCCAATGTCATGACTCCTAAGGTCCGGGGTAGTCACCACCAACGCACCAGTATTATCGCATCTGCTCTTAGAGATATAATAATTTAAATTGTTTAAAATTAAAAACCATCTCTATATTTTTAATGAACACAGGCCTTCAGACATGGGCGTAGGAAGGAGGAGCCTGGACTATAGTTTGATAGAACAAATGAAATTTAAAAAAAAAAAAAATAATTACAAACTTAACTGATTTCTCTCGAAATCATCAGTCCAGAAACTTGAAGAGAGGAATTCGTATAGATAACTCAGATAGGACACTCAAGACTAACCCCCCAACATTTGCTGACTGTAACACCAAGACTTTACTGTGCACAGTGTAACGTACCTATCATCATAAAACACTTGTTGATAGACAGTTGGCAATTGTTTGGTGTCAATCTCTAATATCATTTAAATACCTTACTAAATGACAATATGCATATTTTTTTTTTTTTTTTAATTCTTTTATTGAAATTTACAACTGTATGTTCATACATCAAGTAAATATGCTACAATGAACCAATGCCCAATGGCAGCACTCTACTAGTGAATCTACACAAGAAGGTCTCGAGGCCATCTTCTTTCTACGCCTCGGCGATTGTCAGGAATTGAAGTGGAAGCAAGGATTGAAACTAGTGGATTAAAGTGGGAGTTGGAGTTTTTTCTGGAAGGAGTGATACCTGGTACAGGCCAAATCAGCAACATAAGGAACATTAAGGTCTTTGTGGATGATTTTATTGGTGACAATGTAAGGAGCGTTAAGGATTTTGCGAGATTTGATTGTAAGGATTGGATACGGGAAGACTTTGATGGTTTAGTAGAGCCCCAAAGCTCAACTCCGTAAGTTCAGATAGGCCTTATGATTGTCATGCAAATTAGTTCTTTTGTAGTAAAGAGAAAGGTTAGAGCGTCTGTCTAGTAAGTTTTGGAGAAGCCGAAATCGTCGTGCAGTTTCTTGTCTTCTTCAGTCTTGTATGCAGATTCCATGTAAGTCGTTTTGTTAAGCAGGAGTCCTAAATATCGGATCTGTTCAACGGGACAAGCGGAATATCATTAAAGGACACTGTAGGGCAGGATGTCATAGGTTTTCGACGAAGAGTAAAGGTAATTCTGTTGGGATTTATTGGAATTGGTTTTAATTCTCCAATTCTGACACCATACCTCAAGATCTCTGATGTGGGATTGGAGGTTTTGAAAGGCAATACTAGGATCGTTATTAACTGATAGCACGCAAGTGTCATCGGCAAGATAAAAGGAATGTGTTAGGATGGGTTGGGATATATGCATATTTAATTATGTTTTCACTCCATTTATTAGCCATCTCCATAGATTAACTACGAACTATCATTAATAATACTTTTAAAATATCAATATTGTACGTCGACAAACTTCACCATGTTGTGGATTGCATATATCAATAAAATTAATAAATAACACATATTTGAACAATGCATTAAAACTAATTTTTGAAAAACGCAACAGGAACTAAACCGAAATAAACCATTACTGCTCTTTCAACAATTTCTGTTACATTTTTGAAATTCTATTCCTAGACCCTACAAAGGCAATCCTCCAAGTCGTCAAATTATACCAAACTACCAATTCGGCTTTCGTGCTTATCACTCCACTGTTCAACAATGCTATCGTATACTATCTCTATTTTTCAGAGAAAGCATATTGTTCATCAATTTTCCTTGACATCGGAAAATCTTTTGATAGTGTTTGGTACAAAGGTCTACTTTGGAAAATAAAACTACACCTGCCTTCCACTCATTTTCTAATTCTCCAATATTTCTTTCTTGAAAGGTTCCTCTGTATTTCTATTGTTTCTTATATTTCTCCCTTCTTTTTTCAAAGCGCGTGCGTGCCACAAGGTAGCGTATTAAGACCTCTTCTCTACTCTGTTTACACTTCCGATATTCCTGAGCACCCTGGCACCACGAAATGTACCTTTGCTGACGATACAGTACTTCTTTCTTCCCACAGAGATTCTACTATATCGCTTATATTCAAAATCGTATATTTGATCTGGAAAAGTGGTTTCAAATATGGAAAATTAAAATCAAAGCCTCCTAATGGCTCCACGTGGGCTTTTCTCTACGGAAAGTACATGTCTAGCAGTGAGCATCGACAAAAATGCAGTACCTTCAAAAAACTACGGACGATACCTATGACTATATTTAAATAAGAGACTAACACGGATCATATACATAAAATATTTGTCTGTCTATCGATTTAGGTATATTAAAGCTATTCTACTAGCATGAGAAAGCTATTCTACTAGCATGAAATGTCCATTTTTTTAGTTTCGGAAATACATAAAGGATTTTGCAGGTCTCTGTTGTTTTTTTTTTCCGAATGTTTACATATTTAAAGTAAACAGTTAATAATCCTCTACCTTTGTATTATAAACATTAGCTTCCCAATCAATCATCCACTTTTTAGTATACCTCCAAATATGAACATGGAAACACGCGATTTTCGAGTAATATTTTTGTACGAGTTTAAACTCGGCCATTCAGCAGCTGAGGCCGCTAGAAATATTTGCAAGGCGTTTGAGGAAGGGAGAGTTAATGAACGGACCATTCGCCGTTGGTTTGCTAAGTTTTCAGCTGGGATACCGACTTGGAAAACTTGCCCTGAGGAAGACCTCCGTCCGTGATAGACAACGATGTCCTCAAATATACAGTAGAAGGAAACCCCTAACAAACAGTTAAAGGGCTCTCAGCACAACTAAATGCAAGTGCATCTACCGTTTCCAGACATTTAAAGTGTCAATTCCAGACATTCGAAGAGGTCAAACCTGTTGAGGAATTTAGAAAACTTCGTCAAAGGAAAACTTTTTGAAAATGATGAAGTGAAAAGTGCGTTTTCAGATTTTGTTTCACTTTAAAGCTCAGAGTTTTTCAGTTCGGGAATAAAAAAGTTGGTGTCACGTTGGGAAAAATGTGTAGAAAAAGAAGGTAAATACTTCGAATAAAATTATCTTGTTTTCATATCGTATTTTTAATAAAAATCCTTTACCTTGAAAACGAACATTTCATGTGACACAACCCAATAAAATTAAAGAAAGCTGTAGGGTCTTAGACTAAAGATATTCCTAATTTGAGCATTATAATAACCACTATGCTTGCTTGTATCATTGTTTGACTTAGCGTTGTAATCTCTGAATTAGGGTAGAAGCAGCCATGATATCTGGAGCCTCCATAGCCTTATCGCAAAGCAAACAGATCAGGCGTACTCTAGAAAACAGACCTTTTTACGCACTCCTAGTTATGATTCTTTTCTACCATAAGCTAGACAAAAGGCCATTAACTGGAATCTTAACTCGGCTGTTAGAGGCCAGACAACTGATAAGGACTGAAAGATGATCTTTTGGAAGACGAAACGTGGTAGTTCAGGCTACCGATAACGTAGCTCAAGGTTACTGTGTTAGTAAGTAACACTTACTGCTTCTTAGAATGTCATAAATAACAAAAAAAAAACTGTCTGGGGTGATGCGTTCATCACCTATACTTTAACATACCATCCTACTCAAAAGAAACAGAAAATACTCATGCAATAGAGAGACTGTATTGTTTTTATACTTTAAATTTAAGCTTAAACTAAAAAGACATTCTTATTTAAAATTTATCTTAATAATTTATTGAAACTTTCAGCCACTGATCCTATTCACTTGCCTTTGCAATGTTTTTTTTTTTTTTTTTTTTACAAATAGTCGACAGAAAAAATCAGAATATTTGACCTTACATTTATAATCTTATTAATTGAATTAGTGAATTTAAGAGATCATGCTGAAGTATTATTTTCTGTATTCAATGATAATAAATAAATGAATACAATTTTAAATTTATTAAATTAAGAAACTGCTCACCACTTTCGGTTACTATAACACTTACTGGACAGATGCTCAAACCTTCCTCTCAATATTTATTAGACTACATAACCATATATCGGGGAGCCCGTGGCTGGGTGGCTAGCGCGCTAGTCTCCCATGCTACAGGTTCTGAGTTCGAATCCCAGTCCCGGCGGGTTTTTTTATAAGGATACAAAAAAAAATGTGGATTCACTCACAGCCTCTCTCCCGGGTATGTGAGACCCGTCAGCCAAAGGGTGGCCACTCACAAAATTAGTCGTAGGGAGCGATGACCCTACACTAAAAATTGCATCATGAAATGTAAGTGTAAACTTGCAGGAGTTTACACCGCGAGGCCCAGGGCCTACACGGCCTGTCGCGCCACTGGAGGAAGAAGAACCATATATAAGATTATATAACCATCTTAAGGATTTCTTGGACTTTCGGAGTTGTGCTTTGGGGCTATACTAAACCATTAAATTGTTCCCGTATCCAATCCTTACAATCCAAAAACATCAATCCTCCTTACTTTGTCGAGAATAAACTCATCCATAGAGACTTTAATGTTCCATAGGTTGCTGATTTTGCCTGATCCTGATATCACTTCTTTCATTAAAAACTCCACTCTCATTCTTCTTCAATAATTGATAATCTTCCAAAGCGTCTAAAAAACTGGCCTCGAGACCTTCTTATTTATATTACCTCCAGGAGTGCTGCCAATAGGCAGTTTCTCTCATGTTTTCATCATACATCATATTTATTACTTTTTGTATTATCAAATATTAATTGATATTTTATTTATTTGATCATAATTTATTCACGATCGCAATAAATGGCAGTAAAATAAAATATTCAAAAAACTTGAATAGCATTTATAAATTAAACAAAAAACATCTTCCTTATCTTAGTTTTGTGATCGAATTATCTTGGTCAGCTACTCTTCCATTCAATACCGACAGATCGGAAGCATACATTTACTTTTGTACGTATTGTATTTTAAAAGGAATTTTTATAATATAAAAATGATTATCAAATCCTATGTTTGGAGTTTCGTGAATTCCAAAAATAATTCCTACAGATATGTTGGAGAGCTTAGAAAGTGTTAGCTGCTAAGATCTAAGCAATTGTGGTGACATCAATAAGGATCCGTAAGACATCTTCCTCTGAGGGAAACCCGTCTTCATTCTATGTCGTTCCGAGAGGACAAGGTTAATAGAAAATATCCGAGATTGAAAAGTTCGATTTAGTTTCTCTATTACTCTACCACCAGATCTCGTGTGCGGAATGGGACAATAGCCATATTCCACAGAAGAAAATTTCTATTACTGTTTAATAGTTATAAATTATGTCTGTACTTATACCTGGAATTATTTTTAAGTGGTGTATTATGTCCCAGAGTTGTTTATGAGAATGACTTCTTTGGTTTAATAAACTAAAGCATAAGATCCAGATGAATAAAGGATTGTTTATAAAGTTTTGTACGGTGGTTGCAGAGGGGTATAAACTTAAGAGAAATATAATTCATCTGTATATTAACCTGAAGGAAATGCTATGTATCGTGTTTATGCAGACGAAGGAATTGTCGTCGATGCATCGAGCGAGTAGGGGTTAATCCGCTTAGACCTACGACTATATCACTTAAATCCTTGAAATGAAGGTCCGCTTTAAAGTTTATATATGAATGTAAATTAATGATAAATATGAGCTAGAGAGGCAATAAGTACCCTATTAACTCTTGATCCTTGCAATAATCGTGATGACAATCGTTGATAATGATGAAACTGTAAATGTGATAATAACACACTGCTTCACCTTTCTTACAAACCTTGTTGAAGTTGAACCATATCAAGCAAAGCTGTATTAATAGATATGCCTAGTGTTATGATGAGAAGTAATTTCAGACGATGATAAAGCCTTTATGTATAACAAAAGCTAATTCAATGAAACTCCTGATTAAAAAAAAAAAGAAAAAGGTTCTTAGGGGGGCTACGCGGAAATTTTATGATGTAATTTTCTCCATGTAGTATCAGCCTATACAGGAATCTTGGCCATCTAGCCGGTCGAGGAAGACACCTACCCACCTAGCTACCTAGCTCAAGCAGGATACGACAACTTTCAAGAGGCCGTTGATAGAAAGCTGAGAAGGATCTAGGAAGTGAGGAGGAAAGCTTATTGAATGGGCCGTTCCACTTAGGACTGCCCGGCACACTTTTATATTCTCACCTTGTTTTTTTTTCGCTTGGCGGCTTGACTTGTGGGTGTTACCGATTTAAAGAAGAGCTCAAATATAGTATGAATAACAGAGTTAAGGAAATCGAGTTTAGAGTTTATCCAGTGGTGAATCCACAGGGTTGAAGGAGAGAAAAGAAGTTAATCTAAGGTTAGCTAGCTCCCTATATAAGATAAGAGCTAGTTCACAATACTACAAAATATATTAAATGTCTATTATCAATGCTTGTGACTTACTATTACATTATAAGCCTGATTTTATTTTCTATATTTATAAATGAGAATAACATCTCTCACTTTTCTGGTCATCGCAGCACCTCAAAAATTACTGTAGTTGTGAAGTTTTTCCTGGACTTCAACTTACCATCTAGGTTTATAATAATTAGGCTGGGTTTCGACAAAGTCATTCTCTTGTTTGTTGAAAAAAATATATTTCTAAAACCTTTTAAAAAATTGGTTTTCGAAGAACTCAAAAACTATCTCTCCAACCTACACTAAACTGCTTTGGAGAGACTTCGCATCGGACATAGCAGACTCTCACATGTCTATCCCATCCTCAGGCAGCCTGAACCAATGTGTGACATGTGCAGATTGCCTCTCTCAATAAAACATATTATTGAGACCTGCCCCAAATTCCATGTACTAATGGATAAATTTCATCTACCAAGATCGCTATGTGAGAGCTTGAATGACTCTAGTGAAAGAATTAGTTCACTACTGAGGTTCATTAAAAAATGACATCTGCTCCAGGAACTCTAAGGGAAAAAAATAAATAAATGAATTTTTTTTAAACAACAGATGAATAAAAAATTTTGTGTTTTATCATTTTAAACTTGTTATAAAAAACTCTGTTAATAAAAACATATTCGGTGCTAATAACCAAGAGGTTAAGCATCTATTCCAATTCCCTAACCTAACCCATACACCATATAAAAGTGTATTCAATTTTACATCTATATAGTGAGTTTGATGAAAATCGTTCCGTACGACCTTTCTGTTTCGTGCTAGACCTTTTCGTACGACTTGGTTATTTGGACTCAGGTCATCCTAAAACGTGTATTTCCGATAAAGATCGATATCCTCAAAATCTAAAAAAAAATCGAAATGTTTAGCAAAATATAGCAGAGAAGAGAAAATGAAGATAAAATAAAAAAATACCGTCAATAAAAGGCAATGAAGAACACTGAAGACCTAAACAGTTGAGTGTCCATAAGTGCTCCACCTAACCTTACCTAGCACACAGTGGAATTTAAACTGTTATATAAAAGAATATCAAGACAAGAACGGTTTGGACAGAACTGGCAATTGAATCATATTCTTAACATGTATCTGTAATGTTTCAATAAATATATTGGCTAATTATGCTGAATAACTCAAATTTATTTTGGACAAAAGATTTATGAGATCGATATGTACTATAAATTTGTCACCTTGAAAATTTACATTTCCTCTATTCGTAAAAATAAAAAATAAATTCGTAAAAATAAGAGGAGTGGTTAATTTTATTTATCTTCTTGTGAGAAATCTGTGAGTGTTTTAGAAAATATTTTTATTTTATGAACATAAAATCGTTAGATTTTTATTACTTAAAAAAAATTATTTTATTTTATATTGTTTATTATTTTATATTTTCAAAACAATATAAATTATGATTACAGAATAGTATGAGGATTGAGTTTATAAACGCATTTTAAAAGACCGGTCTCGTTTTGAGATGCATTGATAAAAATGATTAAAGAGCAACTTCTACAAATAGGAACACTCCACTTTACTTTCATCTCTTCCAATTCTTAAATTAAGTTTTACAAGCTACTTCAAAGATAGTTTTGCAAAATCCAAACATAAAATTAAAGATAAAATATGATATTTGCAATAGGGTGGTAATAACATATTATTTCCTACGTGATCCGATCCAAAGCTGAAGAAATCCTAACACACCTTGAACTCATTGTCAGATCTTTTCAAGTCCGCGCATTGTGATAGAAACCTACGCCTTGAACTACAGATCGCTTGCGTAACTAGTGCGTTACGAAAAAAATCCTATATAAACCGTTTTGAATAATTTCAACAAGTGCATGCATAATGAATAATCTATTTTGTTATTTAATTAGTATGCATTTATGCATTAGATCCATTTTCGCACAACATGAGCATGCACTCTTGTTTTACAAAAGTAAATATTAATAAAAATATAATTACAACATTAATATTGCATTTCAGGGTTCGTAAAGTGTGTTATGTAGAGCGGAAACTGGAAACAGACCTTCAAATAAAAACATTACATATTCTTTCACAGATTGATCTCAGTAGTACTGATAATTTTAGATTATTGCTACTTTCTTTAAATTTTATTAGGTATTAAAAGATAATAAAACAATAATAATAGGATTGGTACTAATAATAATAGACATACTTTAGTATTTTCCTTGAAACTAATAAATTTTGTTCAGTATCGTTGGGCATGGATATTTTAAAAAATCCTTTTATTTTGCATATTTCTATTTTTTCCTATTCATTACTTCTTTAATCAGGTTTTATAGATGAACTAATATGGTAAAAGGTGGATCAATTTCGGCAAATATGAAAATTTTTCGCGTTTATTTTTATTTGTTATTATTTCCTAGGCTCTGTGATGTTCAAAATGTATTTAGAGTTATGTAAATATATGAATTGAGTTGGTGATAAAAAATAAATTTATCTAACCCTTTAGTTCTCTTTCTATCTTTAGTGATTTTCATGTTTTGCACAATTTTTTTTCCTTTAAATTATAAATTAAAATTGCTATTTATTATTAAGCTAATTTAAATGTCAAATTCAAAGACGAATTTTTGGTGCCTTCTTCTCTATTTCTTTCCTTTCTATTTATTGTACTAGAACTAGGTAACTAAATTTATTAAACTTATGCCACAATTTTGATACATACCATCAAAGTTTTGTAAACTATAAATCTTGAATAGAATACAGACTCAAACATTGATTGATACTATCTTCTTTTAAACCGATTCAGGAATATAAAAGAATCAGTTAATATTTTCACATGAATATGGATGAGTTCAGCTTCGAAAAGAAAAAAAAAATATTAAAAAAACATTATGACCAAAGTTAAGATTAACTCCTCCTCTATCCCTAAATGCCACCATAAAAGAAGCAATAAAACCGAATGGGCAGGAAAATTGGAAATATTAATTATAGTTTTTGCTCTTAGCATTGTGTGAGAGATTTCTTTAATGGTCAATCATAAAAGACGTAATTCTCTATTTTGTTTGTTTTTTGGTCCAGCTATCAAAACGTTGAATGTTATCTTGATATGTGTGCTCAGTATCTTTGGCTAGCACGAAAACAATTAAAAATAAATAACTTTAACATTTAAAAAAGCACATACTGCCTTCCATTACTCATAAAATCACTTTATTTCACAAGTCTTTAAACATTTTTTTTCATCCTAGTCGACGTTTCGGGGTTGTTTCCCCATTTTCAAGACTTATTCCTTTTTCCTTATAAAATTGCTACATCATTTTTCATCTTTCACTACATCTCATAGCACACTGCTACTTGTCTATATTTGCTCACTGTTTCCATTATTTTTCTATTTCCAAAAAAATTAAAAAAGAAAAGAAACTAAATAACTTTAATTCTGGGTTCAAATGGTATGAATAAAGAAAAGGTGAAAAAAATCTGTGAACTTTTTTAGGTGGTTATAAAAAGACACTGTTAAATCATTTAATATAATTTAAATTAAAAATATTTTGGCAATAAAGAAATGATTGGTGACAGAAGACAAAAATAATCATAAAAAAGCCCAGCATTTTTTTTTATTTTATTTTTTTTTTTACATCAAGGATTTTCCAAAAAGCAGTATTCATGTAGATAGTTTGAATTTTAGTTGTCATTCTATAGAAAAAAAAAATAGCAAGAAGATCGAATATGAAGGAAGGGTTTATTTTATCAATTATTTGAAACAGTAATAATTTAAAGAAAATATCGCTATAGAAATCCAGAAGATGCCACCAAGAAAATCATAAGGCACTCTCTAAAAAGCCTTTTTCTTTCCCTTTTTTTTTTTTTTTTAATGTAAAGATAGTATGAGTTATAGCTTACTTTAACTTTTTCAAGTTTACTTTAAGATTACTTCAAAGTAGATGAAAGTCAAAAATGGCAAAATGGATAATACTCAACTGACTTGTTTTGAAAATTAATGATTCTATACTAGTTAGAAACAAAGTTTTATTTACACATTTGCAATATACATTTATACACATTTATTATTTACTAATTTCACTGCATGTGGTGCATGCAACTGTAATTAAGGCGAAATTCCTACAGGGAGGAGTATTTTAATTATCGGAATATTTTTAAGTATAGGAATATCCAACTTATCCCCCCAAAAGTAGTGTAAGTTCTGAAAAGTCTCTGAATGCTGCATTATCATTTTAAATTTGTTATTAAATGATTTTTATGCCAAATAAAGGAGAAAAGAAAAAAAAATTATTAATCATATTTTCAATTTATTTCGGGTAGGATTTTTTTTTTCACAAACACTATTTGAACATACAGTTGAATTTTACTAAAAATAATAGGAAAAACTTACGAAATAAATAAATATAATAAGATGTATAGACGGAAATTAATATATAAATAAAATAGAATGAGTTAAAATAATAATTATTAATTAATGCTATGAATAAAGCAAATTAATATAATATAATAATAATAAGATAATAAATAAAAATGATTAATATTACATAGAGTTTATTAATAACATGGTAAAGACACTGTATTAAACATTTTTAACTTAACAATAAGTTGTTTGTCCTTTGGTTTATGTGGCGTGTAAGGGAGAATTAATTATGATTGTCTATCTCTTTTACAGAGCCTGTAGTTTTTCTGAAATATGATTCGGTTTGGGATAAAACAAGCTCTTGTATGGAGGGAAGTTTCATATTCAGCGTGGATATATTTGTGTAAATAGGGTAATCATTAATTATCCGTATGCTTAGACTTCGAATTCTCTCGAACTAATTACTGTTAGTTAGGCGGGTAGAACTCGACACGGGTGAAGCTTAAGTAAGTTGTGATCGTATAACTGATTTATATAGGGTAAGTTTGTTTTTTGAGCTGAGATTCCATACTATAATTGAGAACTAAGATCCTATGTCTTTAAATAGAAATGTTCTGAAGAAATATAGACAAAACTAACGAGAAGTACCACATGTTCTCATAATTTAGGTGTGCAGTTAAATTACCCATTGTTATTAATTGTGAAGTTATGATCGCTGGCGCAGAGGCAGATATGCAGGTTGCGGAAGCACAATCACACGGCCTATTCTCATACCGTTATGCAACTGCTCAGATCAAAAGAAAACTCTTTAAGATCAGGATCTGCTCGAGTTGCGACATCTCGTGGGTACAGGTCCGTTTCCTTCCAATTTTCTGGAGAAAATGGCGTAATGCTCATGGGAGAAGTTAATGCTGAGCCAAGGCCAGCGCGAATATTTCTCATTTTCTGTCCCCAGCAGCAATTCGATGATTTTTTCCCAAGATTGTTGTTGGAATCTCTAATCTTGCCCGTATAATTAAGAAAATTTAATCACTCCACAATTCTGATAAAATTTTCGATAAATTGAGAAACTATTTTAACATGCTAAACTACTCTACTCAAAGACCTTGCTTATATTAGCAAATAGCTGTAGGAGTTATTTTGAAGATATAGTTATACATAGATCGATTATTTCCATTTAGTTATCATCTAAAAGTTTCATCGAATGTTTGTTAAACTCATGATGGTTAACAAGAAATCTGAATACTAACACACTTCTGCAACAGCTGAACATTTAACCTATACCTTAGGGGTACTCACTACGTTTGCTATAGCATGCTATTTGTGCTATTGTGCTAAACCCATCAATTTTATACAGGAAATAATTGTAGAAACTCGACGGGTTCAGCATAATAACACAAATAGCATGCTATAGCAAACGTAATGAGTACCCCTCTTTTAAGTGACTCCTACTATCCAATCTTCTTACCAATCGCTTCCAGTATAAACAATGATAAAACAAAAATCAGTCTATTCTTCAACTGACCACTTGAAAATGGTTAGGAAAAGACAATAACATAACATATTTTAAAAATTAAAATTCTATTAATATTTTAATTAGAATCATTATGTATTCCGCTTGGTCTAAGTTATTCAGGGGAGTTTATAATTGTCATATCTGATCCAAAATTGAATCCGATATTTTCAAAAGGCGAAGTTGAAAATGCTTAGTCAAATTGTTTGATATTGAGATCTTGTAGCGTACATAATTACAATAACATATTTTAATAGGGGTCACCCCTAGTATAGTGGCTGGTATAACAGCCTTCTATGCACAAGATCACGAGTTCAAACCCGGAGATGGCCCTAGGCTTTTTTTAATAGGAGTAAAAAAAGCTTAGTTATGCCGTCCTTTTGAGGGAATGTAAAAAGGTGGTCCCGAGTCTGTACGATGTCAGGTACCCGTCAAAAATAGAATAGAAACATTTTATTGGCTTAATATACGTCGTAATCATGGAGGTATCCCTTACAGATCGCTATCCTGATTAAACCTGATAGGCAAAACTTAGATCACCCACTATAGCATCGTCCGATTAGTCACTGTAGCGTAAAGTGGCGTTAAATAGGCAAACAAACATATTTTTATTCTAATTGTTTGCTTTAATCGAAATCCGTGGTTTAGTAGTGTATGTTGGATAGAAGAATACCCAGCGACATCTCTTCCTGGTTTGATTAATATTTCTTATTTACGTCAGGAGGTCCCTCATCCTAATTCTTTTCAGTCTTCTACGGATGTTCTGAGGCATGTTGGTAAATTGTCGTGAAAACGTTTACAGGGGTTTTTACATTTATATTTAGTAAACATAACTTATTCCTAGCGTAACTGAAAGGAACAATCCATTTAAAAAAATTAAAATAAAAAAAATAAAATCTTCGTTTCTCTAAATATATATTTTATCAGTGCCCAAAATATGTACCGTTATTATAAATATTTAATTACATTCTTTGGAACAAGCTTGCTCTATGTTAAGAACAAAGCAAGGCTAGTTGCTCCTAGATCCTAGTGGAAATCCTTGTTTTTCTCTCTCAACCGTATCACTGACATTGAGATCCAATGTGTGATAAGACATATTACTTTTTTTATGTATTATGGATATAAAACGTAAATTCATAGAAATCCAACCCATCTAGAATGTTTTTTCTTTTATTTTACTATACAAACTGTCTTGTACTCTTTATAAATACTATGGTATTGCATGCCTGTTTCAGAAAAATAAATTTCAGATAAAGTAAAATACAAAGAAAATTTATTACTATTATTCAGTCCTCAGACTAGTGAAAAGAAGTCGGCATGTGAGTTCATTCTTGAAAGGATGAGCCTAATTTCAGATCGAGAACACCTGCTATTTTTTCGTACGCTCCTACCCTACCTGGGCAGGAAGAGCGCCCTTTGTAAGGGCTTGTAAGCACACGAAAGCCGACTTATGGCGTCTTCTACGATGGTTTAAACAAGTTTTTTCCCATCCCAAAAGCTAAAAGTGGAACCCGCCGGATTCCAAATAACTTGGATTTTTTCTCAGCCTGTATAAAATGAAGGGATTTTAGTGAGAAAAAGATTTGGAAACTAAAGTATTTGCTTAGCAATTTAGTAATATTTAATTATTATTCATGCATTAATGACTGAAAAAAAAAATTATAACCAGTACTTATCAGTCGACACAGAAAGTCCTAAAAATTGAACTAATTATCCTTTATATAGACAACAGTGCCCCCGATCCCGAAACATATTCATCATTCAAAGTTCATATAAATAAATAATGACGAGTGAGTCAATTGAGAGTTGGCAACCTAAATCATGTTAGACTCTATTAAAAAAAGACTACTTTAACATCCAATTCTCATGAAATTTTTGAAACAAATATATTTCCAAGTCTTTATCACAACCTTCTTCACTGCTCAAGATAAAATTAATAAGACAACAGTACCTGAGGCCATTCATCACAGAATCTTCTGATAATCTCAATATTCAAGCTATACTGACTACTGATAGTGTCGAAAAGTTAAATAAAGTGAACTTCTACTTGCTGGGTGTACAGAAAGCTTTAAATTTTTGTAATATGGTATAATTTGGACTGATACATGTGTACTTTGGATTGAAAATCTTTTTTGAGTTTTATTTACACACTTTGTACAGGACATCGTATTTTTCAATAAAATATATTCTACTTTCTGTATTAAACGGTGAATAAGAAATGAGATAAAAAGTATGATTTTTTTTTTTTTAAACTTTTCTATATAGTATGATGATACATAGTATTTAGAATTTAATTAATCAAAAAATTTCATTATGGTTAAATAGATTTTTTTTAATGCAATTTATCTCATTTGATATAAGTTTTCCCTTCTAAAAATGCCATCCCATACCCTTCTAAAAATGTCTGAAAATACGAATTTTTCTAAAGTTTAGAAATTTACGTAGTAGTATTATGATAATTAGTATCATTTCCCGACGTCACTCTTTTTCACTCTTTTCATAAAGAATTTTTAAAAAAATGTCCTGTTTCTTAGATTTAAATAGCCCGCGCAAAATATTTGCAATATAGTTGCGCGAGGCGCGGTAGAAGGCGAAACTAATGATCTTGGGGCAAATGTCAGGGTCGCCTTGTTCTTCGAAGCGAAATCTCTCCCTGGCTGGGACAAAGAAAATAAGGATGAATCGGAAATTTTCGAAAGACAAAACAACTAAAACTTATGAACATTAATATTTACAATTTGTGTGGTAGTGTAGTGGCAGTTTTTCTATTATTATGTATTTGAAGTAAAATAATCTCGCTGAATATAAAAAAAATAAATTCATTGTCATTATTTTACTTATTGATGGATGTGGGGTTTCTTTCCAGAAATATTGCATTCCCACTCAATAAAACGGCTAAGTTATAAAGCGAAAGGGATAAAAGATTTCATTCAAGCCATTATTGAAAAAAAAAATATCAAAAAATAAATAAATAAAGGCTGCTCATCATAGTTGAGTTGCTATGAATACACAGCACACTAAATTAATACTGAAGGAAATTTTATATTGCAAAAAATGCAGATAGTGCCAAATAAATGTATACATCCATATAAACGTATATTTTAAAATAGTTTTTGGAAATTTACAAATCCAGCCTAGCCTTAATAAATATGGTGGTAATAAAATTCTAATCCATGATTATATTCTCCGCCATGTTTTGGAACTGATTCCTTTCAAAACCAAACTCCTCCAAAACTGCTCTTGTAGCTAATGGGATAGTCCCCTTGCTACTATACCAAAGCCCACGACTGTAAAGGCTTTTTCGGAGAACCCTTCATGAAACTTTTCTTGCAGGTAGGGAATACATTTTGTATAAATGTTTTCTTTCTATTCTTGGATTTGTTTGTTTTGTTCACGGCCATTGCATTCCTATCTGATTGTAGGATCTACTATCAGTCCTTCCTTTTCTGTGGCACTAAATGCCAAGATATCCACAAATCTTGCTGACCCATCGGTATCAAGGCAAAAGACTTCTTGAAAACATTTATAGTTTTTCCTCTATAGAAGTTCCACCATTTCCTGTTTTATGGGGTTGCACTGGCTAATATATAAAACATAGACAAATTTGATGTACTTGATCTCTTAGGTTTACTCATATTCCAGAACTTCAAAGTTGGAATATAATATCCTTCAAACTCCTTGTTTCTTAGATCAAAATTGCGTTGAAAATCTGGTATGATTAGTAAAGCTCTCAGCATACAATCATTATTAAAGCCTTGAGTGATATTTTAAAATTAATTCTGAAGGTTGGATGGAATTCAGAAAGGAGTGTAGCTATTGTTGCATTCCGAACAATGCCTTGTAGGCAGAAAGATAGGTGTGTAGTTGAGAATTCTATTATCAAATAATAAATATTTATAATGTTTACATAAATTTCAAGAAAATAATTTGGGAGTTTTGCTCAAATTAATTTATAATATTGTGAATATTAAAAAGATAAATAGATAACTATCAAATTTTTTTTTTTTTTTGTTTTGTTTTTTCTTTTTTATCGGCTTTGAAAGCTGTAAGGAGAATCTGAGTTCTGATAAAAACCCTTCCAGAGGTTGGAAAACTAAACTAATCATAATTGCATATCAAAACAATTACTGTACTCATTACTGTTTATATGTAGGCCCTTATTTTAGTACAAAAAAATATTTTGGAATTTCCACTAGTCTAATTCACAAGCGTGCCTTATATTATGTTATTATTATAAGAACAATACAGATAATCATGAAGCCTATAAAATAATTTGATATGATTCCATTTCACCATATATTCTGTTAATTGGCCTTCCCAGATAAAGCTATTCCAATGACATCTGGTTACTCCGGGTGACCTTTTTCAAGTCCATGATTTCTTGGATTCCTTATAAGTACTTCCCATTTCTTTAATAGACACTCCTTCAAGATCTTCCCTAGTATATGGAACTCGCCAAGGCTTGACGTTTATAAGATTTAGGAGTATCATTTGATCAAAGAGTTACCTTTAATGGTCATATTGAAATGATTTATTTAAAATGTTCCATCACTTTTGGTTGTTTAAAAAGACATTGTACGGATTATAGCAGCCACTCTGCTCTGATAACCAATTTTAACTCATTAATAAGATTTCAAATTGAATATTGTAGTTTTATTCGGTATCCATATTCTCAAAAAGGTTGATTGAGAATTTACAAAAAATATTATTAAGGTTTTGTTTATTATAAGTCGGTTGGAATATATCATAATTAGGAGAATTCCTATAAAGACTTACAGCAAAAATTTAATGTTCAACATACACTGGGATAGAGCATGTGAAATATCTTTAGCTTTTCATTTGATTAAATTGGCTCAGCGTGTTATTAACGATGGTGGATCTCTGAGTAGACTAAATTTTAGGCTCGTTATTCTTTGCAGCAGGGTAAATAATGATTTTTATATCTCTATTTGCAGAACTAATTTGGTCAGTGCATCGCCAATAAATAAAATGTCGATAATTTGGAACAATTATTTATTTTTATTTATTTATTGAAATATATTACAATTTGTTTCCAAATTAACAATAGTAATAGTGATATGAGACCACATTCATACAATATATACAGAAAATAGAACAAATTAAAAAATAAAAGGCAACTGAATTTTATTAAGAATTTGAGCACGCTGATAAAATTAAATTGACGATTTGAATATAAAAACATAATATTTTTTTTAATGTAATTTCTAAGTTTACCTGTCATGGCCGCTACTGATGTTCAACTTACGTATCGCTCCATGATTTTACCTTATTAGCTCGAAGTCACTGAATCTTCAGCCTTCAAACTTTGTGAATGGTGAATTGTTAACCCACTGAACACTTAACAATCGTTAATACTGAGGTGAGTGCACTTATTTCACTAAAGCAAATTATAGACTGGTGGCAGCCTGGAGTGGGGGGAGCGAGGCTCCTAGAAGATAAGTCCTAATCCTTTTCATGTTTACAAGGTCTAGTTCGAGTCTCCTGTCATCGACGACTAATAATATAAACATTTTGTGTATATATTTAAGTTTAACTTTTTTTTTTTTTACTCAAGACTTTTTATTTATTTTTCTAAAGACATTTTTTATTCTACCATAAGACTTTTTTTTCAATATGTTTAATTTATTTAGTTTAATTATTCAATATGTTTCAATTGATATGTATATATTTTTGTAAATAGATATAGTAGCTAGATTTTTCTTCTTTATTTAGGTAAATTAATATTAAAAGTTTATTTTTTTTCTCTTAATTCTTCTAATTTTATTCATGGATCTCGACATGAATACTTCCTGTGACGACTCGGCAGAGGAAACGCCCTTCTCGGAAATTAGTGAGTCAGATTCTCAATATTTGAAGCCGCGTCAGAAACGGCAAAGAGCTTTAAATCCTGGACCTGGAGACTCTCCGAATAAGAAAAAAAATAAAGCGGCCAAAACCAAACAGGTTTCTAACCAAATAAATTCCCCACCAAAAACACGCAGTACCACTGCAGCCATCAAAAATGAGCATACGGCGCCGTCTACATCTACCACCACACCGTCTTCAGCGGCAGCACCATCGACCTCAACCGGCAACAATACTGTTGCAGCGAACAACCCACACGTCATCCCGGGGCCCCAGGGGTTTTCTGATCCGGAGCCACCACCCATATTCGTTAATAATATATCAAATTTCATTACGTTTGGTCAAGAAATCGCCAACTTGATCGGACAGCCAAACTTTAGATGTTTTTCCAGACTGAGCGATATCAAGATAAATACTAACTCAAAAGAAAATTACAAAAAGCTCGTAACCTATTTATCTACCAAGAACTACGACTTCCACTGCTACCAGCTAAGGCAGGAAAAATCATACCGAGTGGTTTTAAGGGGACTCCACTCAACGACCCCACTGACGCAATTAAAAGAGCCCTGGAAGAGATAGGCCATACCGCTAGACACGTTACTTGCGTCTTACACCCCTCTGAAAAATACCCCCTTCCACTATTTTTCGTGGATTTGGAGCCAGCACAAAACAACCCGGATATATTTCAGGTGACGAGGCTATTATACTCAGTCATCCGTTTTGAACAGCCCAGACAAAAATCAATAATAGTCCAGTGCACAAACTGTCAAAATTTAGGACACACCAAGTCCTATTGTCACCATCAGGCCCGGTGCGTCAAATGTGCCGGCTCGCACACATCTGAAAACTGTCCGAAATCAAGAAATGAGCCGGCAAAATGTGCTCTCTGTGGCGAAGCACACCCTGCCAGTTACAAAGGATGTGCGATTTATAAAAATCTATACAAACAAAAATTTCATAGCCTGCAGTTAAAAATCACTGAACAGAAGAATTATACGCAGGCTCCTGTCGCTGACTCTTTGAACTTCCCAGACCTCAATCAACGCCAAGGTAACATCACTCACCAGACGACTACCTCAACCAACATGGTAAAAGCCTCCAAAACCCCAACCCAGATCTCAAAACTCCCAACCTCAGCCTGAAGTTCCGCTCCAACCGATTCCCTCCCATCATCTGCCCTTACAGGCCAAATTACCAACAGAAAAACCAAACCAAGTTTCACCCCGTCCTATTGTCCACACAAAACCAAATCCGCCTCCTCTATCATCCCAGAACGAACTTCCTCGTACCCCTCGACGGGTACAACCCACAAACAACAATCCTCCTCCAACATCTCATACTCATCCCTCTCCTAATTCACATCCTCCTGACATTTTTTCCATCTTGAATTCCTTCCTCTTGGACCTTCAAGAAACTATCAAACCTCTTATCACCCTTCTCACGCGAATCCTTTCTGAAATCCCATTTAATTTCCAACGATGAGTGTAAAGCCCCTAGCTGTCC
Source organism: Piezodorus guildinii (assembly GCA_023052935.1). Lineage (NCBI taxonomy): Eukaryota > Metazoa > Arthropoda > Insecta > Hemiptera > Pentatomidae > Piezodorus > Piezodorus guildinii. The sequence goes on from CM041297.1 coordinate 114,276,024, forward strand.
TCTTGTGGAACGCTAACGGCCTACTTCAACACCGTGACGAACTCGACATATTCCTCCATGACAACCATATTGATATAGCACTACTGACTGAAACACATTTCACTCAACGATCACGTTTTTACATACGAGACTATATTACTTACAGAACTGACCACCCAGACAACACTGCCCATGCGGGTTCTTGCATTCTTATTCATAAATCCATTTCACATTCCTATGTCCCTTCTACTCCAACTGATGCTATACAATCGACCTCTGTATCCATTTCAAATCATCCTTCTCATGTAACTTTCGCAGCTGTATACTGTCCTCCAGGTAATGCCGTTTCATTTAACTGCCTCAACTCCTTATTCCTTTCCCTCGGACCGCGCTTTATTGCTGGAGGAGACTATAATGCTAAACACCAACGATGGGGTTGTCGAACATCCAATACCCGTGGAAATATCCTCTCCCGTGTTTCATCTTCAAATAGCTATTCCATCCTCTCGCCCATGAATCCCACTTACTGGCCTACATCCCGAAAAAAACATCCTGATATCCTAGATATATTCGTCACCTCCCAGCTTTCCTCCTCACATACATCTGTTAATTCCTTGAATGACCTCTCATCCGACCACAGTCCAGTTCTGCTTTCTTTGCATTCGGGCTTTGTTCCTAGGCCAACCCCTCCTAAATTGATCCTTGGACGAGAGGACTGGGACGGATTTCGGACAGACTTGGAGACAAAACTGGACTTAAGAATCTCACTAAAGACTAAACTAGATATTGACAGAGCCGTAGAACAACTTACTGACTCAATAGGTAGCAGCATACGTGATAACACTACAAACACCTACAACAATAACACTCAACAGACTAACCTGCCACAGCACATTCGAATCTTATTAAGGGAAAAACGAAGAGCTAGATCGAAGTGGCATAGGACTAGATACCCAGCTGACAAAACTATTTATACCACTCTGACTAACAAACTTAAAGCAGAAATCAGGAAATTCAAAATTCAAAACATACTGAATACGACAGAAAATCTCACTACGACTGATAAATCACTTTGGACTACCACTAAGAAATTACTTCAGTTCAAAGATTTTAATCATCCTCTCCTCAATGAATCTCAATCCTGGACCAGATCCGATGAAGAAAAATCCCAAACATTCGCTCAGCACCTCTTTGAAACCTACAATCCGCATCCTAATATATTTAATCACCATCACCTTGAGTGCGTTGAAGCAGAGCTGGATACTCCACTCCAATTGGCCCTCCCTCCCAAAGCATTTCATCCTTCAGAAATCTCAAACATAATCCAAACATAATAGATTACCTTCCCGCAAAGCTCCTGGACACGATCTAATCACTCCCAATATTCTAAAACAACTTCCCAGAAAATCCATTCTATTCCTTACCTATATTTACAATGCCGTTCTCCGAACCACATATTTTCCTAAATCCTGGAAGTTAGCCATTGTTAAAATGATCCCTGAACCTAAAAAGCCGCGGGAACTCCCTTCCTCTTACCGTCCTATATCTCTTTTACCCATTATGGGTAAAATCCTGGAAAGACTAATCCTTAAACGACTCTATCCTATCCTAGAGACGTTTCAGATAATCCCGGATCACCAGTTTGGATTTCGCTCATCCCACTCCACCATCCAACAATGTCATCGTGTGGTGGATGTTGTCTCTTCAGAATTGGAGCGTGGATTGTACTGCACGGGAGTCTTCCTCGACGTAGAACAGGCCTTTGACCGAGTTTGGCACCCAGGACTGCTTTACAAGCTCCGAAAATTCCTTCCACCTACATACTACCTCATCATCCAGTCTTACCTCTCTGAAAGATCCTTCAAAATAAACCACAATAGTTCCTATTCATCCCTTTTTACTCAGTCTGCTGGTGTCCCTCAAGGTAGTATCCTTGGACCCATCCTCTACACAGTCTATACAGCTGATATCCCAACCCATCCCAACACTTTCCTTTCTACCTATGCTGATGACACTTGTGTGTTATCAGTCAATAACTATCCTACTATTGCCTCTCAAACTCTTCAATCCCATATCAGAGAGCTTGAGATATGGTGTCAGAATTGGAGAATCAAAATCAATGCCAACAAATCCCACCAAATTACCTTTACCCTTCGTCGTAAACCTATGACATCCTGCCCTACAGTTTCCTTTAATAATATTCCGCTTGTTCCAGTTGAACAGATCCGCTACCTAGGACTACTACTTGACAAACGTCTAACATGGAATCCCCATACACGACTGAAACGACAAGAAACTGCCCGTCGCTTTCGCTTACTACAACACTTACTGGACAGACGCTCCAACCTTCCACTTATCTACAAAAGGCTCATCTATATCACCATCATAAGGCCTATCTGGACTTACGGAGTTGAGCTTTGGGGCTCTACGAAACCATCAAATTCTTCCCGTATTCAATCCTTACAATCCAAAATCCTTCGAAAAATCCTCAATGCTCCTTACTTTGTCACAAATAAACTCATCCATAAAGACCTTAACATCCCATATGTTGCTGATTTGGCCCGAACCAAGTATCAATCCTTCCATGACAAACTCCACTCCCACTCTAATCCTCTAGTTTCAATTCTTGCTTCCTCTTCAATTCCTGACAATCCTACGAGGCGCCTGAAAAGAAGATGGCCTCGAGACCTTCTAGTTTAGTTACTTAGTGGAGTGATGCCAATGGGCGTTTTCTCTTCGCGTTTTTTTCATGTATTTTATCATTATTAACATATTTACTTGTTGTATTACAAAATACAGTTGTTAAGTTCAATAAAAATATTTAAAAAAAAAAAAAAAAAAAAAATGTAATTTCTGAGCTTCAGCATTTTTTTGGTTTATTATTTTTTTCCATTGCATTTAATATGTTTTTTGTGAGTTTTCGTTTTATTATTATTATTATTATTGGTATTCTCCTAGTAAGTTTTTATTTTGTTTTTTTAAATAAGAAGTAATTGTTTTATTTGTTTTTAATAAAAGTATCATTATGTTCATGATATTATGAGGTAAATACTATTACTATGTCTGTAATATGACCATCTATCATTGGCCAATTCGCTTGTTGGTGGGCTCTCTTTATAAATAAATAAATATATAGAGGTTCAGTGATCCTGCAATATAGCTTTTTTTTTTTTTTTTTTAATAAAAAAACCTGTCATGATCCGATAGTCGAACAACAAAATAGTTTTTTTTTAAACAATCTCTTGAATAATTCAATATTAGCCTGGTATTGCGAAGTTAGTGCAACATTCCAAAGTAAACAAAATCCAGACATTCCAATACCAGCCGATTTCGCCATCTACCGTTTGCCAATCAACCTCGACTCAACTCTCAGCATCGGGACGTATAAAAACTAAGACGCACCTCCTTAAAACTCATCTCTGTAAATATTTATTCAGCTACCGAAGCTTGTGGACACGGGGATATTTTAGAATGCCGGATAGGTTGCGATAAGGTATTCAAGCTACCAACTTCGAGGTCCACGCTGAATACACAACTTGAAAGAATCGGACGTGCGGGCGTTGAACTCAGAGTTTGTATCAAAATAAAAATAACATACATTGAATTTCAGTAATGAAAAATTCCACTGGTTTTAAGAAATAGTTCTAAACTTTAACTAACCATTTTAAATAATATTGTTAGTAAAAGTTACCCACAATAGAGAATTCCTTTTACATATTTAGGTCATATTTGAAAGTAGAAAAAATTAGTACATAAAACTAAATGCCAAGAAATGTACAGGATAAACTAAATGATATAAACTACTTTAAATTTAGTAAATCATTTATTTACCGCCTTCCAAACCCATCTCATCCTTCGTTAAAAGATAATGATGTTACTTTATAAAGAAGAAAAAAAATGAACCGTACATTTTTAATAAAAAATATTGAAGATTAAATCGTTGCCCATATGTTAAATATGAAAGTTAGCACGATTCGAGTGCAGGTCAAAAAATATTAAAAAACTATTTACTAGCCAGCGTTCCGAGCCAAGTTGCGCTCTTCATCGGGTCTTCCAAGAGTCACTTAAGTAATACGAACAGGCATTTAAGTAATACGAAAAGCGATAAAGCAATCAAAGGAAAATTTCTTATCACCGCTGCTAATTTCAAAACGCTACATTTCTACTATTTATTAACTAATTTTAATGATTCTTTTTTCTGTTTTGTGGGAATTTTATTATATATCGAATAACACTAACGACAGTTGTGTTGTATAAGTTGTTGATATTTATAAATTCGTTAGGCGGCAGACGGATTTTTTTAATTCTTTTTTCGGATTCTAAGTATCTTGTACAATAAGAACTCAAATTTGAGGGTAGAAATTTTTTATTTTAAAGTAATCGCCCTTTAGGAACTTTAACGTTTGGACTGAAAAAATATTACTAATATTTTAGGCTTGATAGTCAAATTTTTAAATAAAAGAGCATGGACTTGTCCTGCTATTCTGTGAATGAAAGTTAACTTAATAAATAAATATACCATTGTTGATGAAATATTAAGTATCTAGATACATAATGTATGTAATCTGTATGTATCTAGATACAGTAAAAGGAAATTATTCAGAAAATATTTTAGCAAAACATATAACTAAATTGGGGCTTAGAAAAAAAAAAAAAATATTAAGTATACGTGAACTTTAATATAATCATTAAGGTAATACCAATCCGAAAACAAATTATCAGGACCTATAAGCTAATTCATCAGTTTGACATGGAGTAGTCATGTTGTTCCCCTGCACACATTTTATGAAACTACTTGCATTGTTTTTCATTTGAAAGCAGTAGTTACCTAAAAGTACTATCTTTGTGCTAACAAATATCAGTTCAAAACATTAAAATAATGAACTAATCATATTCTGTACCTTTATTTTTCATTTTAGATTAAATCAGTCGATTTTTAATTTTTAGAAAATTTAAAAAAGATTCCAAATGAGGAAGATGGTTGGGGGTGGGGTCATTAAATAGAAACACACATTAAAACAAGTGCTATTTTAATTATTTGCCGACGTTTCGGCCTACATTGTGGGCCTTCATCAGGTTTGACTCTAGACTAAAGAAGTCTTGATGAACGCACCCCCAACCATCTTCCTCAACTAATTTCTCAATGGTCAACAAAAAAAAATCCATCATTAAAAAAGATTCCGTGTAAGATTTCCAATTATGCAGATATCTGACATAAAATTTCCTTCTATTCAGCTTTTCAATTGGTATTAATGAGCGAAATAAATACCTAAATATAAGATCAAAGATAATATAATGATAAATAAACCAAGGCTTATTAATGAACTGCTGATTGCTTCAAATCAATAATGGCAGGCGAGCTGGGAGGCAGCGACAGGGCGGACTGGTCGACCTAGAGATCCACTTCCGAACTGCTTTTTTGCACGTCCTTGTTGACAACAACTTCCCCCAGTTCACATGAAGCAGGCCGTGAAGTGTTTGCTTATTTAATAAAATTGCCGGAAAATGGCATAACTGTGTGGGCATTTAACGGCTATTTGTCGCATATCAAGGCATTACCGTGGTCCCGTGAATCGTTCACCGTAAAAGCAGGTTATATCTGACGTCTTCGACCGTTTCTTTCAACATATTCCCTATAAAGCATGAGTCTGTCAAGAAATACAAAAAAAAAAAAAATCTCCGTTCATAGAAAAAAAGATTTCCCATTCTCTGTCCAAAAATAGTTTGTAATTATTGAGTATAGTTTTTCTAAACAGGCAAAAATAGCAAATAATATTTTGAAATAAGTTTTCATAAATTTTCCAAGGCTTTCAAGCTTCATTAAAATAAAAGCGCTGATGAATATTATTTTATTTAAATTTTACTTTATTCATTCAAGTGACTCGTCATTTTTTTTTTCTTTAAATATGAATGGACTATCTTTAAATACAGCTTTTCTTAAATTGGATATTTTATACCATATCATCTTCCTCAATAGTTTTTCCCTTATATAAATATTTATTATTTATGTATTTTGAATAATTTTATCTAATTATTCAAAATTTGAAGGGTTTTTTGGGCAATCTTCCAAGTATGAGTTCAAAATAAAAATCTGTTTAAAGAAATTTGAATTCTGTAATTTAATTTATATTTTAATTAATAATAATTTAATTTAAATCAATTTAAAAAAAAATCGTACCACTAAAACCTATGGATCATATTAAACTCACAATAAGAAAACGTATTGCTTCTTGGCGAAGGGTTGCACAAGTAGGTGATTTGGATAAAATAATGTTTTTGCTGTACTCATGGCTATAATAACTATAAAAATACCATTCTGCGATAGCTGGTCTCTAATCTGTTTAAGCGATATATAAAAACTTTTATTAGCAATAGAAATCTTAAATGTACATTGCAAATAATTCACACGTGTATGGTTGAACCTGAAATTAATGACTAATAAAAAAATTAGTAAATAAATTTCTAAAATTTATCTCAGTACAGATAGATAAAACTACCACTTTGGAATTTGAGAAATTATAAAGCTAAATTAAAATGAACCTATTATTTTCTGTTATTTCATGGTCTTATTATCATTACAAAATAGCCCTTTTTTTCAGAACATAAAGTTTCACTATGATAATCTATCTGTTTCATAACTGTAGATCTTATAACATCGTCTTCCAAAAGCGATGCATGAACCAGAAGCTTCGACTTGTATTATAACGGACCAAACAAAGGCAAAGAATTGCGTGATCAGTAACTAGTGGAAATCTCGAAGGTTAAAACGTGATGATGACCGCATCACCTCTCTGGAATGATAGCGGTTGGTCAATAAAAGATTCCATATAAAGAACTAAACTTTTGCGCAATGAAAATAGTTTTGTTCAACTATCGATCTCTTTAAAAGTTATCGAAACAGCTTTGGGAGACGGTTATTTGACTCGAAATCTCTCTTTCTTAACTATATTTAGCTGATATTTATATTTAAAATATAAACTATTACGAAAGTACCAGGGTACTAACTACCTGTATGGTTTATACCAAATCATAATTTATTAACAGAAATGTTTGATTTATTATAGTTTCCCAAGCCTCCTTAATGTAAATCAAAGACATATGATTAAGTTTTATTCTAGAGCAAGGCGTGTTATGAAAGTTGTAAGTTCTTTATGGGCATATCATGTACGACCTTTCTTCAATCACGAAGCTGAAGGCACGACAAGGTATCTCAAAGACCATCCGGGTAAGTTCACCCATTCAGGAGTCTTTGATTCTAAAGACTAAAAGTCTCAATAATTCAATATATGTTTTAAAAAATAATTTAATAATTAATTAGGGGGAACTATTTATGATATACCTAATATATAGTTGATAATTCTTGAAAAAAATAATTTCCGTAAAAAAAATATCAGAAACCTAAAAGAATGGAGTAAGAAATAAATAAACTTGTCATGCAAGATGGTCCGAATTCTTTCATTGGTCTAAACACTCCTAACTAAGGCTTTATTGAAGACGTTAAATATTACTTAACATTAATCTTAAGCTTCGTGTCACGAATGTGTTTCGAAAAATGTGTCTGCCTTTCGAGATCTGTTGGTATGCCAGATTAAGGAAGATTACATTCAATATTTTAGAACTAAAACCCTTCTCAAAATTCTTCTTCTATTTTCTAACTTTCTGTCTTCCATCCACTCTTTCAAATCTTATCACCTTCTAGAATCCCGAATGTACATCGACTTCTTTTGAAACACACTCCTATACTTGATACTTCCTCATTCGAAAATTCGGAAATATTTCATATAGGATACATTTTTACTTTCACTTACTATATATAGTAAGGGAAAGTATTGCGATAGTGAAAATTTTCGAATTCCAGTTTTCAACGGAAATACACTTTTTAGGGTCCCCTGAGTTCAAATAACCAAGTCCCGCAAAAAGGTCTGTGTGTGTGTGTGTGTGTGTCTGTGTCTGTGTGTGTGTGTGTGGTAACTCCCGGGCGAAAACGGTAAGTCCTATGTAACTGAAATTTCATATTTAAGACAACTATACGCCCGAGACGTGACAAAACTTTTTTCATCAAAATGAGCTTACCAGAAGAGGCACTTTATACCATGCATTTTGCACCTTTTTTTCAATTTTCTCGAAAACGGTTCCGACGATTTTGATTAAACTCGCTATATCGATGTAAAAATTAATGGGATTTAATATCATGTAGGTTTTATTTGGATAAAAATGGTCTGACAGGGCTTAAATGCCGATATTTTAAATTGTCTTCCCCTAAAGCACCTTTAATTTTGTAGATTCAATAATAATAACTAGATTATCTTGTTAACGCTGATGAAAAACCGGTAAATATATAAATTGAATAAATTCGATACCCAACTAAAGGAGAAAACAGAAAAAATGCAATTTTTCGTTTTTGAACATAAGAGCAGTAATATACATGTATGACATACTGTTGGAAAGCTAAAGATTTTAGAAAAAATATCATCTCATTCACAAGATTTCAAAAGTTAATAGAGAGTGATGGAATGAACATAAAACTAACTGAATATTTTAGATAATGATATAATAGATTTTTTAATGAAACACATGTTTTTATAGAAATTTAATTTAATTAATTCCTTAATAGGTTGACGTATTTTTATCTTTAACTGTATTTGAAAATTCTTTCATTGATTTTAAAAAATGGAGGTAAGTGAAAGTCGTGTGTTGCCCGCACCAGATTTTTTATAAATAAAATAAAATCATACTAATTTATATTTAAGCAAAATTGGTCATTTGCAACTCAAAACTAGTTCGTAAGAAAAAAAAAAAATTAACTGCCAAAATAAAAATTACTTATGCCTATAAGTATTTAAATGATTTATTCTAAAAATAATGTATTCTATATTTTTGTATCACTAAAAAAATAGCTTAAAATAAAGTCTATTTTTCCGTTTTTAATTTTTTTTTTCAACGTAATTGGTTTTTAGAACTTTGTACATTTTTTACTTCCTTCGGGTTAGTTAAAAAAAAAAAAAAAAAATCAATTCTTATAAAATAATTTCCTACAAATTCATGGTTTAAAAATATATACTTACTCTCGACTTCATTTTCATCTGATCCCTTAAATTTGTAGCGTAGCCAAGAAGTATATTCTGTATTAAACTTTTGTAGCTTTTTAAACTTATTAATTGGCTATACGTGTGTTAATTTATGTTCATTTAACTATTCACTTTGTATTTATAGAATTTTTGTAATTTTTATGTTTATTTTATTATCTATTTTTACGTAACTTGACTTCACCTTTGTTTTTGTTTTTAATTATTGTATAAGTGTGGTCTTGTATCATTATTACTATTGTTGATTTTGAAAAAAATACTATCGGAAGATTCCAAAATATTGTTTCCCAAAATTCGGTGAGTAACATAACAGTCAACGTTTCTCCTATTGAGGCATCGTCTGGGCAGAAAAAGATTTTACTATATTAATGAAGACATCTTACTGCACATACCTGTCATTAAAAAACAAAACATGAATAGTTTATTGTATCAAATCAGTTATACATATACGTGTATATACATACACGTACTATCGATTTGAGGTGTGCGATCAGCTTATTACATAAATGCATCTACATTTTTCTGTATTCGTGTCATTAATATTCCAAGGTAGACAGTATAGTAAGTTACTCGATTTCAAGAAGATAATATTTTTGTTGTTTTAATACGTCGTTCAATAAAACAAATATTAAAAATTATAATAATAAATGCTGAAGCTATTTAGGTATCAGTTACATTAACAAACATAATACAAAGTCTATTCTTTCAAATAATAAATAAACAATGGTTTTTTATCTAGGTTCTATTTATAAGTTCGGTCCTACACTTCGACATGAAAATCCTCTCCTCCTTAACGGGTCAGCCAACCGGTCACACATCTCCAAAGTTAATAGTAACCGTTTTTCTCTGGAATTCCAGCTACTTTTATCTCTGGAATTCCCTATTTTTTTTGTCTAAATTACTAACTTGAAACACACATTCTCCATCAATGATATCAAGGATCAGTAATGGACTCAATTGTAGGGATATATCCCCATTTTACATATTCATACGATAGAACAAGTTCTTACTGTTATTTAAATTACTTGAACTTCAAAATAATTACAGACCTATGTTAAAGTTTTTGGATTACTGTGCTCAATATCTTTGTAATCAACCGAAAACAGATTCCTCTTCCTCTCAAAATATGTGGTCTTACGTTTCAAGATTCATATAATCGGAATAACTAATAAAAAAAATATTTTTAGCCGAATGCTGCTTTTCTCCGAAACTAAGATTTTTACGATATTTGGCATAAAAATACCTGAATATATATAGATTATATATATATATATATATATATATATATATATATATAAATTTATTTAAATTAGCGGCCGATTAAAAGTGTTTTAATTCAAAAACTCAGTTATTTTTGAAGATAGAGAAGTATTCTAATTAGAACACGACGATTAATTATTAATTTTTAATCAAATTAAAAGACAAAAAAAATATTTTAAATTTATACACCATAACTCAGTAGGTTTTGAAGAGAAAATTATGTATTGAATTTTAAGGGAACAATGACACCGAGATGAACAAAAAAAAATCTGGTGCGGGCAACACACGACTTTCACTTACCTCGATTTTTAAAATCAATGAAAGAATTTTCAAATACAGTTAGAGATAAAAAATACGTGAAACTATTAAGGAATTAATCAAATTGAATTTATATAGAAACATGTGTTTTATTAAAAAATCTATTATATTATTATCTAAAATAATCAGTAGTTTTATCTTCTTTCATCACTCTCTATTAACTTCTAAAAGCTTGTGTATGAGATGATAATTTTTCTAAAATCTTTAGCTTTCCAACGGTATATCATACATGTATATTACTGCTCTTATGTTCAAAAACGAAAAATTGCATTAAAAAAATATTTTTTCTGTTTTCTCCTTTAGTTGGGTATTTGAATTTATTCAATTTATATATTTCCTGTTTTTCATCAGCGTTAACAAGATAATCTAGTTATTATTATTAATCTAAAAATCAAAGGTACTTTAGGGGAAGAAAATTTAAAATATCGGCATTTAAGCCCTGTCAGACCATTTTTAATCAAATAAAACCTACATGATATTAAATCCATTAAATTTTACATCGATATAGCGAGTTTAATCAAAATCGTCGGAACCGTTTTTGAGAAAATCGAAAAAAGGTGCAAAATGCATGGTATAAAGTGCCTCTTCTGGTAAGCTCATTTTGATGAAAAAAGTTTTGTCACGTCTCGGGCGTATAGTTGTCTTAAATATGAAATTTCAGTTTATAGGACTTACCGTTTCCGCCGGGACACCACGACACACACACACACACACACACACACACACACACACAACCTTTTTTCGGGACTTGGTTATTTGGACCAGGGGACCCTAAAACGTGTATTTCCGTTGAATAAGTGCAAAAGTATCGAAAATTTTCACATCAAATTGTCTATTGAGTTAAGAATAAAAAAAAATTCGAGATCAGTAGTCAAAAGAAAAGGAAACAAGAAAAAAAATTAATTTATAAGGTCAAGCCACAGCTTAATCTTTTATTTTTTAAGATAAAGAAATCAAAAGTCTTCTGAAAACAGAAATTTTTATTAGAATTATTCAATGAAAATGTATGTATGGATAAAAAGTTAAATTAGTTATACCATATTATTTTATATAAATCCTTGAGACTAAACAAATTATAAAATTATATAAAAGGTTATATAGTGAAATCACCAACATATTTTTATAGACTTTGTTTTTACACAAATGTATACCGTTGATCTATCTGTTTTAGTTGTATGATATAAAATATTTTTTAGTTTCGAAATAAGTTGGTTAGTGGGATGGCGCGTAGGTTTTAGAGCAAGTGGGTCTCAAAATGTTAAATATTTTAATGGAGCTCTCTGTGTGAATACAAAAAAGTGGCCCACGACATTATCGAACAATTTATATTATTGTCACCCTTTTGGCACTCCAACACCCATCTTTTTATTGTCGTGTCATTCTACTTAAACCGTTGTCTCCTTTGGAGTATGAGTGCGTACTTTAAATCGTTTGATTTAGATCAGTGCTCAGTTTCCTAATTATTTTTTAAAACATTTCATAAGTATAATTTTAAATAAATTACCCAATTTCTTGTAATTAGCGTGTATAGATAATAAATGAATAAAATTGATTAAGAATAGGATCCTGATTAAATGCATTACGTCGAGAAACAGTAAAGAAATCTAGTATTAAACGAAAATATACCTTTGAAGGTTATTTGAGTTAATGAATAATAGTCTTCCTAAGACCATGGTAAGTAAGGCTGGTGCAAAAACGATAAATTGTAGGAAAACTGTAATTTTACATATTTATGTAGGGTATATGCCTGGGGTGTCATGTATGTAATAATATTTTTTTTTACCAAAATCATTTGGAGTGACACCACATCTAAAATATTTTTGGAAAAGGATATCACATTTTGGCAAAGTGGAGGGTCACCTGGGATGTGTGGCTAGCATAACAGCATATCATGCCCAAGGTGCGGTTTCAAAACCGGCAGACGGCTCCTTGATGTTAAAAGAGAGTAAAAGATCCTTTGTTATGTTATTCTTGCATGAAATCGTGGTCCCGGGCCTGTGCGATGTCTGATACTTGTTGAAGATCTCTATCCTGATTAAATCTAGATAGGCAATATTTAGGACTAATGTAGCACCGTCCTATTAGGACACAGTAGCATGAAAGTGACGTTTAATGAATAAACGAATAATTTGGGTGAAGCTTGTAATATTTATGTACTTCTTAATATGACAAAAATAAATTACGTAATATTTTTTTTAAACTGAAAAAAAAGAACAAAATAATGTTTTTAAGTTCTCTGGCCACTCAAACCAAATTGTTTGTAACCTGCCATCCCTATATTTTCTCGATGACCTTCGCGGGAGCTGAAAAGAAGAAGGCCTCGGGATCTTTAATACTCACGGATAATCGGGATACGGTTTAATACTTACCCTCACGACATGATCAAGACTCATAGCCTTACTTTTTGTTTACATTTACCTGTATTATTTGAATAAAATTATACTTTTAATGGCAGCATTTTAAAAAGTATACCCCATAATTAAATAAAAAAATAATAATTAAAAGGATTTTTTTTAATATTGAAAATGTCTGAATAAGGACACGTTTCCAGTAAGAATTAAACCAGAATTTGACAGACTTGCATTAAATTAATCAAGAATATTCATAAACAAATAATGATACATGAGCAGTCTATATTTGGAGGTTTACTCACTATTTCAGATGTTTATAATTAGATATACAACGCTCGATACTGACACTCAGACTTCAATCGCCTCTCGACACACATTAAACAATACATTGTGGCATCTATACATAGACAGAAACGGGAAGTGATGTGCTCAGAAGACGAAGAGCAGAAAAAGTAAACGAAGAAACGGAGTAGAAAGTCTCGGAAACCGTTAGTGAAGAAAAAGATTCCACAGCCATTATTTCATGGATTCACTTGTGAAGGCGTCCAGGTGTACCTGACCTAGAAGGCCGCTACCTATTGGTGGCACGTCCCGACCAATGGAAAGCCAGGACGAATGTGACCAATAACTGCAACGGACGCTTATTGGGTCCTTGTCTTGGCCATTGTTATTGTGTTATTGCTTATTATTGTGTGCGACACGTAACTAGTTCGCCATTTGTCGTACAGGCCAATGGAGCTGTGTTTGCCAATAGGGATGGCATTTTTATTTTTTTATATAAATGTAACGGGGTAGTTCAAATGGGTACAACACTATTGTACTAATCTCAAGGTCCCAAGTTCGAATCCTACAATACAGAGTAATTATTTATTCTGTTACATTAGTCGTGGATCGATAAAATGGACACCCTGTTTTGGGAAGGTGAATACCAAATATTTTAAGCAGATCCGAATCAAATCTAATCACTGGTCAACCGTTGTCCTAAATTCATCACGATCCTTAATATACACAACCCAGTTGTATAGGGTTTTTATTTCTTAATCTACTTTTCAAATTTTAATTTACATTAATTAACCATATAAAAAAAATTTACTTAATTATTCGTTTAAAAAATAAGTATTAAAAGAGAGAAACAGAGAAATACCGACTTGGCTGTTCAACTTGACCGAGTTGCTCCTAACACATATCATATTGGATCAATCTAAAAGACAATCTTATACAAATAAAAGGAGAGAGAACGCTAGATAAAATGTAAAGATCCATATCACAAAAATTACAATTGTTCTTTGTAGGCTTTATATAAATGATTGTGAAAGATCGGGTCCAGGATCTCCTAGATTCTAGAACTGATTATTTTCAAGACCAAACTGTACCAAACATCTACCTGTAGTAAAAATGGTTCCCCTAGTTCCGAACCAAAGTCTTTTAACTTTAAATTATTTTTCCCTTTAATAATCCTTTAATTTACTCAAGCTTAGATAGAACGACATCGATTATAATTAATATTACAAAACCTATGTCCTCTGCTCCGTTATGTTTATTTTCGAAACCGGTTTCGCAACTTCTTCATTCAAATTGATTCCTTTACGAAGCTAGGAGTATCTTTTCATAGTACTCCTTATCTCTAAGGATCATTTAGGTGTTTAATCATACTAAAAAAATAATGTTAGATATTATATTTAAAAAGTTTATGAATTTATTAAGCCATTGGTTCGTTATATATCATTATTTTTTGCCTGGTAATATTTTATTTTCCCATACTTTTTCTTTATCATCCTTCGTAACCGAGTTATGTGAACTTATTAATTTCTCGGTGTATTGATTCCAAATCGTTTTACATTTTTTAGCTATCTATCAGTTATATATAAAAACTTCTGAAATTTAATAAAAATTATATATATATATAATATATATATATATATATATATATATATATATATATATATATATATGAATGATTTCCATAACAGTATAAGGTTCTTATACTTGTTTCACATCCAAAGGCAAGTTGTAAAATGGAAGACAAGACTGAGAACCTTTGTTAATAAAATAATTGCAGTCTGTGTGAGCGCGAATCGAACCTTGGTGTTGGCATTGACTGTCGATCGATCGTAGGTGAAGATATATCTCCTGGAGACAGAAGTGTGGGCCTATAGTTAAATATATATTGAATTAGCCCTTATAAATATTCAAATAAGGCGTGGCATTATTTCCAACTCAAATAACTTAATCTCACACGCATAGATCTTTTATGATTAGCAGATTTATACATTCAGTTGTTTTGTTTTTTCTTAAATCTGATTTTCCATCAAAACTTATTATGCACTGCATCTCAAATACGTTTTAAGATATTTTCTATTGGAACTTTTCTTCCTAAGTATATTTAATGAATTATTATATTTAACGCTTAGGGCAGAACTCACTCCAATATATATTAACTGGTAAACAATTAATATTTGTATTATTATTTGATATATTTAACCTAAAATAGGATAGTAATACTTGCCTCTTCCCTTTCAAAAAAAATAATAATAATTATAATAATGCTGCCCTGCTTTCGTAAAATATTAGATAAAATATCGTTCCTCTTTAATTAAAGCTTATTATAAATCAGGACTTAAACTCACAATTGTCCTAGATATTTGGATAAGGTCATTTAAATATCTATTTGAGATATATTTTGCGGTACTCATTTACTGTAGTAAAGAGAAACGTTAGCTCATCAAAAATATTAGTGTATATTAAATTGCTATAAAATATAATCAAATCAAATCGCTTGTTTCGTTCCAATGCAGTAATAAGTATATTGTAAATATATTTCAAAAATAATTATGTAATAGTTACAATTCATGCAGCATATAAAGTCACAGAAATAGAAATCATGATGTAAGGATGGTTGACTGTGTTGTTGGTAGAAGTTAATTGTCAATTAATAAGTGATATAGGGGAGAAGTTAATTTCGGGCGCAGTATTCAAAACACTTAATTAAGTAGACTTTAAAATCTTTAGAATCATAAATTTATGCGTTTGTTGCTTGAACCTTATCCTATAAATTAAGTTTTCTAATTAACTAATTGTTTTGAAGATTGCACCCGGAATTAACTTTTCCCCAATAGAAAATTATCATTTCCATAATTTTTAATAATAGTTTTGAATTTCACCTTATATGAATATTGATTGCATTTCCGACTTATCCTAATGGCAAATAAAACAAAACAAGTGGAACAGAGTCACATTTTTTTTCATACCCGATCAAACCTCAAACCTCTCGGAGTAAAGACTTATTGTAACTTTATTGAATGTTTTGGACTTGCACATCGCTCGACATGCAATGGTTTATTAACTTTCTTGGTACTCCCTTTAGTGTAGATACTCCCTTGTACGGAATAAAATCATATATTTATGCGTATATAGATTGAACCTTATCCTCTTATGAAGTATAGTTAAAATATTATGTGGAAAAAAAAATTGGTAGGAAAAAAGGACTAAAGAAAAGGCCAGGTAAAAAATCCAAAGAGGTCGAACTGCTCACCTGAATGGATTAGCAAAGAAAAGGATTCCGCTGACGCAAAACACTGGCGTGGCAGACACCATCCAAGCAGAAAGAAAGTGACTCGGAGTATCCGACAAGAAACTGAAACCTGCCGCCCCCGTCGGCGGTAACGGTAAGCTAATGAAGGAGTCGCTAAGAAAGAAGATCCAGCTGTCCTGGTTTTCTTTCTCGGAAGCTGACTGGGTCACTACTATATAGGGGGAGCCTCTCACATCCTCCGGGGTGGAAGCTTGGTCAGTAGGCGACCGGGAAAAGGGAAGTCTGTCCTTCTATACCGAGTGACGAATAGGTGCGGGTGTGTCTCAAGGATGAATGTAAACAAAACATTTAGAGTTTACGCGTTAAAAAACAAAAGAAATACCGTTTGAGATGTTTGGGTCGATTATCAGAGCGGACCAATAAAACATATGAAGTACCGTCAACGGGGACAACATTCCTATGGTCAACTTTGCCAAGGGTCGTTTTCTCCATTACATTAAAATGCTTTTCCATTTAAATAAATATTTCTTTGTAATTGCTTGTTTTTTTTATATTTGGAATCCACTTGACTTGAGTGTTTCCTGAACCCATGTTTTGTTTGGCCTCCATCCAGATTATTCTACCTAAAACTAATTTATCTCGCATGTACCAGGTCGTGGGATCAAATCCGGCAATTGGTCTTAAGACTGGATGTAGTAACAAATCCATTGTTTTACCGTCTTTTGGAGGGCACGTATAATGGAGGTTCGGCTGTCACTTACTCGTTAAATATCCATATTCTAATTAAACCTGTACAAGTAAAATTTATTTATAAAATTTAACTCCCACTGTAGGAGGTCCGATTGGCTACATTAGCACAGAGTGGCGTTAAATGCTAACTAGCTAAAATTAGAAGCTTTAGTATTTTAGGAACTACATAGTTACTCTTATGGGAGGCATTCTCATATTTGTCAATGGTTATACCAAGTTCACTTTGCGATGGATAAGCAAGAGCTTTAGAAGGCTTTGCATCTTGTTCTCGTTCTTATTCTAACACGTTTCATGCAGATAAAACACTTAAAACGGGTCAGAATCACATTTTTGTAGATAAGGCAAATTTGCATAATTAACTTAGGCAAAGTTGATCCAGTATAGTATCTATATTTTGTTTATTTATTTATTACATGAATCTGCCCAAAGAGGGTCATTAGCGTATGACATGCATTATTTTGTCATTATAACATTTCTTATTTTAATACATTGTTTTTGCACTATATTCGATAATGCATTCCACATTGTTATAATAACTTAAAATAAACTTTTAATACTGTCACCAAGAGCGACGTCCAGCCTGTTCTTGATCTTGCAGTTTCTCCTCGCGTTCTTCAGTCAGGGGTGTTTTTCAAGTCCTGCAGGTCGGTGTGTAGAGTTCCTTCAGGAGGTAGGTATTGATAATGGCAGTATGGCCGCAGCGTAATCTATATTTTTTATTTAAAACCTTAAAAAACTACCTCTATGTACCTATGATTCTGCAATATAATTCTACTGAAGCGATTGGTGTCTTTAAAAATATTTTGCTCCTTACTTTAGCAGAGTTTTTAAAAAATCAATTGCCATATGAGAACTGCCACATCTTAGATATTTGATATTGAATAACACTCGAGTGATTATCGTCATAGTAAACATTAACCAATTCCAATTAATAGTCGAGGTATATTTGTTCAGCTGGCGTCTAAATCTAAACCTTAGTCAAGGCAAACGTCAGCAGTACCCGTGAACTTTCCCCTTTTCTCAGAAGCAAATATCCTTCAACCGTAAACACTTTTCCCGGCCAAATCTTAGCGGTTCACCAGTGACTCACAATGAGTCAAAAGAGAAAGTGACGCAATTTGTGGCTCAGATCATCCAGGATGTCTGTCTCTCTCATCATTCCGGGTTCAAATGGTGTCATATTGTGGTGGTTCGGCGCTCTCATTGGGTTAACCATCTAAATAAGTTTTGGGAAATTCGGTCATCGACATCTTATACTTTAGATTAAGTGGACAAAATAAGATACGACGTGAGAACACTTCTTCATACGTTGTACGTTACCTATCAGCCACAAGTACCATAGAAAAACGTTTATTATAAGCTCAATCACAAATGCCCTTCAAACTGAAAGGTGATTACTCTCGTAATATCAGATTAATGTCTCGATCATCAAAGATAACATTAATTCAAAGATTGATGTGATGTACTCCTGGGCAAGTGTAAAATTTCGGTAATGTATTCTCCATAATAATTCTATTCTATTTAATCAATAAATAAATAGAATAGAGGTTTCGTAACCGGAGAGACAAATAAAAAATTGACGCAACCTTCGTATTTTCAGCCTAATCATTTCCTCTTGTATTCTAGAGTCTTTTATTTGACATTCTTCCACGAGCAGGAAATGGATCCAAAAAAAACTTACTTAAATTAATCTAAAAAAGAAAATAAACAAGATTTTATGATTAGAGTAAGAATCAGCACTTAAACAAAGTGGTGACTTGCTGTTTGTTGCCAAGTAATATTTCTGGTAAATTTTTGGATGATCGTTCACTATTCGAAGTGCTTTGCTGTTTATGTTACAAAATTTTGTTTAAACTGGCCGCCTCCTGTTTAAATTTTGTTCTCATTCTGGTTTGTTCTCTTCGGCAAACCTGCTCTCAATGAGCTTCCAGTTTTTTCTTTGTTTGATAGACCATTTATTTTAAGCAGATTATTTTAGCTCAGGGAGCGCTCTAGTCTCTCATGATAAAGGTTGTGAGTCGAATCCCTGTCCCGAAGAGGATTTTCAAGCATTTAAATTAATGGAGATTCTCTCATAGGCTCTCCCCCGGGTATGTGAGACACGTCAGCCAACTGGTGGCCACTCAGAAAAATCAGCCTAGGGAGTAATGATCCTACCCTTTAAAATTCATCTAGATACGCGTGTGTATTCTTCCAGGAGAATACACCGCGCGGCCAAGGACCTACATGACCTGTCGCGCTACTGGAATAAAAAGAAGAAGAGATTATTTTAGATTTGTAGCTTCTTATAGTTATGATTGCACAAGCTTTTCGGTAGTGGGCTAAAATCCTTACTTTGCGACAGTTGTTGCACCTTGTTCAGTATCTTACTCTTCGTTAAACAGAATCTTGTCTGGCTATAAGAACATCATGTTTCTATGTTTATTAATAAGAAATTTATAGCTAAGAAGAAAAACAATCTAAGTGGTGGTCAAGAAAAGAAAAAAATGAAATAGTCTTACCTATTTATTGTTTTTCTAACCTTTCGACCTCTATTTTATGTCTTTGTCAGAGTGCCTCAACGTACAGATATTGGTTTGGTAAGATTCAGTAAATCCGAATTTTCAAATTCAAAGTTATTTCCTAACTGCTGTAACTTGAGGTGTTCTGATGAAAACTAAAAATATGGGCCCGTCCAAGCATTGGCAAAGCAATAACTTGTTAAGATCACTTCATTGTTTTCTTTCTTGACTGCCGTCCTTCTGGGTTTACCTACGGTCAGCTAATGATATTCACCGTTGGAATTTAATTTTTTTTATTTTTTTATCGATATAGAAATGATTTGTTTAAAGACAAAAACAAAAAACTTATTGAAATAATATTTAAAATGTGACTGTAGTCTTGATTCGGGGATCAGGTCCCCTTAGAACAATCACACATCAGCAAAAAATTACCTATGGTCTGATTGCATTTTGATATAAGATATGAACAATTTTATATACCTCTTTATACACATAATGGAGCATGCATATCCATTTAGTTTAGAATGATAATGAAAGAGATATGAATGTTATTTGAAGGAAGACAGAAAGTTGGTTTTACTGTTAGCTACAAGTACTGCATTCTAAAACGCTGAAGAACGAACGAGAAAAGGACACTGTTATGCGTTGGGGTATAAATATTGATTGATTGGGTTCTAGAGCAGGGGGGAGTCCGAGTGGTCTCTCATGCTAAAGGTTGTGAGTTCGAATCCCAGTCCCAGCGGGACTTTTATAAGCATGTAATAAATGGGGATTCACTCACAGCCTCAACCCCGGGTATGTGAGATCCGTCATCCAAATGGTGGCCACTCCCAGGAGATTACACCGCGAGGCCCAGACATACGCGGCCTATCGCACCATTGTAAGGGTTCTAGAGTTCAATTATTGGATGTCAGAGCGGGCAGTGAAGGAGTTCAGTTTTCAAGAAGGTTTTCTATTTTTTAAAGTTTGGAAAAGGTAAGAACCATGGAAATATTTCCATTCTAGAGAAGGATAAAGCCACTTTAACTCCAAAGACAAATCTTATGAAAAAATCTATAAGATGTTTTAATTATATTTACAATATATCAGTAAATCCCTCATACACCAGACATTGTAGTCATTATAGGCTTGAAGATACTCCATTCTTCCATAAAAACTAGACTCTGCTTAGTCATTATGTAATCAAAACATCACCAGATCGAGCTTTTCATTAAACTTTTATTCCTGGAAGGCATAAAAACAAACAAAAACTCCAGACAATCACTATAGAGACAATAGAAACAAGAATAGAATTAAAACGAAAAAAGGCGAGAGGCAAAGGAGCCGAGTCAGAGCTGCGGTACAATGGATTAGTAAAGACCTTACGCCGCGTTAACGAGTCCGTTATAGGAGCTTTCGACACGCTGGTCCTGCTTCAACAGGGCAAACATACGCCTACCAGTCTTTCTTTTATGTAATCAACGCTATCATAAAGGTTTCCAAGGTGCCTAAAACCTCTTTTTATACCTCGTCGTGTTTTTGTCATCCTTCGCAGAATGTCTTGATAAGATTGCAGGAACACAAAATGCCTAGGAGGCAGTGAGATAATCGAAATGGGTGTGAGGTATTGTTGAGCGGGGCACATTGACGGCTCCCCCAGACAATGCTCTATAGAACCACTCCCGGGCCTCACTAATAACCTCACTCGGACTTTTGGTTATTTTTTTTCTCGACCGAGGCGATGGGTCGGTCTAACGGGAACCGATAATTTGTCACGATTAAAAACTAATCACCGAAGCAGGGGAAGCGGTACTAGGTCATTAAGTTGTCTTCAAGGCTACGCGGCATCCTATATTCCTAGCTGCTCAGGAATCTTTAATCGATGGACTTCTCCCCGGTTAGAAGTCATATGAGTATGTTTACTATTCAGGATATCATAAACATACATATCTATTAGTAGTGTGTCTATGGCCGCATTCATTATGATTTATAAAGGATAAAGGTAGTTTGAATGTTGTTATAATTTGGAATCTCTTACATGATAGTTTCAACCCTTCCTTATGTTGTTGGCTGACTCTGGGCCCATCATTCTCTCTGCTCAGCTTTCTTGTGCTTCTGCTCACACATTTAAGTGTTGTAGACAGTCATTGCCTTAAAACTTCACTTTTAACTTAACTGTAATCTTTTCATCGCCTTGGGCACATTTATTCTCTGACTGGCACTTACTTGCCAACCAAATGGAGGGTCCAAAATGGTGGAGCCTCCCAATTATAATTTATGGTAATTTTAATTGTTAAATTATTTCTTGTTTTTAGGAAGATCCTTAAAGAGTCGTACTGAACGTAATGATCTAGATCGGATACGTATTTCAATAATAATGAAAAATTCGGATTAATCCTTGGTGCATCACAAAAATCTGATCATATTATGCGAGCAGAAGATAATGGACCTCAAGTGTCAAAAAAAGTTCTCATCCCCCTTAGTCTGATTCTTAACGACCAGGGAAGAAAATTAAATTTTGTGTTTTTTGCTGCTATCCATCGTTTTCATCAAAAAAACTCAAATACATCTACTTGATGAGCACGCACAAAATAAAAGTGGTGCCAAATGAAAAGAGAAACTTAACCAGAAGGTTAAGTACTCAAACTCTCAAAATAAGAATGTAAGTCAAATAATTAGTTGGTTTCTAAATCTTCCAAAAACAGTGTATTTTAATAAACTTTAAACGAATCAACGTTTAGGGCCATCCCCATCATCAGGACACACTGAGTTGTTTAAAAATTATAATATCCATTTTTAATTTAAAAAATTTCAATAATTTATGTTGTTAAAATTGTTTTTTTCTTTTTTTTTAAATTACACCATGGAAGAAAACCCATCTAAACTCACATATTCTTTGGCCCCTAATGGCCAGAAATGTTTTTTATTGTACCCTGCACATGTTCTTATGTTTCATTTTCTATAATCCCACAGAAAAAACCGTTTGATAGCGAAATGACAGTCTAGGAGCTTAAAGCTGCCGGAAATAAGTGGCAGTTGTCGAGTATAATTCCTTTCTTCCCAGAAAACTTAAATTTTATATAAAAGGTTTTACTGCAAGTATTTCTAAGCCCAAGTTGTGAAATTGAGGGAGAAAAATTCTTTTTCTTCAAGTAGAGAAAGAAACAAATACAAAAATATTCCCAGCGTGGACACATACTACAAAAAAATCGCATTGTCAATAATTTCACAGTCATTTCCGTTACGCAATATATCTGTATAGGTTTCTGATAGGCGGGTCACTTTAGTTTGATGTATTCGAAATACTGATTGATATGCGTGCCAATCAAAATTTATCGATTCACGTTTCCTTTTTGCAATATCTACATAAAAAATAAAATATTTCACGCTTTCTTTTGTGAGTTAAACGACGGCATCATAAAAAAATGAATCCAAGTTAAAACCAGATATTTCAACTAGTTCAGATATAATCCTTATAACCGCCTTGTATAGGGCATAACTACTGACATAATGTGGTACAGCTTTTCAGAGCTATACTGAGCCCTTCCTTCCATTTAAGGAACTTATTTCCTCTGATTTTAGATGATCTTCATGCATTTATATGAAGGATGGACTAGTTTTTTTTCTTTTCATATAAAAAAAAAAATGTCATGGTATTCTGTTATGGCAATATGGCTTATCATTTTTTTATTTTTTTTATTTCAAACATAAATAATAATTAAATAGGCAAATGATAATAACAAGAATATAAAACCATTGGAGAAAGAAATGGAGGATAGTATTTTTGAATTTCGAGGAGCCGTCCTGGAGTGTTCTCTGTATTTGATTCCGAATCTCAATCGAGATTGAAACGTTAAAATTTAGAGTTTTTGATTTTTTTTTCTTAATCGAGTATGAAGTTTAATTATTGGTAATTACATACACAAACCAAATGATATTATTTAAACTCCTTTTTTTATGGGAAAGGTTCCTCATATATTCCAGGTGGTTATACATAATTTTTATAATTTTATATCTTACGTAATCCTTATTATACAGCTGAGAGCTGCTAAATAGAAATCTGTATTGGTTTAAACGAGGAGGCGGAATAAGTGACATTTTTTATTGGCGCTAATTAACATATAAATTCCAACGGAGACGTGTGGGTCCGAGAACCTGTTAGATAGGACTCTTTATGCTGAGGCTACTGATCTGCTAGGAGTGGCTCCACATCATACCCTTGGTATGGCAAGGTCGCCATCCGCGCTATGTGTCGATGTCTCCCCTTGTCTTACTGGAAGTCTGCAGAAATGTACAGAAGTATTTCAGAGTATTTAGCTATACTCTATATTAAATTTTTTTAATCTTAAAAAAGAAAACTCCAAGGCAGTCCAACAAAAATTTCTCGCGGATCTCTTTATACAATCATTTGAATGACAAGAACCCCAAAAATATATTTGATTTTGTTACGTCGTATCACATACATTTCTTGCGAAACATAACTGCTACCGAAACTCAGTACGCCAGAAATGGCCAAACAGTAGAAATTGAAATGAAGAAAAAAATCTGGTGCGAGCAACACTCCTTTCAATTACCTACGTTTTTTAAATCTATTAAAGAATTTTCAAATACAGTTCAGAGATGAAAATGAGATAAACTATTAAAGAGCTAATTAAATTGAATTTCTATAAAAACTTGTTTTATTAAAAAAATATATGGCTTTTCATGACTCTTAATTAACTTTTACAAGCTTCTGTGTAAGATAATATTTTTTCAAAAATCTTTAGCTTTCGAACGGTATATTATACATGTATGTTACTGTTCTTATGTTCAAAAACGAAAAATTGAAATTTTTTCATTTTTCTCCTTTATTTGGATATCGAATTCGTTCAACTTATATATGTACCTGGTTTTTATCAATGGTAACAAGATGATATGGTTATTTTTATGGAATGTACAAAATTAAAGGTACCTTAGAGGAAAAAAAAGTAAAAATTTCAGCATTTAAGCGCTTTTAAACTATTCCAATCAGAATGAAACTTACATAATATTAAAGCCCATTAAACTTTACATCGATGTAGCGAGTTTAATCAAAATCGTTAAAGCCGTTATTGATAAACTCGTAAAATGGTGCAAAATGCATGGTATAAAGTGGCTCTTCTGGTATCTGATTTGATGAAAACGTTTTCGTAACATCTGGGCGTATATTTGTCTTAAACATGAAGTTTCTGTTTTATAAGACTTTACGCTTACAGTGCGGAAGTTACCACAAATAGAAACACACACATAGAGAACTTTTTGCGGGGTTTAGTTATTTGGACTCAGCAGACCCTAAAACGTGTATTTTCGTTGAAAACTGGGATTCGAAAATTTTCACGATCGCAATACTTTCCCCTTACTATATATAGGCAAGTGAAAGTAATAACCAGGTTATATGAGTTTACTTCAATCTGAGCAACATTGAATGCTAATATTTGTTTATATTAATATTATATTCATTGAAATTTAGTACTGTATTGTTGAGTGTATCAAGTAAATATGAGTAATACATTAAAGAATGCATGATATACATGTTAGAAAAACAACCCATTGGCACCAATCAAAAAAATATACTAAACAAGGAGGTATCAGGGCCTTCTTCTTTTCAGAAAAATAATACAAGATAAGTATTAAATCAAATACCCCTATAGAAATATTGTTCATTATACTATGCGAAATTAAATCCGTCAATTAGGGTCAATATTTTTAAAGTCTTACCAAAAATTTAAATTACCAATTTTGTGATTGTCCCTTGACAGTGTTCACTATATAACTAGAACACTTATAACTTTGAATTAGACTTTCTAGACCGTGTTTGGTTCTTATTAAAATTAAGACTTCGCAAATAAATGGTAAAAGTCGAGAAATCGACTTTATTCAGAAACACTTTCAAAACTCCTCAAATATTTAATAATGCATCGATTAAAATCATTTATTATAATACGATTTTTAATATTATTATGAAGCGTTCCCTCTATCACATGTAATAAGACACTAGTAGCTGAATTGGAGAAAACTTGGTTGTTGGATCACATTACTGCCCTCACCACTTCCTTAGAAAAAAATCTACTTAAGGTTTCATAAAACGTCCCTGGTAAGAACAGAATCATAGGCTGTTCATCGTCGGCTGTGGTTAGGTATTATTTCTAATACTTATATTGATGCTAGGGTAGTTAGTTACAACCTTGTGCATGGACACAAACTATTTCCTGGATTGTTAATACACTAACATAACGTATTAAAAACCCTATCAGGATATTTTACTTCTTGAACAAACCGTGATTTAATTTAAAATGTAAATAAATAAAAAAAATTAAAATGTACACAAAATATTTAAAACGAACCTTATAGTTACTAAAATAATGCTAAATAACTAATTCAGTAGGCATTTTGTCAATTCTAAGAACCTCATGAGGGATAAAAAGGAAGTATATATGCATATAATAAAGCAAATTTAATATCAAATATCCAAAAATACATGGCAAGAGGTCACATCGAGACATCTTTTAACAAAGCATTAGAAAAGAGTGGTAACGTGGCAGTATCTGGCAAATTTTGGATTATAATAACGTCTAAAATAAAATTATTAGGGGTAATACGAGATTTTTACCACCAGAAAACTGTTGGAGCATGCGTAGTACTTTTTATTCATTCCAACACGCTCTAGAACAAAAATCAGAAGTCTAACTTAAACAATTTACGAAGTGTTTGCTTGTTTTCAGAACATTCTAAAAAACCTCAGATAAATAGAAGCAATAATTATTTGACTTGACTAAAAATTGTTAAAATAAGTTAGAAGCTCTGTTTGAATGTAGTTTCTAACAAAAAATGAAACTCTCTTTCAGATCTCTGAGAATAGAGGAAAAACGCTTCAGTTGTCTGAAATCATTCATAATTCGTGCATTTAAAGAAAATAGTCATACAAATATTCCTGACAAAGCATTAAGCAACAATGTAACCAATAGAAACAAAAAAAAAAGGCCCAAATAATCCTAATAATAAAGCAAATAATAATTATATAACGAAAAAAAAAAATTAGACCATTATTTTTTTAATAAAAATTAAGGCTCCTCAGCTCAGGGTTATTTTAGCTCTGAATCAAAAATACAAATATAAAATAGCCATTATAATTAACAGAAATATGTACATATACATGCCCTTTTCGGGCTGCGGTTGCAAGAAGTAGAATTCTTAGGAATTATGTAATAAAAAACATTTAATGGAATATATGGATGTAGTTTTAGTTCAAATCGTTCTGAAAATGTTTTATTTTAATCATATTGCAAGTGCTAAAAAATAAATATTGTAATTATGGTAACATGAATAAAGAAGAGGACATTTTATTATAATTTCAATTCCAAACTTGTAACTCCCAAAAGGGTGAGGCTTACTATTCTGTAAAGAATGAAATAAAGTATAATATATATATAAAGTCTGTAAAACATCAAACATCTTTCTCTTTTCAAACATCTTGTTTTAAATTTATCATAAATACTTTAATGATGTTTCCCACGGACGAACCATAAATCAGCCAAAAAAGCTGAACAGTTAGCGCCCACCATAGCACGTAGTGCTCCGCACGGGAACGCATACCGTTAAAGTTCTGTTAGTTCTCCGAGATAGCAGTAACTGTTATTTTGCTACTGAAGGAAAAAAATAAAGGAAAAACTTGTAACCGTTCTCAATCGTATCATCGGTCGATTGGTAACATTTATTGCCCATGTTTTGTTTTTTTTTCTATTAACGTGTAAGAAATAGCATTGCGATTCTACCGAAAAGTTAAAAGAACAAGTTACAAAAGAAGTCACAGGTAACTAATGTTCTTGCGCTGGGACAGACAGTTCGATCCCCTTTCGCCTTGAATCCAAGGGCAGTATGTCATTAGTGCTTCCGCAATTCAGTTTTAATCTCGTTTTCTTTTTAACTTCTTGGGATACCTACAATAATTGTGCAACAAAACAAAAGAAGATTTATCCTTACTTCAGATTGCTTCTAATTCCACAATACGTTGTTTAAACAAAACTTCTAAAACTTATCTCGCAGAATGAATTAGTCCAATTTGATCTGCAATGCGATTTTCTCGATTTGTTTTCTAGATAATTTGCCATTCTATTCTCGATCCTTAAATTAATGTTAATGTAATTAATTCTCCTGATATTGAGGGTCAGTGGTGTTGAGCATATTTAGATTGTTTTTTTTAACAAACTATGTATACCCATTTCGGCCTTCATCATAAGGAAATCTGGCAGCCTAGTACCACCCCGATCAGTGTGGAGTTACAGCTTTAATTTTTGTAAGCAGGAGCATTCTTCTAGATGAATTACATCCATTTCACTACTCGCATAGCAAAGGCAGCAAAGTGGAGAGAGACTCTACCACTCCCATCCTATGGAAGTGCTTCGCCAGGTGATCATTCTGAACAGTGCAACAGTATCTTTTATTTCCAAATCTAACGGTATCCGTTCTTCCTCAAGGAGTTTGGCCCAGCGCTTTTTGATCGAATTGAACCTTAGGAAATCCATTATTAGAACAGGATTTGCTCTCTTAGCTCTATTTTTGGTCGTACAACCTGTTCATATGGCAAAAATACGATTTTCATGTTCAGTAGAAAGTAAAATTTCAATATTCTGAATAATATAAATAGAATAACCGATCAAAATTGTCACTTTACAGCTCACTAGTTTTGATCTTAACTTCGATTTATCAAAACCCTCATAAAGCCATAAATATAATAATAAAACCAGTCTTCAGGTTTGTAAAGTCGAATAATATGTTATCAGACGTGTGAATTTGAAGTAGATAGTATTTGTCTATGATGATAGGATTTGGATAGGAGTGCCTTTTCATGTTTCAAACAATAAATAAAAAATTATAATGGACAAAAATTAGTCAAATTAAATTTGTACATAGTATTGATGACCAAATTAGTTTGCACTTTTTAATAATTACATATAGCACGAAATCAATATTAATTAAACTAAAAATTGCTCTTTACCATTTACTGAAAATGGATATGACTTATTCTGTTATTTCAGCTATGGAATGACACTGGGTTATGGGGCCCCTCCTGTATTGTACTGTATATCCAGATTCTATAAAGTAGGTACCCAAAAATTGAGGAACAACCTGGCGGCTGAGCGTGATAAAAGCCAAATCACCTCCTAACACGGCCATAACAGTACGAATCTCTATCTGTACTGAACCTAAGACTCTTAATATACTGTTGGCGTATAGATTGATTTTTATTAATAAACTAGCTGACCCAATAAACTATGAATATCACCATCCGACTTAGGCTCTAAGGAACCTGTTAGATGACATATTTGACCCTAAATCTATATCGATAAAGAGAATATGAATAGATGTAATATAGGATATTTTATAGTGAATTATTTGTGCCACCATGTAACTCTCAAAATACCTGTTAAGCACCACCTTTTTTTTTCAACACTTTTTTTTCAGCATGAACTTTTTTTTACAATTTTTCAATTGATGATTCATCGAGATATAAAAGCTAATTTAAACCATTTCAATTATTTGCTTTCATTAGAACTTTCTCCTGACGATAAAAAAAAAAAAAAACACAAAAAAAGAATTAGCGAAATTGGTCCGGCCGTTCAAGCGCGATGTCGTGACTGAGAAAAATAGGAATTCATTTTCACATATACAGGTTCAAAGTCGCATAGTTTTCGATGTAACTCGCTTTCTTTCCAGAAGAATATCACCGTAGTTCTTTATTCTTTCTTTTTTTTTTTTTTTTTTTCTTCTCTCAATCCCATTTTAAAGCTTATTCTAAGATAAACAATGACAGCCCAGAACGATGATTGCTCTCTCATGATGATATATGATGAATAGGCAGTTAAGATGTTCCAGAAAAGAAACTCTTCTTCTTTATCTGAAAAGTGAAATTAGAAGGTAATAAAAGTTTCTTTTTATTTTGTGGTGAAGTAGGCTATAAACGTTTATTGCCTCCCAAAATAAAGTTTATGACCCGTGACTCGTCCCAAGCGTGGCGGAACAAAAAAGTCAAACATCCCTTTGTTTCCGTCCCTTCGAACTAAGGTTTTGTTCTTGAGTGTGTGAGCGTGACGCCTTATCCTCATCAAAACTAGAGCAAGCCCTTTGTCCAGCTCTATGAAGGGCTACTTTCGATGCCCTTCAAGAAATGAGGTTTAATAATGCTTGTTGAGACTGTGGTCCCTGCAGGAAACGGGTGAAATTTGTATTTCGTAACCACAGGAAATGCTTGCGGGTCAATTTGAATCGAAGGCATAAGAATCCGGTTGGGAATTTCACAACGAACTTATCCAGGACTCGAGTTCTCAGGATGCCGACTTTTAAGTGGATTTAAGTATTATCTAATGAAATGTCTTTAAATTCCACAGCAACTATATCGAAATAAATAAAGTCTAGCTTCATTTAATCGATTTTCTTATCTCCCCAGTATATTGAAATCGATACACATAGAACAACGATTATCATTTATTCATGTTTAAGCCTCCATTATTCAGTAATAATAATGCTTTATTATTTTATTAATCCAATAATATTTCTATATCTACAAGTCAAAGGGAAACAAATATTGGAACAAATAAAAATAATAGATAAAAAATAAAATAAGGTATTAGGATTAAAAATTTCATTAAATGCTGTTTATACATTCAAGCACCAGCTTAATTTTGAAATCTATATGCATATAAATCGTCTTTAAAAAAAAACACTTGTAGTTTCAAAATACTTGCCACTCACACTAACAAATATCCCGCCTATACCCTTGCATTGGCTTTAGTTGGCTGCATTGTCCTGTGATGTCATGGCCAGCTTAACAGCCTTCTATGGTCGTGGGTTCAAACCCAGCAGATTGCCCTAGGATTTTATAGAGGAAGTAAAAAAATCCGGCCTTCGGAGGGCAAGTGGTAGGCCCGAACTTGTGCAATGTCAGGTACTCGTTAAAGGACTCTATCCTAATTAAACAAGGAAAGGCATAGTAGCATAAAGTGGCGTTTAATGAATAAACAATTAAAGGCTTGTAATTTCAAATCGGAGGCACCACCATAAATTAGACACTGGATTGCTACCAATCGATAGTTTCTTCACAGGACATTCATCTGTTTTACTCATATATTTATCTTATTGACTTGTACTGAATCAATATTTAGTTGTAAATTGCATTACATCAATTAATTTTTAAAAAAATGATTTTGTTTAGGAGTTTTATGAGGAACCTTTCCATTTTTTTTTTGTTTAGTTAGGTTTTTTTTTTTTTTTTTTCTTACATTAGGATTAAACCTTAAAGAAAGGGTTTCCTGGACCCACACATGTTTTGTATTGCTTCTTCCAGATTGTTCTATATAAAATCCACCTCCTCGTAGACCTATGTTTCATGATTTTCTATTCCATTATTCCTAGTTAATCTGGGTCAAGTATTTTTCTTCTGTATATTTCCCTTGAGGAGTGCTTCTGTTAGTTGTCTGAATCCGATCATTCTTCTAAATGTCTATACCAGATTAAGCGGGTTTATTTTATTTTATTTTTTCTTAATCTCTTCCAGAAACTTTCTATCTACTCCAGCGACAAGATTCTTTCTCATATCGTCTTTTATAATCCAGCTGTCTGCAAAATTCACCATAATACTCAAAAGTGCACTTTTAGATATGAATTTGTAGTTTTTAGGTATAATATTTGCTTTGAGCATGGATGTTACATTTTTTCTTCTACTTTCAATTGAATGATAATTTTATTCAAATTTGCAATAAATTGTTTTTTTTCTAGTCGTATACTTGTAGTAACCTGCCGATAGCACACAGAAAAAATTTCCTATTCCGTTTGTGTCACCCCTCCCCCTTAAAGACTTTTCAACCCCCCCTTCATTTAACTGCCTTCCGACCTTTTGCTAAAAGGCTCCTTAGAAAGATAAGCATTAGAAAGCAGGAGGCAGGCTGAATGGAATAGTAACACAACGGGACGCAGCCGCAATACACATCCACTTTCTTCCTTTAAATCACCGGCGACTCGGGCGAGTCACTGCAGATGAGTCACATATACGGCGGAGAAATTCGAGAATTCAATATGCTTCAAGAGAATAATCGTTCTTGGTCCTGGAAGATCCCAGTAACCTGCGATAATGCGGAACGATTCGAACCTCAGCGAATGAACGACTCCTGTTCATCGGCTGCTCCTCTAACCCAGATCTCGGCCGTCAAAGGTCACCGTTCCGAAATGGATTCATTAGTGACTCTCTTCAAAACTAACAAGTTGTGACCTGTAACCAAATGTCACGCGTATTAATTATTCATTTCGGCGACTCAACTAATTCTTGAGAGTGAACGTATGACCAATATTTAACTTCACTTTAACCATTTTTGTCTCGGTCAGTTGATTCTACGTAAATAATTACATGACTTGACGTCTCTGTTTTAAAAATCGTCGGGATAAAATATTTATCTGTTTTAAAGTAATTTGTAGAAAAAATAAATCTCAAATTTAATATTTGAAAAATATATATGTTTTTGGCTTTTGATAATATCGAAACATTTAACATTACATTATGCTACTGTGGCTAATCGGGCGATGCTATAATGGGAGTCCTAAATTTAACTTCATTTTAAAATATCATCATTTTACGTTTTCTCCGAAGGAGTGCATCACAAAGGACTTATTAACACTCTTCAGAATTCCAAGCGCCATCTATAGGTTTGAACCCGCTACTTTGGATATAGAAGGCTGTTTATGCTAACCATTTCACTATACATAGGTGATCTCTGGACGCTTTAAAAATATACATAATATATTCATTTATTAATCATAATACGTATCAGTAATAGTAGTACTGAATATATAATTCACTGTTAAATATTTAGAATCATCGACCAGCGAAAACATTGAAATCAATCTTAATCAAAATAATAAAAGTTATATTGCTAATGTATTACAAGTAACTATATGCACAGTAATACTACTAATTTAAAAAAATATATATATTATTGTTAAGGAATGCAATTTACTAAAATACAGTTGTAAGTAATAGCACTCAAACAATATTTTAATCAGTTACTCGCCAAGTTAAAATAAAATTTATTAAGAGAAGTAAGAGATGGTTAGGGTGGTGGTAAAAAAAATATATATAGGAAATACTTAAAACTATTTAATATCCAACGTTTAGAGCCCACGTTGCGGGTCTTCATCAGGGCTTCTTTCTGATGAATCTATGATGAGAATGTGAACTTCTTCATCCAGCTTCCGTACATGGTGGAGGTATGAACACCTTGATGAAGACCAAGAACGTGTGTCGAAACGTTGGATTTTAAATACTTTTTCTTATCTTTTTTTTTTACTGCCACCGGGACCATCTCTTCATTCAAATCTATTTCAGGTGAATCATTGATTATTTAATTGATAAATTAAGGTTTCACTGAAATAGTTTCAAACGAAAAGGGAAAACCCAGGGTTGTAGTCCTGATTTGGCTGAAACACTCATTCTCTATAATGTTGGAGCCCTTATAATTAGAGCACTAACCTGGCGATTAAACGTGACCTTGTCCATATCATTTCCTTGATCAAACATTGTTCTACAAACATTACTTTCTTATCAAGTACTATGGTATTGTACTTAGTGTCTAGTTAATCCATGACTGTACTCTGTAATAAAAGGTTTTTTTTTTTTTTTTTCTGTGAAGGTACCTTCTCACATTTATTTTTCTTGTATATCATTTAAACCTTTTCTCCACAATGCATTTTTAATAATCCTCTGTTACTTTCTTTTCAGGCTGGGAACTCAAGGGCTTACACTGCTACAAATTCTTCAGCATCAGGCACTCGTGGGAGAGCGCAGCGCAGCTCTGCAACAGGTCAGTTCCCTTCATTCCAAATCCGATTTGAATACAATGAACCCATCCTCCGGGTGCGGGTTGAAGAAGTTCGCTAAGAAAAAGACCGAAAAGACAATAAGCGGGCGTGATGGTTGAGTCATCGCCTTGGGCACCGGAGGACGCTGACGTGGGCTGCAGTCCTACGCTTCGCTTGATAAGGTCGCGCTTTCACAATGTATTTTGGGGTTTAAAGGTCATATAACAGTTAGTATCGAGATTAACGGGATTTCTGAACTGAATTTCTCATAAAAATTAATTACAAACCAATATTTAAGAAATCGATTAGAATAATACCAAGTACTAGACAGTATATTCTGAATTTCCTTCGTCACCCATTCATGTTGGGACCCGAAAACTCCTCGATACCTCTCTTATATACCCCCTCTGTTGTGTGTTTTCTGGGTACCCCGAGGTAAAAATAAAACGCTTAATCCATTGATTTGTTCGATACCCTTTGGTCCAAAAGTACATCTCTGTCTCCCAGTTTTATGGCGTGTTGATATGGCTCTACCCTTCCAATCGCTTGCAAGTAAATACAAGTAAAATCGTCGAAAGGAAATCCTTGCACCATTCCTTTACCATGTTATCCAATCGGCCGTCCATTATACATTTTTTATCTTCTACTTCTTGATATTCAAATCATCTGCCCCATTCTCGTTATACACGTTTAGGTCTTCATTACAGCCCACCGATCTACACAATTCGACAGATCTTTTCTTATCCGATCCAATATGGAATTTTATTCCCTTTTATCCGTCACTCCAACTCTCTTCCTACTGCAAATTCCGTTCATTTAAACACCTCTTGACCATCCAGTTACAATAGAATTGTAAATAAGATTTTATTTTAATTTTTCTTCTCGTTTGCATATGTCTATTTTCTATTACTATTTGTTAACCTGTTTATATTTACTCCTAAAGTATGGAGCCCATTTTCTATATTCTATGAATATTATTAAAAAGTTGTCTCAAGATAATAATTTTTTTTTTTTTTTTTTTTTTTTTTTCTAGACATTCCATTTCTTCGGAAATGTTAGAGTCATTCAACTCTTTTTTTTTCTTTTTTTACTTTAATTCTCTACTGTCTGTTACATTGTAAAGTGAAAATATTGCATTATCTTAAGTGGATTAATAATATTTTTCAAAAGTAACTAAAAGTAGTTTTAAAAACTACTTCAATTAGTATATATAGAATTATAAAGGTTGTCCTAATTTTTCCTTTGGTTAAATTTAAATTTATAATTATTTTTTTAGGGTTAGTGTTTTGGAATAGGCGCTCAACCTCTTGATTATTAGCGACCGAATGGACATATTTACATTAACAAAAAAATTGTGTTTTTTTTTTAACTAGTATAGTACTAAAAATAATAAAACACACAATTTTTTTATCTATTGTTTAAAAATTAATTTATTCTATTTTTTCTTTTTTTTCCTTTTTTTCCCTATAATTATAATTATTTTTTAAACCCAGGGACATTTAAATGAAAGAAAGCGATTCTCCAAAACGAAAGTTATTTATTCATGTTTTGAGTGTCTCTTCCCGGTAGAGACATTAAAATACTTCGAATTATTGTTGATTATCATTATCATTAATGATCAAGTAATGATTTTAATTAATAATGTGATTAATCAACCATCTAGAAACAAGATCCTTCTCTAATTATGACAAGGATGCGATAAATTCGTGATTTTTTTATATTTAGTTTTTAACGAAATATAATGGTATCATGGTAAAACATTCTTTAAAAGTCTCAATGAAATACAAGAAGGAGCTATAGAGGACACTCATGGTAAACTAGGTCTGGTTTAGGAATCCCGCTCACCTCTTTCTAAGATGGCCGACCGACTCTTGGGGTCTTATTCTTAAGCGAATATTTCTTATCTTCCAAAAGATTTCTCATTTCTTGCTCTAGAAATAAATATATACTTCATCGATAAACCTTAATTCGAATTAATGGAAATTATCTAGTTAATACAAGTCATTCATAATGGAAGAACTAAAAGATTGTTTATTTAAACAGTCCACTTCATCACCATTTCTATAATTGAGACAAGATCGCATCTTAACCCTTAATACCTGCATTGCAATAATTTGATTATAATTAACGGAAAATTGAGTTCATTTATATATTTTTTCTTTTAATGTTTTCTGTATATTCTTAAAATCCATTAATTTTTATATATATAACCATTTCAATAAAAATAAAAAAATTAACTTTTGTAATATTTTAGTTAGTCCATAAATCATCTAGATTTTTTTTTTTTTTTTTTTTAGACGAACCTCAGTTCGTTTCTCAGGAACTGCTATTAGTTTTGAAAAGGGGTGTTTAATATTCTAGCCCACTCCCTGTGCCATGAGGAACCCTTTTTTTTGATTTGAGTCTATAGCAACATAAAACTAAGCTAACAGAAGAAAAAAAAAATTCAGCACACATTTGTCATTATTATGCCGAACATTTCTTTAACGATGCCATAAAAGTACCACCAGACTAAGGAACTCACGGATTGTAAAATGTCTCTTGTGTTTAAATTGTTATTAAATTTATCTTTCTTTAACATTATATTTAGAAGCCCATTCAAATTTTGGATAAAGTACATTGTTTTAATGTGTTTAAAGTTATAAAATATTTTGTGTATGTTCAACTGGAAACCCGGCCATTTATCATCAGTTTTAAGAACGATTCGATAACATACGTATCCCGAAATGTTTGATACATTTACATTATCCGGATTAGTAACTAAAAATATAGATTAATTTTAAAAATGTTTATTGAGAAGAAGTTAAATCGCGGTGCAGTCATCCAAACACTTAATCAAGTAGAAACTTAATTTATTGTGCCAACGTTTTGTCCTAAATCTACAGGGGTATAATATAAAAGATAACAACCAGTTGTATAAAACAATATGTAAAGAAAATAATAAAAAACAATAAATTTTTAGAGTTTAATTTTTTTTCTTTATATATTATTTTTTACGACTGGTTGTTACCTTTTGTTTTATAGCCCTGAAGATGGCCTCAAACTCAGGCAGAAACGTTGGTACAATAAATTAAGTTTTTACTTAATTAAGAGTTTGGAAGACTGCACCCCGTATTAACTTCTCAATATCTACACAGTCAATCATTCTTACATCAATAAAAAAAATTAATGAAATCTTGACATAATTTTAAAGGGACTACTTCCAGGGAAGTTGCAGTAAAAAATTATATTAGTCTTTGTCTCGAAAATTGTGGAAGAAAATCATGTTATGAAGTACACCAGATATTTTTTCTGCATTTGTTTTACTAATTGGCTTTTTCTTCCCACTCTTCCGTTGACAGTTTAAAACAAACTCAATCTTATCTACAATAACTATGCACTTACAATCAGATATTGGTCGTCAATACTGCCCACATTAGTAGAGAGTTGGTTGGCAAGTCATTCGCCACAACACCCACATGCATGCACGATACCAACCCGCATTTCCTAGAAAGGAGTGGATTTCATTCTCTCTCCTAAAACAATGAAAGTCATTCATGTATTACTAAACCCCTAATTTCCTGATCTTAATGTCTGAGAACTGTTATAATTAATAATAAATTTTGAAACGACATCGAAACCTAGGGATCATATCATTAAAGGAATGTAGAATCCACTCTCGTCCCTTTTTGATGACCTTGCGTTAAGAGCAAAATCTGTTTATTTTCAGTAAAAATAGTTCAATTGTAACATATTTTATTTTCATTATAATTTTATAATATTGTTTTCTAACAGTTTATCTGTACCTAAATGTCTGAGTGTTTTTTTGTTTTTTTATTGCCGTACTTGAAAATAATGATAATAAAAGCCTCGCTACACGGTGAAAAAACAGGTAGATAAAATATCGTGAGAGCTAGGTCTTTTGCGAGTTCACGAAAGTGGAGGAAGAGGGGAAAGGCATCATCATTTAAAATAAATTCTTATAATAATATCAAATATTACTTTTTTTTAAATTCCATAAAACAAGTATCATTTCATATTAATTACTAAAAAAAAAATATTTAAAAAAAAGTAAATGACAAAGTTATATCAAAACAAACAAGTGTAATATACACATCATGGAAACATGTTTTTTTAATGTAGAGTTAAACTCCATTTTAAGAAATTCAACATTATTTATAATAAAAGTTAAAAGAATTAATGATAAAGTTTTATAGAAAGTTCTGTTAACGTATTTATTATGATGTGTTGAAAGTATATGAGACTGTGATAATTCACTCTCACCAAATCTCAGACTACTATACCTTTCGGTTTTCTTCTCGTGTAGCGCGGCCTTAAGGGCTCTGTGTTTGACTCTGTACTAAGATGTGGGAAGGATTTGATTTATTTATTCAATTATAGTGACCTACAGTTAGTTCAATTCGCTTTTATATTTCGTTTTTCCAGATTTTATCTTAAAATTTTTTAATGATAAACAAAGTTCTCAGACAGTAACATTAGAAAATAAGGAGTATTGTAATGTGTGAATGACCTTTATTGTTTTAGGAAAGAGGTTGATAGCCACTTAAATACAAAATATTATTTATATTGTTATTTCAGCCGTGGGGTGACTCTGGTCTCTGGAGACACTCCTGTGGCACACCCAGCCTTTATAAAGTGGTTACCCTTTCTACTCTTTTTAGGGGTAAAAACCCTAATCACCCCATCGCACGGCCGTTGGCCTAGAAACAGACTATTCTATGTGCACTGAGCTCAAGACCCATCAGGGGTTGAAGAGTTCCAGGATTTATTTTCAGAGCTTATACGCTTTTTGAGCGTGGCCTTCCTGCGTGAGTTAAGAGTCGTAAATAGTGGGTTCGTACAGTACCGGAAATCGTGAAAGACTTTGGTATGCCCTCGAAAGGTGAAATATCAATTCAAGAATAAAGCAATTTTATCAACAGGACTTAATAAATTAAAATTCGGACTTGTTAACACTGC
Source organism: Piezodorus guildinii (assembly GCA_023052935.1). NCBI lineage: Eukaryota > Metazoa > Arthropoda > Insecta > Hemiptera > Pentatomidae > Piezodorus > Piezodorus guildinii. The sequence continues at coordinate 114,314,602 of CM041297.1, forward strand.
ATCCTAATTCAACTATTATCCCTTTTACTTTTTAAAATAATTCCGAAATTTTATAATAAAATTAAATTACCACCGATTCGTTTTGTGCATCATCGTACCTTGACATTAGGGGACGTGATCTCGGTAGAAGAGCGATCGATAATCCCGTACCGCCTGTCACCACTTGAAAAAACTCTGAGCGAAGGATGATCAGCCGTTGAGGCCGACACAAAGGTAACGGTGAGCTGCAGAAGTGGGTTGTACGGATGAGAGTTAATCTATTAGTCGTTACCGAAGCGGTGATACCGTATGAACACGTACGGCGGGTACGGTACCGCTCCGGTCTCAGAGGTTCTCATGGAAGATCCTCGCGAGAAAGAAACTGCTGTGTCGATGGAACAGATCGCCTCCCAGCAAAGCTGATAATAATGGGCTGAAGAATCCTTCAGAGCTACGCTACGTATACTTTTTGAGCGATTAAATACCCTAGGGTAACCGCAAAATAAGCGAAAAATATGAAGAATTAATACTATTGCCATCATGGCAAAGTCTTTGATTCTTACTCCACGTTCACATTCAAATACATTTATATGAAATATGTTGTAAGGGAAATTATTGCGATGGTGAAAATGTTCCAATTCCAGTTTTCAACGGAAATACACGTTTTAGGGTCCCCCGAGTCCAAATTACCAAGTCCCAAAAAAAGGTATGTGTGGTAAGTCTAATACAACAAAAAATCGTACAATGCTAAAATTTCATATTTAAGACATGTATACGTCCGAGATGTTACAGCAACGTTTCCATCAAATAAGCAAACCATAAGACCCACTTTATACTTTGCGTTTAGCACCTTTATACGATTTTCTCAAAAACGTTAGAGGCGGTTCTAGCGATTTTGATTAAGCATTCTGATTAAAATAGTCTGACAGGGCTTAAATGCTGATATTTTAAATTGTCTTCCTTTAAAGTACCTTTAATTTTGTAGAATCTATTAAAATAACTATATCATCTATTTAGCATTGATAAAAGTTTGTCGATTAATTATTTCGAGACAATTCTTCTTCATGAGGAATGATATCCTTTGTTGTTAAAATTTATTTTTCTTCACCCAACTAATGAAATCATGGTATGACCAATGATGATGATCCGTCTTCCGAGAAGTAAAATTGTTCATAGTTCTGCACTTGAGCAACGACCCTTTGAAATGCCATTTATTATCCAAAACAGAGACTGATCTATATTTTTCATTGAACATCTTTGCTTTTAAACCTTTTTTGAAATTTTAACAACTAAAATCGTTTGCAGGTACGGAAGTGACCTAGTCCTGGTGGAGTCCTATGGAGAGAACAACTTCACCGCCTCGCTGGCCCTGCGACAGCTGAGTCCGGCCGACCGAAGAGCACAGCACTACTGGTTAGGGCTCGCCTCCTTGGACGACCTCAGGACCAACACTCTCGAGTCTGCGGCGGTCTTCTAGTGTCCCAATATGCAGGTCAGTATCACGCACTCTCAATATCATTATCAATGAAATATTCTCAAACTTTATATTTTAATCGCTTAATCTCCTCTTCTTGTTTTGTAGGCTTTTGGTCCATGGACCAACCTGACTCCAGCTATGGCGAGTGTGTCGATGTTACCGTGACAGACGAGCAACAGTCATGGGAGCTGCAGACTTGTGAAACTCTTCTTCCTTTCCTTTGTCGAGCTAACGCCTGTCCTTCTGGTATTTAATGTTTTTTTATCATCTCATTATATCCAAATTTTTAATTTTGTTTTAAAAATGCTGTTTTGTTTTTTTAACACTACAGTGAAAATAGAAACAATTTACGATTTATTTTTTAATACATCGCCATTTTCGAATATAATTACGATAGCCATTTGATCATTTTAAGTTTTAGAATACGCTTCAGTATCATCATTCTGTTTTACTTTAAAGTCTTTCTTTAAATACATAATTAAAAAAACAAAACAAAGCTTCCTCTAACGCTAACTTTGCTCGCATTTAGAATGAATATTATCCCTACGAAAGTTCAGTTTAAGCTTCCGTATTTTAATTATACATGAACCTACTTTTTTGACGTTATGGGCTTGACAAAACGTTCATTGAAAGACCGTGACTACAATTCCTTCTCTTGCAATACCTGAGGGAATAAGCAGTGAAAATGTTTCAAAAGCCTCAGCAAAAAAAAAAAAAACTGACTTCCTTAAAAAAATATTAATTTTTTACAAATTTTTGATAAAATAAATGTTCATACATGTCAATATCCATCTTTAGACAATACTGACAATGCTTTGCTCAAGGGAAGCTTTACCTTATTTTTTTCATTCAAGAATTTTACAGCTATTTCATCCTCTGAACAATCATTGAGTCCATCAATCATTTAGAGTTTTTATCTTGTAACATGAACGGCTTGAGGGCAACATATTTAAAATTAATCTTAGAACAAGCCAATTTTCCATAGATGAAGAATTTTCATAAAATTCTTTAAATAGATGAGAGTTATTTAAAAATCTTAAATCATTTTATAGTTTAATTAAAATTGCATTCTAGATGCTCCACTCTATAATCCACTGTTGCTTGTTGTTTAGCTGACTAACTGTCTTTATCGATCCCACTTTCATGTGTTAGTATATCTTATCATATATCATCAACACTAAATAATTTTAAAAACTATTCCTCTTTTTATTCAATTTCTAGATCCTTCTCTAGATTTATTTCCTCTACACTATTTTATCCCCGATTAATGAAAATTGGTTGTTTCAGGATCATTCCATTGTTCAAACGGACAGTGTGTGAATGGAGCATTCAAATGTGACAAGCAAAATGACTGCGGTGATTGGTCAGATGAAATTGACTGCCCTTCAAACTGCAACTATTACATGGCTAGCAGTGGCGATGTAGTTGAGAGTCCCAACTATCCACAGAAATATGAAGCACTAATGAACTGCAAATGGACTCTTGAAGGTCCTCATGGGCATAATATTTTATTACAGGTAAAATTACTCATTATTGAACTTTTAAACCGAATTATTCCGATATATTTGTTTTAATTTTTATGGTATGTTTATTTCAGTTCCAAGAGTTTGATACCGAAAAGGCATTTGATACTGTACAAATCCTTGTGGGAGGAAGGACAGAAGAGAAGTCAGTAAACTTAGCAACTCTTTCAGGAAAACCAGAAATTGCCAACACATCATTTGTTTCTGCTTCAAACTTTATGATCATCAAATTCAGTACAGATGCTTCAGTTGAAAAGAAGGGTTTTAGGTAAATTTTAGTTTAATATCAATGATAACAGATCCCAAGATACAACCACTATGACTATTGATTCATTTTCACATTTTTTTAAAATCTATTTTTCAGGGCTTCTTGGAAAACTGAACCTCAACTTTGTGGTGGAAATTTAAGAGCTACAACCCAACCTCAGACCATTAGCTCACCTGGATATCCCAAGAAATACCCGGGAGGTCTTGAATGTCTCTACATCATAACTGCACAGTCAGGCAGAATCATAACTTTAGAAGTAAGTCAATAGTGGGATCAAAACAGAATCCCTAATAGTGATAATTTAATAAAAAAGAAGTGAATAAAAAAAAAAAACTCAAATGAAAAATTAAAAGACTTTCAAAATTATTTTAATAATTTCATTTAAGTTACCCCCTCTGAACTACTAGTTAACCAGTTATTTTATATTTATTTTTCAATAAATAAATGCTTTTAATTGATTCTCCTTTTATCCATTAGAAAACTATCATTATAAATATTTCTACTCATTTTTTAAATACAAAATTCCATTTTGCAGATTGAAGATTTAGATCTTGAATTAGGGAGAGACTATATCTTAATCCGTGATGGTGATACACCAAAAAGCCGTCCTGTTGGCAGGCTTACCGGACAAAGAGAATCAAACCCAAGGCTTATAATGTCTACTGGAAACCAGCTTTATCTTTACTTTAAGACAAGTCTTGGTGATTCAAGAAAAGGCTTCAAAATCAGATACTCTCAAGGTACTCTATTGTTATTAGTTATTTTTCTAATTCTCATGTTCAGAATGTAAAATGAGATACATATTTATCTATTTATTAAAGGTTGCCGTGCCACAATCGTTGCAAGCAATGGAACATTGACATCTCCTGCCTTTGGTTTGTCAAACTACCCCAGTAATCAAGACTGTCTTTTAAGACTTCGTAGTCCATCAAGAGCTCCAATTTCCTTACGCTTTGATTCTATGCTTGTTCATCCTTCTGATAGTGTTCAAATCTTTGATGGTGTCACAACATCTGGTCTCAGACTTCACCCTGGAAACGGATTTTCTGGAAACTCAGTTCCTCGTATAACCTTAACAGCTTCAAGCGGTGATATGCTCGTCAGGTTTACTACTGATGCACTTCACAACTCTAAAGGATGGCATGCTACATTTTCTGCAGGTATATATTAATAATTATATTCAAAGTAATTTATAAATAGCTCTTTTAATTTTATTATTTAACAATCAAAAATATTTTTTTAGATTGCCCTGTATTGAGACCTGGAGAAGGTGCTTTAGCTTCTAGTAGGGAAACAGCTTTCGGAACTGTAGTCACATTCACATGCCCCATTGGCCAAGAATTTGCAACTGGTAAAGCAAAGATCACTACAGAATGTCTGCCAGGTGGTAACTGGTCTGTGTCATATATACCAAGATGTCAAGGTAAAATTTATATCATTACTTGTCTTTACTTTAATATTTCAGACATAATTAAAACAATTAGTTTTTCATAGTTATTAATTCTTAAAAATATTGTATTTACAGAGGTATATTGTGGACCAGTGCCTCAAATTGACAATGGCTTTTCAATTGGATCAACCAATGTTACCTTCAAAGGTGAAGCTATGTATCAGTGTTATGCAGGTTTCGCATTTTTATCTGGAAGGCCGATTGAAAAAGTATCATGTCTAGCAGATGGTCGATGGGAAAGGTTACCAGCTTGTTTAGGTAATATCTCAAAATAATAATTTGTTTATCATATAAGTTTTATTTCAAAATTCAGTTACAACCAGGAAGAATTTTATGTTTTTAATCATGATATCTTCTTATTTGCAGCATCTCAATGTCCTCCTTTGCCAGAAACACCTCATGCGAATGCAACTATCTTAAATGGCGGTGGCAGAAGTTATGGAACAATTGTTAGATTTGAATGTGAGCCAGGTTATACTAGGAATGGTCATCCAGTGATTTTGTGTATGAGTAATGGAACATGGTCAAGTGATGTCCCTGTTTGTTCAAGTAAATATTCCCAAAATTACTATTAATTTTGTAAATATTTATGTGTATTAAGGTTTCTATAATTAGAGCAATATTATTAGGTTTTGTACAGTTGTTTATTGTATCCAAAATAATGAAAGCATCTGAAAAATATTTTATTCTCTCGATAAAAGATTTTCAAGCAATGTTTTAAGGTTGTTTATTTTATAATTGTTCAAATTGCTAAATCCTTTAACAAAATGCTATTAATTTCAGGATCACAATGTCCCATAATACCTGAAATTGCCAATGGTTTTGTTCTCGACACAACCAGAAGCTACTTTTATGGTGACGAGGGAAGAATCCAATGTCATCGTGGCTTTAAACTAATTGGTTCAAGTGTTATAAGATGTGGTCCAAACCAGGAATTTCTGAATCTTCCTAGATGCGAAGGTAACTTTACAGACTTATAGTTAAATTTTTATTTTGTTTTTTGCTCAGATCAATAAATAATATTTATTTTCTTATGATAGATATCAATGAATGTGCAAGTAGTCAATGTGACCAAGCTTCAACAGAATGTGTAAACACTGCTGGTAGCTTCCATTGTAAGTGTCGTACTGGTTTTGTCGGCAGCATGGAATGTCGACCAGTTGGAGATCTCGGTTTTACCACTGGAGGTATTCCTGATGAGGCCATAACAGTCTCTGGTTTGGAAGCTGGATACAGTAAAGATGTTAGTGTCATTATTATCACTTTTTTTTTACATTGTTAAACCTAATACATTCTTTAATTTTAGATCAGTATCAAAATTTTGTCTTAACAAAAAATATTGAATTTTAGATGGTAAGGCTCAACAGCAGACTAGGATGGTGTGGTAACAGTTTAGAACCAGGCGGCAACTGGGTACTTGTAGATTTACGAGCACCAACTGTTATTCGAGGATTTAGAACACAGAGCACTCCTAGACCTGATGGCTCTATTGCTTTCACTTCTGCTATTAGAATACAAGTAAATAACTTATTCAGTTTCCTTCTTTCTGTCTTTTTGTTTTTTTTTAATTAAAAATAGTCTAACGATACAATCTATTTATTTTAGTATACAAATAATTTAACTGATGTGATGAAAGATTATACCAATCCTGATGGAACACCTGTAGAATTCCGGATTTTAAGCCCAAGCTTATCTGTTTTGAATCTTCCTGTTCCCATTGAAGCGCAGTATATAAAATTTAAGATTCAGGTATTTATAAGTGTTTTTAAACTATGCAACTGATAATTGTTTTGTACAAAAGTAAAGTGTATGTTAATGATTAAAATCTATATTTTTTTAAAGGACTATGTTGTCGCTCCTTGTATGCGTTTAGAAGTTATGGGATGCACCAGGCTTGAATGTACTGATGTCAATGAGTGTTTGGAGAACAATGGAGGTTGTGATCAAAAATGTATAAACAGGTATGGGATCTGTTCTCTAAAAACAGTATTTTATTCAAAATTAAAAAAAAAACTCTATGTAATTATTTATCTTTAACAGCCCAGGAAACTATTCTTGTGTGTGTAATGTCGGCTACGAGTTGTATATGAAAAATGGTACTGCTGGATTCCCTATTGACACATCAGAAACAGGAGAAAGAGATGGTGATATTTTCCAAAGAAATAAAACTTGCGTACCTGTTATGTGTCCAGCTTTAGAACCCCCAGAAAATGGAATGATCTTATCGACTAAAGTAAGAAACAAATCCATATCTCAGAACAGAGATTTAAATTAATTTATAAATCTTATTGGAATATAATTTCTATAACATGATCTTAATATTTTCCAGGAGAAATATCACTTCATGGATCTTGTTAGTTTTCAATGCAAATTTGGATATGTCATGGTAGGATCTGCATCTCTTCTCTGTACTTCTGGTGGAGCTTGGAACGGAACTGTACCAGAATGTCAACGTATGTTTGATATTGTTATTTTAACTTTATTCTCATTTGATAATGAACTCAAAAACTTTTTTTGTTATTATTATTTCTTCTTCATTGCTAAATTAAAATCTTAGACTAATTCACAGATATTTTACTAAAGCATTGACTTTATAATATTGAATTTTAAAATATTGTTTTATCGTTTTTCAGATGCTCAGTGCGTATCATTAGGAGATAACAAGAATGAAGGATTAGAAATTGTTAGGCTGAATAAAGAATCAAAACTAGTACCATTCCAGCAAAATGTCACTGTCCAATGTAACAGCCCAGGAAGGCAATTGAGAAGGACAGCAACATCATCTTTTAGGCAATGTGTCTATGATCCTAAAGTGGTCAGTGAAATCCATTTTACCATTAAAAAATTAATGATGCTTGTTTCTCTTGTACTCCCATACATGTTCTAATCTTATTGATTTTACTTTTATAGGGAGTTCCTGATTATTGGCTCTCTGGAGCTCTTCCCGCCTGTCCTCGAGTAGATTGTGGAAAGCCTGTGCCTACTCCAGGTGCTGAATATGGTAATTACCTTGACACGAGGTATCAATCTTCATTCTTCTTTGGCTGTCAAGACACCTTTAAGTTGGCTGGACAAACTGACAGGCATGATAATGTTGTGCGTTGTCAAAGTAATGGTATTTGGGACTTTGGAGATCTGCGATGCGAGGGTCCTGTTTGTCAAGATCCTGGTAGGCCAATTGATGGTTACCAGGTTGCAACAAGCTATGAACAGGTTAATTTTTAATATTATTTTTCCTATATAGAACTTCTTTATAGATTTTACTTATTTTTTATTCCAATAACCCTAATCTATAATTTCCCTTTTCTACATTCTTTCAATTATATTTTAATTGTGTGTATAAACTTATTCCTTAAAAGTTCTTTTTAATTTAAGGGATCTGAAGTTCAATTTGGCTGCACTAGACCAGGTTACATTTTAATTAATCCACGACCTATCACTTGCATACGTGAACCTGAGTGCACAGTTGTCAAGCCTCTTGGTTTAACTTCTGGGAAAATCCCTGATTCAGCTATCAATTCAACTTCTGAAAGGTATTGTATTTTTTTTAAATAAATCAGGAACTTTTTAATTTTATCTATTACCTTAGTTCACAGCATAGATAAATTATAATATCGATTTCAGGCCAAACTATGAAGCAAGAAATATTCGACTGAATTCAGTAACTGGTTGGTGTGGAAAACAAGAAACCTTCACATATGTTAGTGTTGATTTAGGACAGGTTTATCGAGTCAAGGTAAGCAATAAATATACAATTATAATATCTTATTAGTGTATGTTTGTTTTCTAAAATCAAAAATGTAACACTCATTAAGTTATTTTAATATTTTTTTATTTATTATAGGCTATTCTAGTGAAAGGAGTGGTTACCAACGATATTGTCGGACGTCCAACTGAAATTAGGTTTTTCTATAAACAAGCTGAAAATGACAACTATGTTGTCTATTTCCCTAATTTCAATCTCACTATGCGTGATCCTGGAAATTATGGTGAACTTGCAATGATTACTCTACCCAAATATGTTTCTGCCAGATTCGTCATTTTAGGTATATATTTTAATTGAATGCTGCAAGTTTATAAACACTTTTTTCCTTTTTTTCCTTTTTTTTTTTTTTTTTTTTTTTGTTGTTTCTTAAACTTTACCAAACTTTTTTTTAGGTATCGTAAGTTATATGGACAATGCTTGTTTGAAATTCGAACTCATGGGTTGCGAAGAACCTAAAAGAGCTCCTCTGCTTGGATTTGATTATGGCTATTCTCCATGTGTTGGTAAGAAAACTATTGAAGATTTAATTAAAAAGTTTTGAATTTATTGTTATTTTCACAAGATCATTAGCTACTTCCAAATAGTCCCCATTATTATTTTATCCAACTTTTTAATAATAAATGTATAATATCCTTTTGTAGATAACGAACCGCCAGTATTCCAGAACTGTCCTCCACACCCAATCATTGTGAGGAGAGGTCCACATGGTATAGAACCAGTAAATATAACCGAGCCAGTTGCCATAGATAACAGTGGCTCTATCGCTAGATTGGAGGTCAAACCGCATGGCTTTAAGACTCCAGTTACAACATTCCAAGACATGGCTGTGAAGTATGTTGCTTATGACTTCGATGGAAATGTAGCCATTTGTGAAATTAATATCACCGTTACAGGTAATAACCCCATTAACTTTTATTAAATGTTTTTAATATGTGTTGTTTGATAATTATATGACATGTACTTTATATGGTAATTTTTTTGTGCAAGAACTTAAAAAATATGTAATCTAATGAATTAAATACCATAATCAATTACTACAGTTTTGATTTAAAACTTTTGTTTTTTTATATAATTATTATTTTGTGCATAGATGAAACACCACCTCTTTTAAGCTGCCCTCAAAGCTATGTTATCGAACTGGTCGACAGACAAGACAGCTATGTTGTTAATTTCAATGAAACTAGGAGGAGAGTCAATGTCTCAGATGCATCCGGAGAAGTTTCAGTGACTTTTGTTCCAGATAAAGCAACAATTCCTATTGGATCATTTGAAAATGTCACAGTGATTGCAACAGATAAATATGGAAACAAAGCTATGTGTCATTTCCAGGTAATCACTATTTACAATCTATCTATTGTTACTGTATTTTTCTTTTTGGGGTAGATGTTTTTGTACTACAAAACTAATTATCGTAAAGGATTTTAGGATTGCTATTAAATTAAAATAATCATTGGTTCTCTATTATTTTTTTACATAAAATTAACTATTTAGAATAGCTTTAAACAATTTTAATTTGAAACTATGAAATTTTCCAAATGTCAACATCTATTAATTATATAATTATTTTAAATTATAATTATTAGATGAATTTCAATAATAAAAAATAATAATCCATAATTTTTAACAGGTCGCTGTACAAGCAACATCATGTGTAGATTGGGAATTGAAGCCACCTGCAAACGGAGCTTTGAATTGCATTCCAGGAGAGCGTGAAGCTGGATTACAATGTATTGCTACATGTAACAGAGGATTTAGGTATAAAAAAAAAATGATAGTTGTTTAAATACATGAGATTTACCTTAGAATATTTGCATTGTGATTAATTTTATTTCAATATTTAGATTTACCGATGGTGAGCCAGTAAAGACGTATAGCTGTTCAAATAAAAGCCCCTGGACTCCTAGTTCTGTTGTACCTGATTGTGTTTCTGAAGGTAATAATAAATTATTGCTAGTAAAATTTAATCAAATATTTTCTCATTATTTCAGTTTAAAATTTAATTATATATATATTTTTTTAAGATACACAACAAGCTGATTATAACGTCATTGCAACAATGACGTATAGAGCAAATGGTGCTGTCACCTCTGCCTGCTTACCACAGTACACGGATCTTATGTCTCAGTACTACGGTCAGATAAACTCTATTCTTAGCCAAAGGTGTTCTGCAGTTAATGTTAACATGAACGTTTCCTTCATCACAGCCACGCCATCTTTACTTGATGACAATGTAGTCAAGGTATTTAAAAACTTTTAAACAATTCTACTAAATAATAATATCACAAATCATTCAAACTATTTATTAATATTTTATTTTTCAATTAGGTTGATTTCACCTTGGTCATTATTCCTGCAGTTAAGCAACCCCAATTATATGACCTTTGTGGTTCAACTTTAAATCTCATTTTCGATCTGTCAGTACCTTATGCAAGTGCAGTTATTGAACCACTTTTGAACATATCTGCAATTGGTAACCAATGTCCTCCATTAAAAGCTTTATCATCAACAATCTCTAGAGGCTTCACATGTAATGTTGGAGAAGTCCTTAATATGGATCCTAACCAAGTTCCAAGATGCTGTAAGTATTACTTTTATTTTAATAATCGAAGTGTTTCTCATACATAAATTATTCAATTATATTCTTTAAATGTATCAAAATACTTTCTTTCCTTAAAAAAAAATAATAATAATAATACACGCATTACTCTTGATTCAATATAAGACATAGGACTGAGTAAAACACTAATTGGTCATTTATTATTCATTTCATCTAAAATTATGAAACCATCTTAAATCATTAATACTCATGATTCTGAGAAGTGCTTGATACAGAAATATAACATTTTCAAAGCTGTTAATCGAGGAATAAATAAATATTTGTAATTTGTTTTCAGTGCATTGTCCTGCTGGAACATATGCTGCTGTGAAGCAAAAAACATGCACACCATGTCCAAAAGGCTTTTATCAAGACAGGGATAGGCAGGGAGCATGTCTCAGATGCCCTCTGGGAACATATACAAGAGAAGAAGGTATAGATATTTACTTACACTATTTAAAAATAATATTTTGAAACATAGGACATATTTGTGAAACACTATAAATGAAATATATTCTTGAACTTTTGAATTTATTAAAGAGTTAATTTGAACTACCTTATACGAAGGTATTTTTTTCCATATTTTCTAATTTGTTAAAGAATATGTTGATAAATTAAATATAAAAAATACATGTAAATCCTTTTACACTGCATTAAATTCTGGATTATTCAAATCATAAATTGCTGGTATGCACATTTTATCTTTTAAACCTACTGCTTCTAATATTTCCAAACATTTAATTATAGGATCTAAGAACATCAACGACTGTGTTCCTGTCTGTGGTTATGGTACATACTCTCCGACCGGTCTCGTTCCTTGCCTGGAATGTCCTAGAAATAGCTACACATCCGAGCCTCCAACTGGTGGTTATAAGGATTGTCAAGCTTGTCCAGCGAATACTTATACTTATCAACCTGCAGCACCAGGAAAAAGCTTTTGTCGATGTAAGTTAATTTTTTTGTGACCTCTGAATATACTCAACCAAATACGGTGCAATATTTCATAAACTTGACTGATGAATTCAATATAAGTACCTTTCATAGCTTTTAAAAATCTTCTATTGTTTCAATTGACATTTTATGGACAAATTTATCAGATTACTTGAATGTCCTTTGGTAGTTGGTAGTAATAGTTATTTATTTTAAAAGTTTTGCTAATATTTAAACATTCAACTTTTTTTTTTTCTCCTTAGCCAAATGCCCTCCAGGACAGTACTCAGACACTGGCCTTGCTCCTTGCGCAATGTGTCCAGCCAACTTCTATCAGCCTCGTAGCGGGCAGACTTCTTGTATTGAGTGTGGTACCAGCCTAGTTACGAAAGGTCCTGGATCATCGGCTCGGGAAGATTGCCATCCTCTTCAGTGCTCTGAAACATCATGTCTTCACGGAGGCCTTTGTGTACCTATGGGTAGGTTGTGTTTCTTATTTTAATCTAGAAAATTTAAAGTTTATAAAAATATTTATAGAGGAAACAGACATTTTTAATATATTTCATAAAAAAAAAAATGTTTTCATTTCATATTTTATCAACAAAACATCTAACAAACAAAAATAAGTTAAGAAAGAGATCTGAAAAATTAAATTTAATGAACAAATAAGCTTATGCTTTTAAAAAATCTTTAATGTTACATTTCTTTTTTAGGCTGATATATCAAAACAAAACTTGTCAACTGTTTATTGTAACACTCAGAATTAATTTAAATTGTGAAAATTAATTGTTAAAACATTATTCCAGCCCATAGCATCCAGTGTTTCTGCCCAGCTGGATTTTCCGGAAGGAGGTGTGAAATTGATATTGACGAATGTGCATCTCAACCATGCTACAATGGTGGTACCTGCAAAGATCTTCCTCAGGGATATAGGTGTACTTGCAAACCAGGTAAATTATATACAATAATGATTATACTAATAAATATTCTGTCAGAGTAATTTATTAAGCAAACTGTCATGATTATAGGATATAGTGGAATAAACTGCCAAGAAGAAAGATCAGATTGTAAGAATGACACCTGTCCTGAACGAGCCATGTGCAAAGACGAACCAGGCATAAATAACTACACATGTTTGTGCCGTTCCGGATACACTGGTCCTAATTGTGATATCACAGTAAGTTGATTTTGAATTTATGACTATTTTGTTGTATGTATTATAATATTACTTATTCTTAAAAATATACTTTTTATAAAAAATTAATTCACACAATATTTACTTAATTATAACTCATTTTACTCTCAGGGTATGGTATGGGTTCTTGACAATCAGGCACACAATCTTCTATATAACTTTTTTATCATAATTATAACTTAAAAAATAATACAAACATTATGCAGGCTAACTATAATTATTCTCCTTGTTCAGACAGCAACTCCTACCTCCCTCAGGTCCCCACTCCAAACTAACTATGACCAGGTATCTTTCTTCTACCTAGGCTTTTACCTGGGGTGTCCCTTGCATCCAAAATGGAGGTTATGTATACAAACAAACATTCAAATTGGAGCTGTTAATTTTTATTGTAATTCTATTTTGTATCTAATTGTTAGCTTGCCTAACATAATATTTAAATAATAAATAAATAAATAATTGTATACTTTATAAAAGAAATGGGTATATTACAGTATATGTATTTTGGCTGGGTATTTTTTTTTTTTTTCTTTTAACTTTTTTTCAACCTCAAAAAATCCTGTTGGTGTTGCTCAAAATGCAACGACTGTTTCTTGACAAGAAATTTAATGGATAATATTTTTTGTTATTTAACATTTGTCGCAAGGACCTATAGTTTAAGAGCTATATTAGTTCAAATGAAAAAATCAGATTTAAAATTCCTATTTTCTTAACTTTAGTAGATTATAGATAGGCATATCCATGATCTATTGTTTTTCCAGTCAGGAAGATTTTATTTTTATTTTTTATCATTTATTAAATAATGAATAGTTGATTATTTTAATTTTAATTTCATAGATTAATCCCTGCACTGCAAATGGAAATCCTTGCAAAAATGAAGCTACATGCACAGCATTATTACAAGGCAGATACAAGTGTGAATGTCTTCCAGGCTGGGAAGGCCAGCATTGTGAAATCAATACAGGTTATTATTAATTAACTATATTATTAAGTTATCATTCATTCCAACTTTATAAAGCATTCTAATATCAGTTAATTTTCTTATTTTGTTGAATTATTATTTTTTATCATTTAAAGTAGAGAGGATTACAAGAATAGTAGGTTGAATTTTTAGTTGAGATATGTCTGACTGGGTCACCATTAGACATACAGATGTATCTATTTTTAGCAAAGGTTATTTTTTAATGCATAAAAGATAGCTTTTAAAACATTTATGATAGTTTTCAATACTTAATATATTTTATTCTTTATAATATCACAAAAGCATAATAGTGAAAAGCTAATAATAATTTGATTGAAGATTTTTTTTAATTAGTTTAGTTGCTATAACATCTGTAGCATACTAATTGACAAAATATTTTCTTTTGAATATTACTTTATGCATTTATTATTATTTTTTTTTAATCTTGCTTTGGAATTTTTAAAATATTTTTTTAAAAGAGGTTGTTTTATAATAATTTAACTTATTATCATTACAGACGACTGTGCTGAGAAACCATGCTTACTGGGAGCCAACTGTACAGATTTAATAGATGATTTTAAATGTGACTGTCCTCCTGGATTCAGTGGAAAACGATGCCAGGAAAAAGTGGATCTTTGTGCATCAAGCCCTTGTGAAAATGGTGTTTGCATTGATAAACTTTTTACTCATGAATGCATTTGTTTCCCTGGCTGGACAGGTAAGTGTTCTAATCATTAATTAAATGCTTAACGTCTGAAATTTAATTGAATTCTACAATTTTGTTGGTTTAAATTTCCTTATTATAGGTGAAAAGTGTGAGATAAACATCAACGACTGTGATAATAATCCTTGTGAAAATGGTGGTCTTTGTACGGATCTTGTCGATGGCTTCTCCTGCACTTGTGAACCTGGCTACACTGGAAAGAAATGTCAACACCTTATCGATGACTGTGCATCAAACCCTTGTCAAAATGGAGGTTCCTGTGTCGATATGCTTGATACTTTTGTATGCAAATGTCGACCTGGTTTCCTAGGTAATAAAACTTGCAGATTTTGTAGCTGCTTAATTTAAATTCACTTTATGATTTATTCAATAAAAAATCATTCTTATATGAACAATAATAAATTTATTATTCACTTAATATGTACTACTGGATGAAGAAGCTCAGGAAATATTATTTCATGTAACTGATCTCAGTATTAATCAATATAATCTCACTTAAAAAACAGTAATATGAAATTAAATATAATGTAACTTTAAAGGCAATGCATTTAAATGGTATGATTTTTTTTTTTAAACATTTATTCATCACAATAATGTTTTTAGCTAAAGAAATTAATTGGAAAACATTAAAAAAAGCAATATTTCTATTGTTAAATCTATGATTTGGTTTCATTATATTAATAAAGTCATTATAAAATAATATGTTATGATGCTCAATACATGAAGAAACAGCTAGAAATAGCATTAATTTTTATTTTGTTTTTTTATGATTTATTTTTCATAAAAGTATTTTTTATAGGAATCTTATGTGAAGCTGAAATTGATGAATGTCAAATAGATCCTTGCAGTTCTGAAGGAACAGAGAAATGTATAGATCTTGATAACAAATTTGTATGTCAGTGTAATAAAGGATATACTGGTGAATTATGTGAGGTAATTAATCTTTATTAGTAAATGAATCTGCATACTTAAATTAAAAGCAAGCGAATAAAAATATTCATACATTTTTATATTCAATCCTGCTAAATTGGTCAATTGATTATTCCGTTTCTTTATCCATTAATTTTTTTTCCAGACAAATATTGATGACTGTGCTTCTTCACCATGTCTGAATGGTGGTCAGTGTAGAGATGGAATTAATGGCTACAGCTGTGAATGCCCTGCAGGCTGGACTGGTCAAAGATGTGAGCATGATATCGGCTCATGTACTAACAGGCCTTGCCAAAATGATGCAACTTGTATTGATCTCTTCCAAGATTTCTTCTGCGTGTATGTTTTTTTCTTAGTACTTTTAATATATTAGAAATAACATCAAAACATGTTTTTTTGTTACTTATTAATTATTAAGTGCATCCAAATCACTGAAAAATACTAAACCTTCTACTATGTTCGGTGGCATAAAGGGTAATAAACTAATTAGCTTAAAATACACATTTATTTATAACAGATTAAATATTACTACACATATTATTATACATAAAAACATGGTGCAGCAAGGCATTGTTATTATCCAGAATACTGAGGTTCCGATTTACCACATAATATTACATATAGGTAGCTTTGTACATGACTACAAATTTCTTCCCTGGCTTGACCCCCGGCCTCCTCCGTACGCAGCTTAACTTCCGCTTATCTTGCCGTCCGGGCTTAGACTCCTCAGGTAAAGGGCTATCTCTCCCAAGCAGTGGAGGGGTGCAGTTTTTTGCATAGGCCTTCTAAGAATCCTTCCTGCTTGTCGCCCGGAAACTGCTTTATTTTATAATAATAATAGGCTTACCGAACCCTCTCAACTGTTCATCCCTCAAAGTAAGCGGCCACGTTTCACATCCGTAAAGAACCATTGGAAGAATAATAGTTTTATAAATTCTAACCTTTAAGTTTTTAGATAGAAGCCGTGAGCTAAGTAACTTAGCAACTGAATAATAACACGCATTTCCCACCTTTAACCGGGACTTTATTTCTTCCTGGATTTCATTTTTTCTTGTTATCATTGAACCTAAATACTTGAATTTTTCTACGAATTCAAAAGTATGCCCTGATATATCAATATCACCAAGATCGCCACCATTTCTGCTACTAATCATATATTTCGTCTTATCGGTATTTAATTCGAGTCCTATTTCTTTACCGGTTTTTATTAACACGCTTGTATTTAGCTGTATGGTTTCCGTGTCTTCACCTAGCAGTAACTAATCATCGGCATACCCCAAAACCGGAATCTTGTCACCCATATTTAAGCCTTTCTCCGTACACATCACCTTTTCTATGACATATTCTAAAGCTATATTAAACAAAACAGGTGAAAGGGAGTCACCCTGTTTCAAACCAGATCGCACCTCAAATCTCTCGGAGTAATTATGACCGTTTCTAACTTTATGAAATGTTTCTGACAAACACATCTCTATGACAAACACATCTCTAAATAAATTTTCAAACAAACACATCTCGCTCTATTTTATACGATTCAAAAATATTCCTTCACCTTCCAGTATCCTCGATACATATCACTTCTATAAGTATAATTGATGTAATAGAATAATAAATAAAAATAGGTTCATTATAATTATATTTTATTAGGCATTTTATAGTTTAATACAATTCTTTTTCCAACAAAATTTTAAATATATTTTAATAATTAAAGATAAGAATGTTATATTAAATTTAAACTGTTTCTATTATCATAATTGTATTTTTTATTTTAAGAAAAATTATTTTTTTCTTTTAGTTGTCCTTCAGGAACTGATGGAAAACAATGTGAGACAGCACCTGAAAGATGTGTTGGTAGCCCTTGCATGCATGGTGGCAAATGTCAGGACTTTGGATCAGGATTGAACTGCACATGCCCAGCTGACTACAGAGGTGTAGGATGCCAATACGAGCTTGATGCTTGTGAAGCAAATGTTTGTGAAAACGGTGCCACCTGTGTGGACACTGGACCAGGATATATGTGCATTTGCCCTCCAGGCTTCACAGGTCTGCCTTGTTTAATTTTTATTTATATTTTTAAATATTTCTCTTCATAATCATTTTTAGTCCTTTTTATCATCTAATCTAATACTTTATTTTAGGTAAAAATTGTGATGAGGACATCGTTGACTGTAAAGAAAATTCATGCCCACCAACAGCTACTTGTATTGATCTCACTAACAGATTCTACTGCCAATGTCCATTCAATCTGACTGGAGATGATTGTAGAAAAAGTGAGTAGCCTGATTCTCATAAAATAAAACAATGATTCACTATGTACCAAACTTATACCTTACAAATTTTTTACAGCTATACAAGTGGATTATGATCTTTCATTCCCTGAATCTTCTGATAGTAGTGCAGCTCTTTCTGTTCCATTTGTACTGTCAGGCAAAAGCAGTTTTACAATTGCCATGTGGGTTCAGTTTGCTCACAGGGATGAATCTGGAATATTTTTCACCCTCTATAGTGTAGAGTAAGTCAAAACATTCATTAGAATATTATTTATAACTCTAAAATATTAAATTTTACAGCCTTCTTTAGATATTGTACATAAATATATAAAAACTCGAGGGCATTATACAACAAGTTTAGTGGTAGTGAGGACCATTGTGAAAATTTATTTATTTCATGGTATAATATTGTTACAGCTCTGGCTATATGGCAACTGGCAGGAGGGTACTTGTTCAGGCTCATTCGAGTGGAGTTTTGGTTTCCATTTTCCCAGAACTTCAAGATGTCTTCTTGGCTTTCCACGAATATGCTACAATAAATGATGGTCAGTGGCATCATGTTGCCATCGTATGGTCAGAGGGCACATTAACTCTTGTGACTGAAGGCTTAATTGCTAGTAAAGTCGAAGGATACGGAACTGGAAAACAGCTTCCTGAATAGTGAGTTCTATAAAATAATTTACAAACACTTTTAAGAACGATTGTGCAGTTATGTTTGAAAAGACTTTTTAAAATATGTATTATATATGAATCAAAATGTTTTAGTGGTTGGGTGGTTCTTGGAAAACCTAGACCAGATACGATCAAAGCATACACAGAAGCAGGATTCCAAGGACACTTAAGTAAAGTTCAAGTTTGGGGAAGAGCTTTGGATGTTACTAATGACATTCAAAAACAGGTACTTAAAATATCTAGTGATTAAAGTTTATTATTTACTATACTTTTTATTCTTGTATCATTTCTGTGATTGTGGTATCAGTTTCTGAAATTTTCTTTACAAAAAGTAGCCATAACAAGGTAGAGTTGATATAGTAAAGGTTAGAAAAAATGTTTTAATACTCAAACCTTTTTTTTTTTATTCACCTCCATATATTAAACATCCATATGCTTATTATGGATAGAGGTCAGACTTATATTTAAAGTGTTGCACAATTTATGACCATTTCAATTTATTTATTATACTTATTCTTAAAAAAATTTGATCAAAATAATGAAAAACTAATAAAAATTCAAAATCAGTTAACCTCTGGCATATACATTTTTTTTATGGATGTCATCAGTCTCAAATTCTTTTATTTTTTCTTCTGTGACATTTGAACCTTATTAATATTTCGTGAAGGGATTATGATGCCTGAAACTTTAGTTTTAATCATTTCATTTACAAATAATAATTATTCATGATCCTTTAGGTTCGAGATTGCAGAACGGAGCCAGTTTTATACCAAGGCCTTGTCCTTACTTGGTCTGGTTATGATGATATCACTGGAGGTGTTGAAAGAAGGGTTCCATCGCAGTGCAGTCAACACGCTTGCCCAGCTGGATTTACAGGACCCAACTGTGACCAGTTACAAGTTGATAAGGTAACATATTTATACCGAACTATTGAATACATTATGTTATCATTATAAATAATAGACCATCATTGCAAAACCAAGTTGTTCAAGAAACTGCAAAATTATAAATTTCAATGGCTATTTGTAAGAATCATATTGCTTCTCAAAAACAATTTATAATTCAATAGCACAAAAATATTTTATTTTTATTTATTAGATTTGTACCCGTGTCCCGAAATAACCCATTTTTAATATATTTTATTAATAACAATTGTAGTTTTTAATTAATTAAAAAAAATGTCGCAGTTCCTATAACAATTTTAGATGCGCAGGCACACTTTAAGTAAAAATATTTTTTAAACAGTAACACTCTTATTATTATTTTTGCCAAAAAAAGTTCTAATGAAAAAGAATCTCTCCAATGAAAATTATAAATATAATTTGTGTAAATTATTGATACTAAAATTTGTTTTCTTCTTTAGATCCCTCCTAAAGTTGAGCATTGCCCTGGAGACCTATGGGTGATTGCTAAGAACGGATCAGCTGTAGTGACATGGGATGAACCAAGATTCACAGACAACATAGGCGTTGTTAAGGTTGAAGAAAAGAGTGGTCACAGACCGGGACAGAGCTTACTTTGGGGCACATACCTCATTGCATATGTTGCTTTTGATCAAGCAGGAAACTCTGCTACCTGTTCTTTCAGAGTTTATGTATTATGTAAGTTCAGACAGTGTTATTAGTTTACTTAATTTTATTATTCTCCAAACGCGATATGTGCGTGCAATATTAAAAACTAATTTTAATTATTTTAGCTGAGTTTTGTCCTTTGCTTGCTGATCCGATTGGAGGAAACCAACAGTGCAAGGATTGGGGCTCCGGAGGACAGTTCAAGGTCTGCGAGATCAATTGTGGACCAGGATTATCATTCTCACAGCCAGTACCTAAATTCTATACATGTGGGGCTGAGGGTTTCTGGAGGCCTACGGACAACCCAGAACTTCCTTTAATCTACCCAGCTTGCTCTGGTAAGTTAAAGTTTCATTTTTCAGTTATTTTAATTTTTTGATTTATTAAAGTACCAAATATCATTTCTTTGTGAATAAATCATCCTACAAACTTCTAATTAATATTTAAATTATTTTTAGCATCCAAACCAGCTCAGAGAGTCTTTAAGGTGAACATGTTATTCCCTACATCTGTCCTTTGTAATGAAGCTGGACAAGGTGTTCTGAGACAGAAGGTGAAAGCAGCAATTAATCTAGTCAACAGGGATTGGAACTTCTGCTCTTATTCAGTTGAAGGTATTTGTTATATAAGTTCTTCTTTTTTTCTACAAGGTTAAGTGGAAATCTATTTAAAAAATCCAGATTGCATATATAAACCACTAAAACCTCTCCCCAACACCTATTTTCCACTCTTCTCTGGACCACCAGTAGGCATCACACTCATCTCAAAGAGAGTAGATATGTGCCACCTCCTGTCTTACTTTCCTTCTTCTCCTTTCTCAGTTGCTTCATGTGCTGACCACAAAAGAACTATTATTACCTTGTTTGTTATATTAGCTGTTTTCAATAAACATAATTTCAAAAATATATGCATATAATTGAAAAATGTGCTCTATAATTCACTATATTTTTTAATTTTATTTTAAGGAACCCGTGAATGCAAAGACCTTGTAATTGATGTCAAATGTGATCACCGTAATTCAAGGCCATCAAGAGAGGCTGATCTCAACAGGTAAATTAAATAGCAATATAATTTGTCTCTTTTAAAAAATATTTGAAAAAATTAAAGGTTGATGATATTACAAATAGTTTCATTTATTTTACAATTTTCATTAATATTTCCAGGACACCTCGACAAACAAGTGATACCTACAGTGTACATATTTCGTTCCCGGCAGTGAAGTGAGTAGTTCTTTTCTCTGATAATTCAATTATTTATCATGCATATAATATATTGTTAATTGTCTCTATTTATACATCTTTCAAATGTATATTTTAGTGACCCAGTTGAGAACTTGAACTCTAACCAAAGATCAACAGTGCAAAGACTCCTTGAGAAACTGATCCTTGAGGAAGATCAGTTGGATGTTCATGATATTCTTCCCAACACAGTGCCTGATCCAGCATCTTTATCACTCACCTCAGATTATGCTTGTCCTATGGGACAAGTTGTTATGGCTCCTAATTGTGGTATGTAAACATCATTTAGTCTTTTTATAGTTAAAGAAAAAAATTCATGAACTATTTACAATAGATTAATGCATAATATTTTTTTAAATTAATATACACATTAACAGCCTTTATGTGCTAGGGTGTCCTAATAGTTTATGCTCTTGAAATAACTAAGTTAAAATTAAATTTTTTTATTTGGTTTAAATTAAATTAAACATAATTTTATTATGATTTATTCTAAAATCCATAATTCAATTCTTTTCATCTTATTTTGTATAGTTATTTATTTTTGTTATGATTACTTTAACAAAATTGAATATGTATATTTTTAGTTGCTTGCTCCATTGGAACATATTTTGATAAGAACTCTGGAAGTTGTAAACCTTGTGCTACCGGAACATACCAGAGTGAGGCAGGACAATTGCAGTGCTCAGTCTGTCCAGCCATTGCTGGGCGACAGGGAGTGACTATTGCTCCAGGAGCTCGTTCCGCTGCTGACTGTAAAGGTTAGTCGAGCTGCAAACTTCTTCTTTTTTTCTCCTTACTATTGTTTTATCCTTTTATTTATTTATTTGTTTTCTATTAATAATTTCCATAGAGAGATGTCCTGCTGGAAAATACTATGATGAAGAAGCAGGGCTTTGCAGAAGTTGTGGACATGGATTTTATCAACCCCAGGAAGGTAGCTTCAAGTGCTTACTCTGTGGACTTGGAAAAACAACCAGGACTACCGAAGCTGTCTCCCAAGAAGTAAGAATATATATTATGACTCAAAGCCACTACTAATACAATATATTTTCTTAAAGACTCCTTACTTGAGCAATAACTGCTCTCTTTTTGCCTCTAGTTGATTTATTAACCCATCTAATTATACAGGAATGCAGAGATGAATGTGGATCAGGTATGCAGCTTGGACTCGAAGGGCAATGTGAGCCTTGCCCTCGTGGAACTTACAGGACACAAGGTTTGGAAGCTGCCTGTCAGTCATGCCCCACTGGCCGAACTACAGCTAGGGTTGGAGCAGCAACTGTTGAAGAGTGTTCTCTTCCTGTCTGTCTTGCTGGTGAGACTTTGACTAGCAATTTTTTTTCCAAAATTATATATATTTTCCTTGAATATATAATTATTAATACAAACAATGGTTTCCATATCCATAGGTACATTCTTGAATACTAGTCTGAATACTTGTGTAACATGTAAGAAAGGAACATATCAACCAGCATCCCAACAGACATCATGTTTACCTTGTCCAATCAATACAAGTACCAAAGGCATTGGTTCTGTAAGTATTTTTAGCATGGATTTTTGTCATAAGTTATTGTAAAAACTTATAATTACTCTAATTTATTTATTTTTATTTTATAGACGAGCAAATCTGACTGCTGGAATCCATGTGAAGTGAATGGTCCAGAGATGCTTTGCGATCCTAATGCCTACTGTTTACTTATCCAAGAAACTAATGATTTTAAGTGCGACTGCAAACCTGGTTATAATGGAACTGGAAAAGTTTGTACAGGTTAGTTATTTACATTCAATGGATGCTGAAAATATATATATGTGTGTTAATATTAATATGGATTGTATTTTTAGATGTCTGTGAGGGTTACTGTCAGAACAAAGGAACTTGTGTCAAGGATTCAAGGGGAACACCATCTTGCAGATGTGTTGGATCATTTATTGGACCCCATTGCGAGGATAAATCAGAGTTTGCCTACATTGCTAGTGGTATTGCAGCAACCGTGATATTCCTTATTGTTATTGCTCTGTTCGTATGGATGATATGTGCTAGGTAATTGTTGTTTTATTTAAATACTCTTTTTTATTTTTAAAATTAAGACAACTTGAAACAACCCCTTGCACAATTTTAGCTATTTGAAAAACTATATTAGCTATATTCTGTAATAACATAAATCAAAGAAAATCGGTAATTAAGTGTAAAATATATTTTGGCCCCATATACCTAATTGGGATATGAAGAAAATTAATTTATATATATATTTTTTTTAATTCTAACTATTTTTTATAGAGCTGAAAGGAGGAAAGAACCAAAGAAATTAATTGCTCAAACAAGCCCAGACCATACAGGATCACAAGTGAATTTCTATTATGGAGCCGCACCATATGCTGAATCTATTGCTCCTTCACACCATTCCACTTACGCTCATTATTATGATGACGAAGAAGATGGTTGGGAGATGCCAAATTTCTATAATGAAACCTACATGAAAGGTATGATTATTCATTTCCTCTGTTTTTGTATCATTTTGAATTTTAAATATAATTTTTGTAAATGCCTGTTTTATGACTTAACTATTTCTTAATGAAGTAGCTTTTGAATTTTTTTTCTGATGCTCATGGTAGATCTAATTCCCTATAACTGAACCAATGTTACTATTGGTGATGTTTCTTATTATTTTTTTCATATAATTTATTTTGAATAACTCTTTGTTTTAATGCAACATAAATTGTTTTAGTTTGTCAATATTGTCTCTCATAAATTATTATTATTGTTATTAGGAAAAGTTGAAATAACTATTAAATTTAATATAAGTTCCCATTGATTGCTCATAATTAGTTATGAAAATTGGTAATTTCTGAAGTTGCTTCCTTGTCCTAACCAGAATGCGAGCATCAAAATACATTTTACTGTTATGGCACTAAATAACTATATATAATTCAGAGAATTGTTGACAGTATACTTAACTTGGAACTCTGAAAACCATGTCTCAATGTTTTTAAAAATAATAGTATCTATAATCATTCAAAATTTTTGAGTACAAAATATACAATACTGTTTTATCATCACTAGGCAATAACATTTTACTTAGCTTCAAGATTGTAAAATATTCCTCTTTTTTCTTAGGAATGCACAATGGCAAGATGAACAGTTTAGCAAGATCTAATGCGAGTATATATGGAAATAAAGAAGACCTTTATGACAGGTTAAAGAGGCATGCCTATCCAGGGAAAAAAGGTAACTTTTTTTAAAATTCAAATAATTTCAATTTGATAAACAAAAGTATTTTTTCTGGATCTGTATAATATAGCATTAGTATTTTAAAACAATTTAGAAAAAAGTATGCTCAAGCCAGCAATGCTATAGTTTTGGATGTGACTAAATCGAAAGCTGAAAACCAATTGTTCAAAAAATTTGGTTCCAAAAAGAAATACATCAGTTTAAGATAATCTGTGTTTTCATGTGAATAATGCTTATTATTCTGATGATGATAGTTGTCATTTAGAATAAACAATCTTGTCCATAGGACTTGATTGCAGTAATAGAACATTTCTTAATTTCAGAGACGGAAGACAGAAATTAAAACTTCATGAAAGTCTGGTTGGTTAAATTGGTTATGAAAGGTAAATATTTTCTAACCATATTGTTGAGGGAAAGGAACTAAAAAAATTAAATGTCAAAAAAGATGCTCTAGCTCTTAAATATTACAAATTATCAATATTTTGTAATTGAGCTAGTAATCTTATAATGGATAGCGGTTCTTTATGGTGATAGTAATTGTTGGAAGCATATTTGTGTACATAGACTGGTTTTTAAAAAATGAAAGGAATCATATATAATTTATAATTAAATTAGTTTGGGAGAAAGGTTCACATTATGGATAACTTATCTACCACACAATATTTTGGTGTAGGTAGTTTCTTTCACCAAGCACTTTTACTAACATTAACATCTTCTTTCCTATATAACTAATTGTAAGAAATGGGCATAAGGACATGAAGTCATGTCACACACCAAGCTTCTTTTTTATGGTATGCTAAATTGCTCCATTAAAGGTTTTATTCTGTTTTACTGTAAGAAAAAAACAAAACAAGGCCATCCTATAAAGATATTAGGCTTTAAAAGCAATATTCATTTATTTTTTATTTTTTATGTTCTGCGATGGTAACTGTTTTAATTTAGTCATTTATGTATTATTATTTTAATTATGATTTTTGCTGGCTTTAAGTTTAATAAGACTTAAGAGTTTTACTTAATTCTGATTAATTTAATGCAAAATTATTTTAATTATAAACTAGGTAGGTACCTTGAGAATTTGAAAATTTATAATTTATATTTATTTTATGTTTGTTTGAAATTATTTTCATTGGAAATTAAACAACCCATTAACCAAATTGTCCTTAATTAAATATTTCAGCAATTTAACCTCTATATAAGAACTACAATATTTTTTATACTAGGAACTAATATATCGGAACAGTATGTAAAAACTACTAAAAACTATTTCTATGTGCTATAAGCGTTCAACTGCCACTAGATACAAAATGAAATAAAATAAGTCAGTTGTCATTTAAGTGAATAACTATCAGCTTATCCCATGAAAATTATCAGAACAATAGATTTAGTTCAATCAGAAAAAAAAAGTTAAACAAACGCAGTAGTATTATGAATTTCAAAGATATGAAAGCAGTATTTTGAATTTCATCTGATTCAGAAATTTTATTTTTTGAAAAATTCCCTTTTATAATGTTTTTCACGAACCTAGAAATGACTCCAGATCTTATAATCAACTATTATATTTTTTTCCCAACTTTTACTTTTGACACAAATATATTATAGATTAAACTTGGCTTTGTAGAAGTGATTTCTGATTTAACATAAAGTGCTATGTTATTTTATTTCAACTTATGAGAAAACCATAATCACAAGTGCTATTTCAAAACTATCAAAAATTAACAAACATATTAAAAAATTGGAAAGTAAGAGATTAAGCTCATTAATGAAGAATTCGGGTTTTAGCACATTCCCTATGCATCTATTATTTTGGATTAACACTTTGGATTATCACTTCTGATAGATGAAGTGTTCATGATATGAAGTGTTGTCCAATTATTTTTACTATTATTGTATTCTATGATAATTTAGCTGCTCTTATAAATTACAAAATTCATGTATTTTCAATTAAAACTTAATATAATACGAATTGAATAGATCATTTATAACATTTAATTTATTTTATTTTATCCCAAACAGATTATTTAAGTTAACTTTAAATGTCTTTCATAACATACCTCTTAATAAAATTTGTTGCCACCCTGCTCACCATCTTTCTGGTATTTAATTGCAATGTTTTAGAAATATTTGTACCACCACTTTACATGTAAACAACTGTTTTGTCTTTTATTATACTAATTGTTTTTTTTGTTTTTTCAGATAAAAGTGACAGTGAAAGTGAAGGACAATAATCGTAATTATTTATATTATTTTCGAGAGAAAGATCTAATACAACATAAATTATGAAGACATTCTCAATTTTTAATAATTGAGATGACAAATGTCTATTTACCATCTGTTAAGATGCTTTAAGATTAATATTTCACTACGAGTACCATGTTATATATTTATAAATATATATATATAGACTGTATATTACTTCAAATAATATTTTTAAACCAAAAGAAACGAGTTAGTAGAAACGAGATGTAAAAGTTTAAATGTATATACGGCATTGGAAACATTGTATCATAGTGCCACTACGTTATACCACTTTGTAAATGCTCAAAAATGAAATAGTCATGAGGTTTGTGGGGCGGAGGATAGCTGTGGTATTAATGTTAATATTTAGTAAATGAATTCCCTCTCAAGTGATTGGCAACACGAAACAATTCCAATTCTTTTGTTTTGTCAACCACACCTTATTTATTCTAGTTGTACATTCAACGAACAAACCCTAATAATGTCCATCTTTTTTATTCAACATTTATAAAAATGAATAAGGTAGATGGATGTAATGAACTTATTTTTTCTTTTATATATAGTAAATTATAGATTTTTATTTTGTATTTATGTTTTCTGGTTATTCTATCGAAATTATTAACTCCTCAATGTTAATTTAATTGTAATGACTTCTTATAAGATTAGTCAATTTATATATACATAACCTTGAGATTGTTGATAATATTTTATACAAATAATATGTATATACGAGAGATTTTATATATATATGTAAACACAATAAGAATACTGCAACAGTTTGAATGAATGAGTTACTACCTGTAAATCTATATAAATAAATTCAATGTGTGTTGTGTTTTACAAGCAGTTTCAAAGATCTTAGTAATGTATTGTACATTTTTTATATTATAAAGTATAATTTTGTAATATCTGTTTTGTTTCTTACCCTTTCTGATTGTTAAACTTAAATTAATAAAAAAATAGATTTGTGTTATAGTATTTTTTTAATTATATTGGATAGTGTGTTAAGCCAGCCCATTTATAAGTAAGTGCATATGTGTAATAGGTAAAAGGTGTGTGTAAAATCTACCACTAATACTTCACAAGTACCCTATCAACTACTAAACCAAAATTTCATTATTTGCATTTTCCAATTTCACAAAAAAGCCCATCAGAACAACATACATCAGTATGTTCAAGTAAAATTGTTAGCACATTTCGTTCTTTAGAATTAATAGAATTATTTATATAGTAAAGTTTTAAAATATTTTTTCGTACATTTAATATGAGACATTACAAGTTCTAAAATTCGTAAGTAGATAAATAAATGAAGCCATTTATTGCAAGAGAAAACAAAACACAGTAAATGTCTTGATTAATTATCATCACAAATATATACATATATCACCTCCTACAGGCCTCCCCTAATTAGGGTTGATGGTCTAACTTCCCTGGAGACCAAACCCACTGGGAAGTGGAAAATTATAAGTTATAAATAAAAATTCTGAAGTAAACGAAAGAAAATGGAGTACGAAAATTTCCTGAACAAATAAAACTGATTATTACTTTCAATTACCTATATATGAAACATATAGTAAGGGAAAGTATTGCAAAACTCATTTTAGGGTCCCCTCTGTCCAAATAACTAAGTCCTGCAAAAAGGTCTGTGTGTATGTTAAGTCCGGCACGAAAACGAAAAGGTGTACAAAACTGAAATTTCATATTTGAGACAACTATACGCCCGAGATGTTACAGCAATTATAAGTAAGTGCGTATGAGTAATAGGTAAAAGGTGTGTGTAAAACCTACTTTTTCACTAAAATCAGCTTACTGGAAGAGCTGCTTTATCCCATGCATTTTGCAACTTTTCTGAATTTACTCAAAAATGGCTTTAACAATTTTAATTAAACTCACTATATCGATGTAAAATTTAATGGGCTTTAATGTGATATAAGTTTCATTCTGATTGTAATAGTCTGACAGGGCTTAATGGTGAATTTTTGTATTTTCTTCTATTAAAGTACCTATAATTTTGTACGTTATTCCAAAAGATTAACCATATAATCTTATTAGCATTGATAAAGAATGGCTGAATATAAAAATTGAATGAATTTGATAAACAACTAAAGGATAAAAGAAAAACAATATTTTTTTGTGTAACTTTTTTTTTATAATAAGAACAGTTATATAGACGTATAATATACTATTTGAAAGAGAAGATTTTAGAAATAAAATTATCTTTGACAGAAAGTTGTAAAATGTAATGTAAAGTGACGAATAGGACACGGACTTATTACTGATTATTATACATAACAATTTATTATAGGTATATTGTTTAATCTAAATCATATGTTTACAACAAAACTTAATACACTTTTTATTTAAATTAACTTAAAAATTTGTTCTGCTTTTAGTTTATTTAATAATTTTTAAATTGATTTTAACAGCGGAGGTAAGTTAAAGTCGTGTGTGGCCCACTCCAGATTTTTTTATTATTTTGAGACCCTGTTTCAGAAATATGTATATTAATAAAGGAACCAGATTAATAATAATAGCTTAAACATTATAGTTATGAAAATGGATTAAAATCCCTTTTAAGATAATATGAAAATATTGTGTAGGTCTTTGGTACTAACAATTGAAACAGAATTTTTATGGAGTAATATTGGCCCTTAGATTAAAACTTGAAGGTTTCTTTGAAAAAAAAAAATCCATGTATGTAAAATTTGTAATTTTATTTCTACAATAGGGGTAGTTACTACGTTTGCTATAGCATGCTATTTGTGTTATTTTGCTAAACCCGTCGAGTTTCTACAGTTATTTCCTGTATAAAATTGATGGGTTTAGCACAATAGCACAAATAGCATGCTATAGCAAACGTAGTGAGTACCCTCTAATGAATGTTCGAAAATCTGATCCTAGTATCAAACCACTTTCAAATAATTCTGCTTAAAATAAATATCGAAAGTTAACATTTGGTTTCCATTAAATAACATAATAACAGAAATTATAAACTCACTGCAGTTCAACAGTTTTTTTAATCATTCTTCTCTATCTTTTATATATTTATTATTATTAATACAGGTGAGGTATCCTTTTAGATAAAATTACAATAAAAATGTACAAAGTAGTATACAAAATAGTACACGAAAAATAAAATAAGAATATATGAAACAACATTTTTATAAAATATATAATACTTTATAATACATACAATATTTTATGAGTGTATAACAAACCTCTCATGCTAGAGGTTCTGAGTTCGAATCCCAGTCCCAGCGGGGCTTTTATAAGGATACAATTAAATGGAGATTTAATTCACAAAAATAGGCGTAAGGAGTGATGACCTACCCTGTAAACTTTCATCGTGAATCGTGAGTGTATTCTCCCTGGAGATTACACCACGAGGCCAAGGGCCTACACGTCCTGTCGCGCCAGAAAAAAAAAAAAAAAAAAGTAAAACAAAGAATACAAAATGAAAATATAAGAATATAAAACATATTTATTATTATTTTTATTTTTTTCTAAAATTGTAAGCATATAAAGTATTAAATTTGTAAACTTTAATAACAATTCTGTTTAAGCCATATTTTTACATAAATACATTTTTGATTAGGTTCATTATCCACGATTTTAATTTGATTTGGGAACAGATAAGATTTTTGACTTGAACTAATTTCTATTATATTGAAGAATCAATATTGAGATCATCGATGTTTGCTGGAGAACCCTTTTGCTATAAATTCATAAACCATATATCCTTGTTTTAATGTGCAGTAGTTCATTTCTGCCCCCATGATTTGGCTGATACCCTGTCAAGCAAGACCAAACTTTCACTTTTATATATAAGTGTTCGGAGGCAGACAACCTGGTATATATTAATTATGCTATTACATATCTAGATTGATTCCAATCTAGTTGAAAAATACATTATATTTTCTTGTAAACTTCTTGATATGTGCCAGGCTGAGTGAAACAGTTTTGAATAGCTAGTTATATTTGGCTGACACAGGGTTTGGAGATGCCAGATAGTTTTTTTTTTTTTTTTTTTTTTTACTCACATCTACCTCGCCTTAGAAGGCTATTGGAGGTTTCTCGGGCCAGGGGGTGAGGGCGGGAGATAAATGCTGAGATAAAAGCCACCCAGCACAGAGACTTGAACCTGTAATTATTTTGTTTCATATTATGATCCTCCGTGGTTGCTAGGCAACACACGTTCAAAGCCATGCGCGCTAACCCACTCAGCCATCCTGCCCCATGGAGACACTTGACATTCAGACCTTGGTGGTCCAGCAAATGATTAACTTTGATTAATGGGGTGGGGATTACTAAGATATAATATGCATCATAGTTATTCCCCCCTAAAGTTATATAAATTAAAATGAAATTAAATGTTCCCGTGAGAAGCCCTACATAACTAATAGTGAATGAAATTACGCACATATATATAAATTATGAGCCTAGTTTTTTGGGTTTTTTTCCAACTTATCCTATGCACTGCAGCCTCTTATTAGGCTTATTGTGCACCATCTACCCTCCTATTAACTTGGGCCTATTGCCTTGGTAAATCTGATTAGAGGTTGATCAGTTCACAAAACTTAGGATCTATAATAAGGTAACTGCCAAAATGATAAAACCGTATCCTGGAACTCTGGACAACTGCATATCACATAATTTGCAGTTTCATCTTTCTTCTTGCTGAATCTGCAAGTTGGTGAGGCCACCAACCCGATATTATGGAAACGTTTATTAACCTGTATACAGTCCTGACATTCTCCTCCGAGTTATCCTGTCCATTGAGAGCAGTGGCGCTGTGCTTCTCTCCTTGCAGAGTCCTTCCAGAAACATCTTAGAGTGTTGTTACTTTCTAGTATCTCTCCATTATTGCCTGTATCTATTGCCAGCCTTTTGTGTAGCTGAGGTTTATTCCACACACCGGCTCAGGTGTAGGGGGTAACTGAGCAGAGCCCCTCCTTGCGAGGCCATCGGCTCTCTCATTGCCTATAATGCCTGAACGAACAGGCAGCCAATGAACTCGAACCTTATTCAGCAGGGAGAGTGTATTGAGATTTCTTTTACATTCCTCTACTAATTTGGACCGAGTCATGTTGCTACCCAAGGCTCCGATAGCTGCTTGACTATCGGTATGGATAGTTATAAGTCTGTCTCTCATCCCTTCCATAATTAGGGTTTGAGCACAGATATTTATCGCCATTACTTCAGCCTGAAAGAATTAAGTATGTTTACCTAGAGAGATAAATATCCCATCCCTGGATTTTTCTATCCTCCATATTGCAGCCCCTGATCCTGATTCTGTCAGGGATCTGTCTGTGTATCAATTGGCTCCATTACATGGTCTGTGTACTTTTGGTGTTGTTGAAGAGTTCTCTAGTTGAAGCTCTCAATTTGCCAAGTTCACTATTCCACCAGGTGACGTTCCTGTTAGATTTGACTGTACACACACTGTCTGTGTAGGATTTTGTTATTGCTAATTGTCATTTGTTATCTAATTGAGTTAGGGCATCGTCTCACTTCTTGTTCGAGTTGGGTGCAACAGAAGCTCCAGTCAGTGAGTTTGTGGTTCCTGTACACCGACTCAAACATATCATGAGCATATCTATAAAATCTGATATATTTGGGATCTGAACACATTTCCTCACAAGAAACAAGCCAATCTTTAATGAGATAATTTGCAAAATTACGCGTTTACAGCCCCTTTATACTGTCCTTGAACAGGTAAGGTTCTTGTATTAAAATAATATCAATATCCTTACATCTTACATACTGCTGAAGGACACCACATGCTACAATGCAGTGAAATAGATTGATCTGCAACAGCCGCAACACCATTACTGCTTTGTCACACCTGGGTGGATGTCGAGAGACCACGCTTGCACCTGTCCTCCCAGTGGAGGTACCTGGATCAGCGGGCGCCTCGTATACATCAGAGGTGCCAACTCCATACGGTCGCCGAGGAGCCATGCCCTCACTAGTCCGCCCAGGGGAGGTACCCGGATCAACAGGCCCCCCGGATCACGCCAAGGAGACATCCCCAGATGGTGGCCGAGGCACCATGCCTTCGCCGGTTCTTGCAATAGGGACACCCAGATCGGCAGGCCTCTCAGTCTCCACCACAGTCATCCCCGCCAGCCAGAGCAGTTTTCTCATTCTCTTGTTGTTTTGAATGGCTTCTTCTTCTCCAGCTAACTGGAGTTTGACCTGGCCAATCCCAAAGGTCAACAGCCAGTTCCTTTCTTCTAGGTGTCTAAGACTAAACTCCGGGATTCTTATCAAGGCAAAGAATCCTTGTCTTTCCTCCTTGACACACAGCAGTGACCATCTGTTCAAATCTGGTATTCTTTTATTCCGTATACATATAAGCCTACAGAAATAGAAATAGTTCTCGTGAGCTTCTCCCCAGGGAAGAAGCCACCGACTCTGACAGGCTTCTTCAGATCCTCAAAGTCACTAGTACGGAGCAAAAAGCCCCCACTAATTTTAAGATTTTTGGTGGTTTCTGACAACCAGTTTCTTTCTGGTGTCCTAATTGTCACAGACCACTACACAACCACTCATCTTGTAATTAAAACCATTGAACTCAGCCTAGGTGCCACCTTCCTCTCTAGCTGATCAACAAAGCCGATCAGCTGCTTCTTAACCTCCTCACTCTGCTCTCAGGTGAGCTGCTCAGCTGAGTATCCAGTGGGGATGGTTGGTACCTTACTACCTCTGGCAACTATAGCGTACGAAATGACATCAGGAGCTCACACTCCTGGCTCTCTTTGCCATAGGCGCATAGGTCTCTTTTCTTTTCTCAGAACTCATTCCAGGAATCGCCTCGCTCCGGTTCTCCAATACTTAAGAAAATCCAGCCGTTGGAGCCGCCTGACTTACGTTATCTGGGAGTCCCGAAGGTTCAGCATCATCCCTGGTCAGAGTCCTCATTTTCTTAAATTTCCTTCTCTGAGCACCGTAGGGCTTCTTCACCTCCTGAGGTTTGGGGGTTCTTTCAATGGTCCCGTCCAAGCTCCGCTCACCCTCCGATGCTACAGAAAGCTCCATCACCTCATTGTTTATTCATCGTCTACCTGCACTCTAGCAGTCGACGGATCCATTTGAGTCCCCGCTAGACGATGCGAGGATGATGAAGAATCCTATCCTCTTATCGAAGCTTACAAAATTCACATTGAAAAAATAAAATAATAATCAGTCTGCCCAGACCGGTTCATCGGGTGTGTATTATTTCGGATATTATAATTTTAACAGCCGAATATAGATCCTCGACGGAAATGTATTTTTCGGAAATAATCGACGCTTTTTCAAATAGATGTGATTGACTTTTGGAAAACTGGATGATACAAGTCAACAAAAATTAGTTCACTATTTCTGAACTTCCATCTAAAACAAACTTTTCTGATTTCTTAGTGCTTAATCGATATTACTTATCGATTAACAGTTGTTTCTTAGAGAAAAATTATAAAATTTTACAAGAATACTTTTTTCACATTGAAGAAATTGTATGTTATTGTTATAAAACTTACAATAACATACAATAACCAGTACAAAACTTCTATTTAAGTATTCGTAATATTTGGACAGTGAGGTAAGATTTATTTTAACCTATGATTCAGTAACACAGATGTTCAGCTAACTCATTGGATCTATATGTTTACTGACTTAAGAACTGTCACAGCGTTTAAGTTGCATGGTATTGAACAATAATTTAAAAGGTCGTGATCAATATATTCTTATCTGTTTTTAAATAACATTTGGAACAATTTTTATTAAATTTTACATTGTACCTTACCTTTCTAAATTCAATATTAGCCTAACTCATTTCTTTGTTACTGGTACAGGCTGTAGATAAATTTATAGTCATTGTTAGACTATGCCTACTGTCACTAATAGGGGCACTTCATCTGATGCTGGTCCAGTCACAATGGAGGATGTAGAAAAGGAAGCGAAAACCCTTATCGAAAAGATTGTCAAAGATGTTGGGAAAGCATCAGCTTCGAAACAACTTATTTTTGGTTGTACCTCAGGATGGTGAGTGTTTATTGTATAGTTTTCAATTATCTTATCTTGATAAAAGTAAGTGATCAGTTGTTTTTTTTAGTCCTCTTAATTATGCTGATTGATAACATCGTGAAACTAAGGATTATGAATTTTTTTTTCTTACTAATGAACAATGCTTAAGAAATATTAAGAGGACTAATTTCCCATAATCTCAAATGTTATTTTTGATTTTTTTTTATGAGAAATACTAAAACAGATAATGATCATGTAATGCATGATATTTGGTGATAGTACTTGTAAAATTGTACACAACAGATATTGGCATCAAAGTTTTTTGACTTTATGAATTATTAATACCCTATCTGATTTTACATTCATTGAGTTGATAAATGCATTTTTCATCTCAACACAACTTACTTGTTCTTTATGACCATTAAAATAGGTACTGATAAAGTGATAAATAAAGATTTAAATTGTTAATATCTCACAATAAAATTAAACATCTTTATTAACATTTTTTTTCTGTAAACCATCTTATACTCATTATATGTATAACAACATCGAAGTGAAAACTTGATGAGGTCACAAAATCAAAACTTTATGAAAATTGGAAATCCTGCTAAGCAAGCATATCTTTTTATACCAAGTATCCAAGAATGTACACCAATTATAATTATAATGTTTTACATGTATTCTGTTCTGAATAAAGTTGTCAATCTATAATATCTTCGTAAAAGAAGATCATTATTATGAGGTTCACAACTTTAGAGAGATAAATATAAGAATAAAATAGCTGCAATTTTTTTATACAGATAAGTGTAAATAATAATTTTACAATGTTATAACTCATTTACGTTTTTATTTTCCAGGTTGACTGGATATTTGATGATGAAAGTAGGGAAAATGGCAGCAGTAGCACTTGGAGGTGGAATAATACTACTTCAGGTTGCGAACCACAATGGTTTCATTAAAGTAAATTGGGACCGACTTTATAAAAAGGCGAATGAAGTAGGAGACCAATTGGAGACCACTGCGACTAGCAAGGGACCCAAGTTGATGGACAAGGTTAGAAATATTATTTTTATTTAAGGAAGTTGGTATGGATGGCATTTAAAGAATAAAATGTAAAAGGGTTGACCATTTTTGGACTACTGTCCTGACTTATCAAATGGTCAGTCATATTTATGATTTCATTATTTTGTTTCTCAGGTTAGCAAGTTTTCAGTTTCTTTCACGTCTGTATAGTTTTAATGGGATAGAAAATCTGGCACCTTATTAGAATTAATACCCTCCTTATGTCTTGATTTAAAAAGTGCCATATCTATAACAGAATATACCTGATTTACTATTCTTTAAAATAAGATCAGGAATTTCAATTTAATTCCTAGTTTTTGTTGTAATTAAATGTTCATCTAGTCATTGGATTTGTGGAAGGTGAATTATTTCTTTCTTTTTCCTGTTATTTTTTTGTATCTTGTTTCACTGCTACCATATTCTTACTAATGAGTTATATATAAATTCTGTGATTTAATATTCCTTAATTATATTAAAGTGGTATGGATATATTCTCTCACAGTCGCCTTAACTATATACAATCAGCGATAGTTTTTAATATCTGTTTCTGAGATCATTGCATTTCTAATTCCTCTTGTACATCTCAAGTAAAATCTTTTGGTATAGCCTTCTATTGAAAATAAGTTAGCTGTTCCATGTTTTTTTTTCCTTAAAGCCTTAAAGGTATATAATTTTGTCGGAATACCATTCGGATGGCAGGAATATCTTTTCCTGCAAAACCAAGTTTAGAGTTACAATATAGTTCACAATGTACCCTTCAATTTCATGAAAAATATTTTCAATATTAGTGATTAGAAGCTTCCTAAATTTAACCAAATCAATGATGCCATTATTTGCCATGTTGAAGACCTGAACAACTTTCTTTTTTACTATTGTATTAATCACTGTATGAATTGTTTCTTACTATCTTTATCCTTAGATCAGTTAAGACAGTTTAATGTTTTGAAATGATTACTTTGTATGAATTTTATTTTATATTATTTTGGAAACTTAAATTTTATGAAATAAATGAGTATTACTGACTAATGTTATTTTGAAAATTATTAAGATGAATAAAAAAATTTCTCTTCGCACACTAAACAAATTTTTATTTACCTGGCAATCAGGTATTAAAAAGAATAATAAATTTAATTGGGCATTAAATAAGTACTATAGAGTAATTCGAGTTTGTGAAATGTAAATGTATATAAGAATTGCCAAGTTGTTAAAGCTTCATTTTTTTTTTTTTTATTTATATCAATGTATTAAATACTGATCATTGATAATACTTAATCATATATTATCATTCCTGTTGTGGTATTACCTGATTTTATCATTACCTAACAAGAAAATGAAGTGCAAAGTAATTGAAATCGTGCAAGTTATTTAGTAGGAATTCTTTTAGTTCTTAGCATAATATTTTGAAAATATTAACTTCTTACTCTTCTCCTTTTAAATGTTATCTATGTTTGTTTTTGCACTGATCATTATCCTTTTATTTTTTTCCAAATGCATTATTCAGTATTTGGGAATTTTTTTTAATTAAATAAATTTTTCGTAATTAAGTAAATAGACTGGATAAATTTTTTAAATTTAATTATATTACTAAAATAAATTATACAATTTTATTCAATGTCCAATCACTATCAAATATTTTCTCCAAGATGAGACAGTAGTTGTTTGAAAATAACATTTAACACTTATTGGCCATGTTAAAAATAGACAGGACTGTGACTGTATTGATTGTCCATGTGTTTTTATTTTCTATAGCTTGGTTGATTTGAATCATAAATCTATACTTTTATATTACTGATTTTTATGTTCAAAAAAAAAAAAAAAAGTGTTGTCAAAGGAATTTATTTTCCTCTTGTTTGATATTATCTCTTTTGTTGAAAAAAATTACTTTAAAAAACTCATTTGATGACTACAAATATTTTAACTGACTGTAATTATTAAAAATAAAAAGAAATAACGTTTTCTGCTTTAGATATATACTAGTGGTTTTGACTCATTGGTATTTTTTTCTTAATTTTGACTGTCTGTTCTTATTTTATTGCCTTAATCAGGTTTTTTGAACATCTATGCTATGTGAAATTAATTCATTTATTTTGAAAAAGCTATTAGGAACTTTGAGGACTTTGATTGTAGAATTATAGTTACAATTATTATGATTATTTGAAATGTTATAGGTCTTACAGTTTGCTTCCAATTAGTGAAAAAAAAAAAATCTATGTATAAAGACCTAGATAAGGCTAATTCTGTTTTAGGCTTGACAATTACTGTTTTGCTGTGTTTTATTTATGTAACCTTATGCAAATCTGCTAAATCCATACCAAATACTTAAGAACTAAGGAGAGGCCATATAAAATCCACACAAATTTACTCCTCCACATACTTTATTTTTACTTCTATATTGGGAGTAAAAATCAAGCATTTAAGTAAATGTATCCATACAAGTAAAAATAATTATTACAATAAATATTTCAGTGCACTGCTAACACAAATCTATCTCCCCCCCCCTCACCAAGTTGATAGTATAATAATTAACACATTTAGCTTTTGTATGAGTTTCATTCTTAAATTTTATCAAATATTGTTTTAATATCACTGAATACTTCTTCCTTTGGTTTTCCAGCATCCATAGTTTTCACCATATTGAGTGTCCTATAATATTCCACAATTGGGAGCGAGTCATTGTAAAATGTTTGAATTCTCTTTTTCAAAGTCTCTTCATTGTCATCAGAGCGACCACTGCCCTGGGCACCCCTTAGTAAACAACGGTCAATACAGACTTTCTCATTGCAATCCAGAAATAGGACGAAAAGCAGTTCTACTTTATCTTCCATTTCTCTCTTCCATCCTTCCAGGTTGTCCTTATTCCGAGGGAAACCATCAATCAGAAACTTGTTGGTCTGAGCATTTTTCATCGCGATTTCTATCAACTTACACGTAATTTCGACTGGTACAATAGTACCATTTCTAATGTGGGTTTCGATAAGTTCCCCATATTGTGAACCAGCCCTCTGCCTCTCGTCTCTCAACAGATCTCCAGCAGACAAATGCACGAAACCATATTCTTTGACAATGTTAGCACACTGAGTTCCTTTACCCGCACCCGGGCCTCCGAGAACAAAGACAACTTTCGGTTTCACTACCTGAGACATTTTCGTGAGTAGAGTAACACTACCGTTAATTATACTGTTTATCATGCAACAGGCGAATATGAAACTAATAAGATATTCGCCAGACTAACATCGGTACCACCACTTCGTTGTCGTGTGACTTGGGAACCTTCTACGTAAGGTTATCGATTTACTTCAACTGAGCGCTGCCAACCAAACCACTGCTAAAATTTCGTAATTCATCCCCCCTTTCTTATTTATCTGATTATTGAAATTTGTATTTTACGAACATAAATTTTAATAAATGGGAATGTGTATGAAATTGCCATGTAATTTATCAAGGTATCTTTTTTAGTTTAAAAAACTTTGAATTTTTTTTCTAAATTTTTCATAAGTTTTAAAACACCCTCGTACCCGTTCTGTGGTATTTACTTGAATACTTTTTTTTTTATTTTATATCAATTTATTATAATAATAGATGAGGCATAGAAAGTACCTCGAAACGTTGTTATAATCAAGTTTTATACATGTTATAATAAATAAATGTATAAAGAAAGAGAAGAGATTGTTCCAACTACTACATTCATAATTTTTTTATTTTATATCGATTATAAATTTTTATTTTGGAAAATTTTCCTCATCTATTATAACTTCAGGGATACATTTGCCATAGTTTCATTCATTGTTTTCTCCAGTTTCTTTGAAAGTTTTTTATATTTTTAATAATCAGTTTTACACGTCCATGTAAATAAAAATTGTTCTGAATATTTAGTTTCATCAACTATATTTGTGATCTCAGTATTATCTTTTGTAATTTGAATCCGACAATTCCCTGAAAAAACAAATGATTTTGGACTGAATCTTAAACAACTCTGAGATTAATTTTAAAATATCATAAACGCCTTATTGATGTTTGGATTGTGCATAGGGCACCCGATTATGTGCGACCAAATTCTTAAAAAGGGATTAAAAATAAACCCCATCCGTTTATTTATTTTAGACACTTTTTTTTTTTTTTTTTTAAACATTGCTTCCAGTAAGTCGATTTAATAAAAGAAATTGCTGTAATATCCCCGAAACTCGCCTGAATTCCGTTATTTTAGTTTCACACAACTTTTCGTTTTTTTCACCTGCTTATGTGTGTCAGTTATAAAAGCAAATAGCAGTAATTGTTGAGAACTGTTTTGTAAACTTTGAAAGAAATGACCTTGTGTTTAAGGCAATTATTTTGCCCATGATCCACATGTGGAACGTGCCAAGCCGAGAAGTATTCACTTCTTGTACATTGTATGAATATCGGTGTTAATTTTATTCTTATTTTTGTCCATTGAACAAATTCATATTAATTAAATATATTGGTAATACTTAGCTATTGTTAATAAAATACTGTAATATCCCTTATTAAACTATTCTTTTTCGCCCTATCGGTTTGGTCCCTGGTCGCTTATTTTTTTATTCTTCTTTTATCTGCCTTCAAAATTTACAAGAACGTGACTATCCACAATTAATAAATGGTATATGCATATTATTATGATAACAATTGTTCATAAATAAATGTTTATGTGTATTTAAAATAAATCCACCTAAATATTACGATTTTATACGTTCAATATATGTATAAAGATTGAAAATTTAAAATAAGATCATTTTCTTGATTTTTATATTAAAATTTTCAAAAGAATATCTCTAAATATCTAGCAAAGCTATAAAACCTTTAATGCCTTTTATCTCAACTTTTTTGTTTGAAGAGCCATTTTCCACGCATGGAAAAAGAAAGAAAAAAGATATAGAAATAGAAATTAATATAACTATGCGCTCGTCCTTGTAGAAAAATCTTTTTGAGTGAATATTTTAAAAAAATAATTAATGCAAATGAGAAGACCTCTTTAATTAGAGATAAAAGTGTACTGACGCATGAAACATAAATTTGTTGTTGGCTCGTATATTATAAAAAAAAAAAAAAAAAAAAAAAAATGCCTAATCATAATGAGTTTCTTACTGGTCCCTAAGTGGTATTTCAGAGTTCCAAAGCTGACGCAAGACATTGAATCATGTATATGAGTCAGCTCTATCTTTTTCGAGATGTGTGCTATCCGACAGGCATTACGAAAACTCAGGAATATTGCTTTTTTTTATTGTTTTTTATGTTAATGTGCAGTTCAGATCCTTCTCTCAACTACCAAAAGCCGGTCAAATTTGATCTACAGTATGGCATAGGTATTTTGGTAGCGTAATTAAACGTCAGACTAAAAACGTAAGTATTTTCGTTTAATAAAACTCGGGATTATAAGTAACAAAATCACATTTTTCTTCGTGTTTTTTTTTTAATTTAACAGAGATTCTTCTGGGTTACAAAAGGGCGCTTCTAGTCTAGATTTTTTTAAGTTGGGAAGCCTAAAAATAGTTGAATCTATGGGAACTTTTTGTAGATGTGGTATTTATTATAATATTTTTTAATAATAGAAATGATGCGTTAATTGCCCTGATATGACCGTAGAGAAGTCTTGAAATGTTTGACGAAGCTACGATTGTTGTCCTAAATTTTGTCTATCCGGGTTTTATTAGGATAGGGATCTTTAGCGAGTAGCTGACATCGCACTGGCCCAGGACGACCATTTTACGTCCCCTCCGTAGAACGCTATAATTTACATCCTTTTAAAAAATCCCTGGGATCACCCGTAGCGGGGAGGCTAGCATAACAGCCTCCTATGCCAAAGGTCACGGGTTCAAACCCTATTTATGGATTTTTATAGGACCGTATTTATGGATAGAATTTCAATTTTTTAAAAATAATTATTCGCGTTTTTTGGTTAAAACCCTAATAAAATTTTTCCCAATCTTTAAAAATAGCAGAGTTATTGATTGAATTAAATCACTTTTAATCGACCATTATTTTAAAACAAAAAAACCTGTACCATTACAACCCATCTTCGGGACAAAACCCATCATAATCATTACACATTGTGGATGTAATTAGTTGACCGTTGAGAATTACTGGAAGGAATTAGTCCGGGTGGCGGTCATTAAATGAAACAACTAAATAGTTTCAACTATATATTGTTTGCCAACGTTTCGACCTCCTTTGTGTGTCATCATCAGGGCTAAAAAGATACAAAAGAATACAATTTCAATGACATTACATACAATATTACATAACCTATTTAGGTAGAGAACGTCGGTATTAAAATATACCAGAAGAACTGTATATGTAAAAAAAACTAAAATACAAAATAAATACAATGACTATAGTACAATAATGAAAGTGTTATACAGAAAAAAAATGATGATGACTCACAATGATGATGACAAAAATGACGATGACCCACAAAGGGGGTCGAAATGTTGGCAAACAATAAATAGTTGAAACTATTTAGTTGTTTCATTTAATGACCGCCACCCGGACTAATTCCTTCCATAATCCTTACTGTTCACAGGACAACGGCCGATTTCGAACCTTGTCTTTCCAGCTGATTTACTAAAATAATTATTTTTTGACGATTAGAATGATATAGCCCTAGGATTTTTTAATGGGAGTAGAAAATTCTTAGTTATGCCGTCCTTCGGAGGGGACGTTAAAAGGTGGTCCCTGAGCCTGTGCGATTTCAGGTACTCGTTTAAGATCCCTATCCTAATAAAACATGGATAGGACTCCCACTGTAGCATCGTCCGATTAGCCACAGTAGCATAAAGTAACGTTAAATAAATAAACAAACAAACAATCCCAGGGCCAACAGCCGGGTTTGAATTCGTAACCTTGGGTATTGAAAGCTATTATCTCAGCCACTGCACCAGTATTTTACCTTGCAGCAGTTCTCCGTAGGACATTATCCATTGATAATTATTTTATTTCTGCACCTTTTCTTATGTATACACGAAATATAAAAACTGTTACCCCTTTTTTTTTTTTTTAACAAAGCGTGTTTTAATCATCGACTGCGTTGTGCTGCGACTTTTATCAGTTGCCCAACTGTATGCACGCATATAATTTGACTATCGTAGTTAAAAAAAAACATTTGTTTTCTAGTGGACAACTATGATTCTGTAGAATCATCAAACCTCGAAATTGTTTTTTTCGTGTTTCTCCTTTATTTCTCCCTTCGGATCCGCCACTGCAATAAAATGCGAAATCATGATGACATGATAGTGTTTTATTTGCTCTCAACAAGAAACACTTAAGAATCGTCCAATATTTAAAATTAAACTAGATAAAATTAATTTAAAAGGCGATACAGTTATTAGCGCTATCAGTTGCCACGTTTCATTTGATATAACTAATGAATTGGAAGCATTATCTATTCTTTATTCTAATTAATCTATTCGATTTTGTCATTATACGCCTGCAGCTGAACTTATGTAATGTTTTGCTTGATTATTTATTATTTAATGAATAGAATAAAAATGCATTAACGCGCCGAATTTAGATTTTCATTTAAAAAAAAAAAAAAATATATATATATAAAAAAGTCAAATAGTTTAAGAGAACTTAAAATTCATTGATACGGAAATATTGAAGATCAAATCATTTTTCATTTAACTCGCTTCAATAGAACACATTTCCCAACTTATGATCCCAAGAAAAAATAAATTTTTTTTTATTTTTATTATATTTTATTGAAATTTACAACTGTATAGGAATACATCAAGTAAATGCTGATTAAAGATAGTGTACATGAAAAACCTGAAGAGAAACTGCCCATTGGTAGACTTCTTTTCAGACGTCTCGGAGGATTGTCGGGAATTGAAGAGGATGCAAGGATTGAAACTAGTGGGTTAGAGTGGGATTGGAGTTTGTCATAGAAGGATTGATACCTGGTTCGGGCCAAATCAGCTACAAAGGGAATATTAAGGTCTTTATGGATAAGCTTATTCTTGAATAAATAAGGAGCGTTTAGGATTTTTCTAAGGATTTTGGATTGTAAGGATTGGATACGGCAAGAATTTGATGGTTTAGTGGAGCCCCATAGCTCAACTCCGTAAGCCCAGATAGGTCTTATGATGGTCATGTAGATGAGTCTTTTGTAGTTAAGTGAAAGTTTAGAGCGTTTGTCTAGTAAGTGTTGAAGTGACCGAAAGCGGCGAGCAGTTTCTAGTCATTTCAGTCTAGTTTGCGGATTCCATGTTAAACGTTTGTCAAGTAGAAGCCCTAGGTAGCGGATCTGTTCAACTGGAACGAGCGGAATGTTATTAAAGGATACTGTAGGGCAGGATTTCATACGTTTACGACGTAAGGTGAAGGTAATTTGGTGGGATTTGTTGGAATTTATTTTAATTCTCCAATTCTGACACCATATCTCAAGGTCTCTGATGTGGGATTGGAGATTTTGAGAGGCAACAGTGGGATCATTATTGACTGATAATACACAAGTGTCATCTGCATAAGTAGAAAGGAAAGTATTAGGATGTGATGGGATATCATCAGCTGTATAAACTGTATAAAGAATGGGTCCTAGGATACTGCCTTGAGGAA
Organism: Piezodorus guildinii; assembly: GCA_023052935.1. Taxonomy (NCBI): domain Eukaryota; kingdom Metazoa; phylum Arthropoda; class Insecta; order Hemiptera; family Pentatomidae; genus Piezodorus; species Piezodorus guildinii. Next base: position 114,359,250 of record CM041297.1, read on the forward strand.
CACCAGCAGATTGGGTAAAAATGGGTGAATAGGAACTATTGTTATTGATTCTGAAGGATCTGTCAGAAAGGTAGGACTGGATAATGAGGAAGTACGTAGGAGGAAGGAATTTACGTAGTTAGTAAAGCAATCCCGAGTGCCAGACTCGGTCAAAGGCCTGTTCCACGTCGAGAAAAACTCCTGTGCAGTACAATACGCGCTCCAATACAGACGAGACAACATCCACCACACGATGGCATTGCTGGATAGTGGAGTGGGATGTTCAGAATCCAAACTTAAATAAAAATTAAAAAAATAAATAAATAAATAAAATACGGTTAACTGATTTGTAAACATGTTTGTTTAACTGACCCATCTAAATGTTACTGCTCCAAAACGATCTTATGTTACTTTGATGGATGTTGGGTAATAATAAAATAAATAAAGTTCGAAATAAAAAGTTATTTTAATTAAATAAAAAACGGTAGGAAACAAAATTAAAATGATGAAAAATGAGAAATAAAAAATAAGCTTCTTTAGAATAAATTAAATTAAAAAAAAAATGTTTTTTAAATCCACACACACAAAATTTTTAAAGATCCTACCACAAAACAACAAGGTACATACGATGCACACAATGCAGGTAATTGGTTGGTTACCTCAGTGTTGCAGGTAAAAAATTAATATTAATAATTAAATTACTTTCCACCTGGCAACACTGAGGGACCTGAAAAACCGTCGTGTAACCTCCGTGTTGTGATTGACCGTGCAACCGTTACATTACTATTCGAACTTTTTTCGTCTATAACTTTCAGCCTAAACTATTTTTTATTAAAAAAAATAACTACTAATTGATTACAAAATGGTCCATTGTTTACGGATACGGTATAACAATTTTTGTTTTATTATTTTCAATAATGAACCTTTGTAATCAACCAAAGAAAAAAATTACCCCCCGCCCTCTAAATTTGAGGGCTTACGTTTCAAGATGCGTAAAATCCGAATAAAGAATTTTCTAAAAAAATCATTTCTACTAATTAATTTTAAAAAATACTAAAAATTGTTTTTGCTCTATAAAAATCATTGAAATTTGCTCAGAACTATCAGAGACATAGCGTTTTAAAATCAGTAGTGATATGCCACTATCCTTTGACTTATTGCTATTCATATTACTTAATTGCCTATCAACATCTAAATAAATAGTTATACCCTAATATTGTTATTTGGAAATAATAAACCATTGTGTAATAATTTGCAGCGTTTTTATAGCTGTGCAGGCAATTGACTAATATTTACAGCAATAAATTAATCAAAGAGATTAAGAAAGACGAACGGCAACACTGTCAATTGATATTCAAGAAAAATGGCCTACCACGACTACTTAGTTAAAAACGCTATATCCTGCTATTTCTTAACCGATTTAAGTTTTTATTTTATTTATTATTTTTTTTAGGTAATTTAATTTACATATTGATATTTTGTATAAGAGAAAATGTTTTAGTATTCATTGATTCGTACGGCGGACGTCGGTTTTTTTTTTTTTTTTTTTTTTTTTTTTTTTTTTTTTTTTTTTTTTTTATTACATAGGGGGAGATGGAAATATATTTTTTTTCTTGGTATATTAGAAAGGTTCATTATTGAAAATAATAAACCAAAAAGTAAAAAAATATATATAACGATGTTAATGTAGAGTTCTGCAGAAGAACGGGATTGGACACAAAGGTGACTAACGACATAAGCTAAGCTGCAGTACCCCATTTGCATGTTTGATTTTTCACGGAGTTAAAATATCTTTATATCCCAGTTAACCTCGCGTCAATTTTCAAATTCGCTTGTAATGAGCTCAGAATTACGCCGACTATAAATAAAAGTTTTTTTTTACTTTCACTTACCTATATATGAAACATTTAGTAAGGGATAGTGTTGCGATCGCGAAAATTTTCGAATTCCAGTTTTCAATAGAAATACACGTTTTAGGGTCCCCTGAATCCAAATACCCAAGTCCCGAAAAAAGATCTGTGTGTTTGTGTGTGTGTGGTAACTCCAGCGCGTAAACAAAAAGTCCTCTCAAACTGAAATTTCATTTTGAAGACAAATATTCGACCGAGACGTTACAAAACTTTTTTTCCCATCAAAATAAGCTCACCAGAAGAGCCACTTTATACCATGCATTTTGCACCTTTTTACGATTTCCTCAAAAACGGCTCTAACGATTTTGATTATACTTACTATATCTATGTAAAATTTAATGGCCTTTCATACCATGCAGGTTTCATTCAGATTGAAATAGTCTGACAGTGCTTAAATGCCGATATTTTAAATTTTCTTCCTCTAAACTATAAATTTTGTACATTCCAAAAGATTAACCATATCATATTAGTGACATTGATGAAGGACGGCTAAATATACAAGTTGGACGAATTTGATGACCAATTAAAGGATAAAAGAGCAAAACTATTGTTTAATGCAATTTTTGTCTTTTTGAAAATAAGAACAGTTATATACATGTATAATATACCGCTGGAAAGCTAAAGATTTTAGAAAAAAACATTATCTTATACACAAGCTTGTGAAAGTTAATAGAGAGTGATGAAAATGCGATAAAGCTAACTGATTGTTTTACATAATAATATAATCAATTTTTTAATAAAACACATGTTTCTATAGAAATTCAATTTAATTAATTCTTTATTATTTTCACTCATTTTTCTCTATATCTCTATTTGAAAGTTCTTTAATAGATTATAACAACGGAGGTAAGTGAAAGTCGTGTGTTGGTTCCACCAGATTTTTTTTTTCTAATAAATTTGTTAATGCATTGGGATTCTCCGCCAAGGTCGAAGCCTCATTGCGTTCTATCGGCTTCACCGTTCAGAAGAAGCGAAACCGGATCTTAGATTATTAACTTTAGAAGTGAAATTCCATGATGCTGTTCGTGGTACTGGAATAGGTTGGGGAAGGGGTACTAGCTCATCTACTGGCCTTTTTTGTCAACCCCCGGCGATAACGAGGTCGTCGCCCCGTTCCAACTAGTAAAGTTTCATTTATTCCCCCTGGATTGAACATGAATACAGTTGCAAACCGAACCCACAACGTTCCATGACCATCTAATACCCCAAATCGTTCAGCCTACAATCCCTTTATGACTAAGCAAACTCCTTTCTTGTTTGGAATGTCTTCAGGAAGTGGATAAGGTTCATCAGAAAGTCTGTGGTCGTGGGTGTCATCAGGAACTCTGTTGGCGTCCTTGTTGAACTTGTCTGATAAGTAGTTGTTATTCACGGCCATATAGTTGTCTGCTGATCTGTACTGTAGCATGCTAATGTGGGTAGACATGGCTTAGGGAGAAGTTAAAATGATAAGTTGCTAAATACGATCAGCATTCTAAAGATGCTTGAAAGTTGTCCGTTATTTTAAGTTTTTTTCAGCACCAAATTCTTTTACATTCTTTTATTTGATTACTTTTGAAAAACAAGAAAATTTTACTGAGGATGTATAGTCTACTGTAGAAGCTATTATAGGTGGAATAATCAGGAGTCATTATTTTTCCAAATATTTTAATTTTGCCGAAGTTTCGGCTCAAGCTTGTGAGCCATCATCAGGGCTACAAACATCAGAACAAAAGAGATACATATTAATGTGATAATGAAAATTTTTTGAATGAAGTGACAATGATAACATTTAAAATAAAACAGAAAATATACCAATATACTTAAATATTATAACTACAAATAATGATAATATGATGATGATAAGCAAAAAAACATAACTTTAGGCTTAATATAGAAGTAAACAATTATATATTAACGTACCATTACTGAGCCATGTCCAAGCATAAACTGAGGGAAACCGAAAACATAAGGAGTATGGCGGGAGGGGAGGGATTCATGTAAAAACTCCTGACTTTTTTTTTTATATATATACCTCATGGATCTTTTACCTCAGATTCTAGTGTTTATAATTTTCTGTAAAAAATGTTGAGCCTTATTTTATATATTTTTTTTTGTTTTACCATTGTATAATTTAAAAAAACAAAAAAACACAAGCTGTAGTATTTATATTTAGAGAGGAAAACCGTCAGAGGTTTTTACATGCACCCCTTGCCATACCACCCATGTTTTCGGTTTTCCCTAGTTTATGCTTGGACATGGCTCAGTAATGGTACGTTTATATATTATTTTTTACTTCTATATTAAAGTCTAAAGTTTTGTTTTTATGCTTATCATCATCATATTATCATTATTTGTATCTATAATATTTAAGTATATTGGTATATTTTCTGTTTTATTTTAAATGTTATCATTGTCACTTCATTCAAAAAATTTTCATTATCACATTAATATGTATCTCTTTTGTTCTGATATTTGTAGCCCTGATGATGGTTCACAAGCTTGAGCCGAAACGGCTGCAAAATTAAAATATTTAGAAAAAGACTGACTCCTCTGATTAATTAGCTTGTTATCGGCCAATTGTTCAGATTTTGAACTAATTATAAACAGTTGGGTAATAATCTGCTACACTACAGTTCAATAGTTATAAAGGTATTAACAAACTTTCAATGAAATTTTGAATGAAATAATTATGGAATAAATGAAATATTTGAAATTCCTTGAAGTAGGGAAATTTTGAAAAATACTCTGCTTCAGATTCTATTGAACAAGAAAAGAGAAAATCCCTGCTTGAACAATGGGGGGATACCTAGGTATTAAATTTTACAACTAGATATTAAAATAACTCCCTTTCCTATTGATTATTAATTATTTCCACGTTATAAGTAAACTCATTGAAATGTTTATATGACATTCTTCTGCCATAATTCATAGTTTATCTAATACCACATTACCATCACAGATTTCATGTATAATTTTGTTTAAGATTTTTTTATTTGCTTTGATGAATAATTTACATTCATTCTACTCATCTCATAGATGTTTTAAAGCATGTGGAATATCATAATAATAAGTAATTGTATGTATAGAACTTTTCCAATGATTTGTGAATAATTATTTATATATTATTGTTTGACTACTTAAGTAATTACTAACCATATCATTTAGCATGGAAATATTTAGTAGAAAGTTCAAAAATCAATCGTTTACTTTCAGGTGAAACGATTCGCACAAGAAAACACTTACATGGCCGCTGGTTACGCTGGTGGTTTTCTTATTGGAATGGCATCATCTTAAGATGTTTTTTTACAATAGTTGATGTTAATATGAGATAATTGTATTTTTGTTTTATAGTAGTTGTATATCTTTTTTTTTACTTTCAACATATTTATGTAAATTCATAAAAATAAATAAACTAATCAAAACATGTCTGAAAACTTATTCCAAGGCTATATAAGTGAGTTCTTGGTCATCATTAATACAAGTATATAGAAGTATATTGAAAGTTTATTTATTATTATTATTTAGGTGGAACGGTACGTTGATAGAAAAATAGAGAAGGTGGAGAAGATCATCAAGAAGAAAGAAGTCAAAGCCAAAAAGTGGTATCATACGAGAGTACTTAACGATCCTAATTATTTCGTATTTGAGGAAATACATATTTTTATGGCATCATTTATTGTTGGTATGGCTAGTGGAATGGTGTTCGGGCGTCTTCTTTAATTTCATTAGTTTTCTAGTTTTATATGGCATTTCTAGTATTTTAAAAGCTTTAATTGGTTATAAACCCTTGAATCTATTTCAAAATTTAAAAGAAAATTAAAATTCCTTATGTGTGCTAGTCCTTAACCCAAGTAATTCTTTAAGATAAGTATTTATTCCATTAAAAATTCTACTTTTAATTACTTATACTTCCTTTAACTATGTTTTATTTATAATGAGGATAATCTTAATTTTTTTTTTTTTATAATTGTATTTTGAAATTAGTTAATACAATGATATTTAAATATTGAAGAGTAATTGAGATTATTATCAAAATTGTAAGTATCTGTTAAGATAATTATAGAAATAAAAGATGTTTTAATCTCTATATCACTTATGTCTCATAATATCCTTTTATTTAAGATGAGTTTTTTTTTTTTTTTAATAATCTTCTGGGTAAGCCATTGTTTTATATTCAACATGATCTCTATAATTTTATATTCTATATTGAATCATACAATGGCTCCTATCCATGGTTCATGACCAGAAGAAAAAAAAAATAGTGATACTCAAAATACTTTTTTTATGTTGTATTTTTTCCTCTCTACTGCAATGTGGATTCATTGTTCTTTGTCACAATAATTATTAAATGAGTAGCCCTAAATATAAGAATTTTACTGAATTAAAAAAAAAAATCTTAATAATCACCCTTAATATTCTGTTGTTTTATTTAGCATCCATTCTCTCATGATTGTAACATTTATTCAATCAACCAATTCACTAATTTTTTTTTTTCAATAAAACTTGGAAAGAGGAGTTATGTGAAGTAATAGTCTAATTAGGGTGGATATAAATATTACTTTGCTTAAAGTCATAATCTTTTCTATAGTTTATAAAAATATTTAACGAACCCAACATCATTATTAAGCCATGAGTGACTAAAAGCACTGCTCTAGGATGAGAGATTTAAAAGAATTTAGTCTGTAAGAATATGTCTAATTGATGCCTTAATAACCCTAAAGAGACTGATAACAAGTTAAATACTTACAAACAAGTTGGTTTTTAGGTATAATTGTTTAACACGAATGGTCCACTGTAATGTTTACCCTATGAAGGATTATAGGGACTCATTTAATAAGTATTATATTATAAAAGGTAGATTTTGACCCAAAAATGATGGTCATCATCAATGCATTTTGATTCTGATAGAATCTTAATTATTATTTCTAAAATAATTCTTCAGTTAAGACTGAAAATAATGAATTTTATGGTTTTATTCATGTATAGGTAAAAAACAAAAATTTATATATAAACATTATATTTCACTCATTTATAACAGGCTTTCAGTATTATTGAAACTTTTTAGTAATCCCTATAAAATGCCCATTCGTGTCCTGAGTCCTGCGTGGTAAAAAATATAAACCCTAAGATTTTACCGTCATTTGTTATGAACAAATCCAATACATCCCTCTTAATTATAACTGACATCAAATAACAGTGATTGTATCATAAACTAAGTAAAAAATAAATAATAAAACATAATTATTTACATAAAAAATAAATTTTTATTAAAATAATAAATTTCAACAATGAACAAGATATAAGAGGAATAAAAAGAAGCATATTTACATTTATCAAGAATTATTTACATTTACATTATTTACAACTAAATACAAGATACATATATAAATAAAATATACTTAAACTGTTAAAAAGAGTTGAGACATTGCATCAAGATGTTTCTTAATTTGAGTCTCAATTGAGTATCAGCAGCTTCACAATAAATATGGGTCGATTTGTCTTCTACTTGAATTAGTGTATCTTCTTCTTGCTAAAACATTTATAACATGAGATAAATCATCTAATAAGAAATATTTTCAAGGGTTACTAGAACATCTGTGAATAAAACTAGCCAATCACCACACTTCCTATTTAGGGGAAAATAAAAAAAAATAAAAAAAGATTTTCCTAGTAGGTCATAGCTAGTAATACCTGTAACTAAAGGAAATGTAGGCTTTGACGCAGTAAGGATTCTTCCAGATTCTTAATACAATTAAAGGATAGCCCTAAATGTAAGTATGAATTATTTAGCACGGCAAATACTTGAGCAACGCATACAACAGAGAATAAAAAGTTGCTAAAAAGCATAACAACCTTCTATGCCCAAGGTCGCAATACAACCTAGATATGCAAAATTCAGGACTCCCACAGTAGCATCATCCGATTAGCCACAACAGCATAAAGTGACACATTAAATGAATAAACAAAAATAAGTTGCTAAAGCATCAGGTAATCCATATTTTAATAAAAAACAAATACTTTGGACTCAATCTGTAGTTTCTTTTTAAAAATAATTTATTTACACTCTACTGCCATATGGGTTTATACCATCAAAAACATAATAAAATTAATTATTCGGAAGGAACATATATTAATGATTAATAAATGGTTCTTAGTTCTCCCTCAAAACTTTATTTTACACCAGTAATAATTAGGAGTCAATGTTTCGGGGGGTTTTCCCCACCTTCAGGACTCACTGACAGCAATATATCAGTTATGTAGATATCGTTTTTTTTTTTTTTTTTTTTTATCTTTTAATTTTGTCAATAATAAATTAATTAAAAACTCATTCGATTTTTACTTTCACTTACCTATATATGAAATATATAGTAAGGAAAAGTATTGCGATTGTGAAAATTTTCAAATTCCAGTTTTCAACGGAAATACACGTTTTAGGGTCTCCGGAGTCCCAATGACCAAGTCCCGCAAAAAGGTCTGTGAATGTGTGTGTGTGTGTATGTGTGATAACCCCCTGAGCGTAAACGAAAAGTCTTATGAAACTGAAATTTCATATTTAAGACAAATATACGCATGAGATGTTACAAAAACTTTTTCATGAAAATCAGCTGACCGGAAGATGTACTTTATATCATGCATTTTGTACCTTTTTACGATTTTCTCAAAAACTGCTTTAACGATTTTGATTAAACTCTCTATATCCATGCAAAATTTAATGGGCTTTAATATCATGTAGGTTTCATTCTGATTGAAATAGTATGACAGGGCTTAAATGGCGATATTTTAAATTTTCTTCCTCTAATGTACCTTTAATTCTGTAGATGCTATAAAAATAACGATATTATCTTGTTAGCATTGGCAATTAACAGCTAAATATGCAAGTTGTGCCAATTTGATATACAACTAAAGGAGAAAACTGAAAAAGTATTTTTTAATGCAATTTTTTGTTTTTGAACATAAGAAGAGTCATATACATGTTTTATATACCGTTGGAAAGCCAAAGATTTTAGAAAAAATATTATATTATACACAAGCTTGTAAAAGTTAATAAAGAGTGATGAAAAGCTGATAAAACTAACTGATTATTTTAGATAATAATATAATAGATTTTTTAATAAAACACATGTTTCTATAGAAATGTTTTTCTAATTAATTCTTTAATGGTTTCATTTATATTTATCTCTAATTGTATCTGAAAATTCTTTAATCGATTTTAAAAAGGGAGGTAAGTGAAAGTGGTGTGTTGCGCGCACCAGATTTTTTTTTTTTAAACATGAAATCCACCTATCATAGCCAACATATTCTTTGATCTATCAAAAATATTTATATTTATTTGAATATTAATCATCGTACTAAATAGTTGCATTTAAAAAAAATTATGTCCATGAAATATAAAAGGTTGATGTACTCATTTCACAGCTTCATAGGGACTAAATTGTAACTTTGTTTTATAAATATAGATTATATCTAATTACCAAATGTATTATATAGCCATTGTTGTTCTGCTCAACTTTAGCATCTGAAATTCCTTCCTGTTTGAGTTTTCTGATAAACAAATCCATGTCCAAAGTTCCCCATTCATATTTCATAGAATTACTGGAGGATTCACCCTCGGATTTCGAAAGCCTCCTTTTTTTTGGAACAACCGGCGCTTCATCAGGCAATTCCTTAAACAAGAAATTAAAATAAAACGATCAATTCATTTTTAAAGCTATCTGAACTTCGAAACAAAATGAATTATGCAAATACCATGATCTTGTGTTGGTTGTCCTTAACATACAGTCCGGCAGTTACAGTAGCCAAACATATCCCCGAGCGAACTTCTGAACAGTTTATCCTATCTGCGAGGGTTGGGCAAAGACTAACTTTAGCCAACTGTCTTTTAACTGCCAGTGAAACAACTTCACCTCGCTGAATTGAGATGACATAACGACTCTCCTAAAACGCAAAAAGTAAAGATAATTAATTTTTTTTTTTTAAATATTGAAATTTACAACTGTACTGCAAATAGTAAATATTATAAAAGAAAAATGACATGAAACAGACTTGTAGAAGAATTACCCATTGGTAGTAACTATTTCAAAACAGAAGGTCTCGAGGCCATCTTCTTTTCAGATGCCTCAGAGTATTATCAGGAATCGAAGAAGAGGAAACTAGGGGGTTAAAGCAGGAATGGAGTTTGTCATGGAAGGAGTGATGTCTGGTTCTGGGTAAACCAGTATCATATGGAACATTAAGGTCTTTATGGATGAGTTTATTTGTGACAAAGTAAGGAGCGTTGAGGATTTCACGAAGGATTTTGGATTGTAAGGGTTGGATACGGGTAGAATTTGATGGTTTAGTAGAGCCCCAAAGCCTTTTATAGTTAAGTGAAAGGTTAGAGCATCTGCCTAATAAGTGTTAAAGTAAGGGAAAGCTGCGAACAGTTTCTTGTCGTTTCAGACTAGTGTGTGGATTCCATGTAATTTTGTCTAGCAGAAGTCCTAGATAGCGGATCCATTTGACTGGGACAAGTTGAATATTATTAAAGGATGTCATTGATTCACAACAAAGGGTAAAGGTTATTTGGTGGGATTTGTTGCCATTTATTTTATAATTCTCTAATTCTGACACCATACCTCAAGGTCTCTGATGTGGGATTGAAGGGTTTTAATTAAAATTAAAATAAAAAAGAAACAATTGGCAGTTTGAAAATGATGATGCATTCTAATATTAGAAGAATATATACCTGATCTATGACAAGTTCACTCCTGTGCGCGTGGCTCGGAGGGGGAATGGTATAAGACTGTGGTACTACAAGAGTACTTGGTTTCAGCTCTCTAATCAACTTGTTCGCTTGGGTAAAGTTCAAACTCGTATCAATGGGACAATGAACTGCTTTCATAGTCAAAGGCTGGTAAGGTGCCAGGGCTTCAAGATAAGGAAAATCCGGTTCTGAAATCAATTATATATAAATTTCACTTTTATGTTGTGTTGAATTCTGCACATTTAACACAAAATATTACTAGGAATTATTAACATTCCGGACAGTTAAGCTTAGCTTTTCTGTCAATACATTGAATTAAATTATATATTGTGAACTGAGAATGGTTGACTGTGTGTATGTAGGAGAGAAGTTAGTTGAGGGTGCAATCAAATTAACACGCAATAAAGTAGAAACTTAATTTAATATTACCGACGTTTCGGCTTAAATTTTAGGCCTTCTTCAGGGCTATAAAACAAAATATAACAACCAGTAGTAGAATACAATATATAAAGATGATAACTGCAAAAAATTATACTGATAATTAGAAACAGATTAAAAAGTAGTTGTGTTAATTGACAAATATTTATAATAATTGGAAACAAAAGAGATTAATAAAAGGTTAGATAAAATAAAATAAAATTAGATAATAGAAATTTTTTTTAAAATTTACAGTATGAAAAAAAGAGTTACATATCTATGACATACAAAATGTCAATAATTTCATAAAATGTGAAACATTATGATACTAAAATATAGTGATATCACTGCAAACAGGTTAGACAAAATTTCGATAAAATCAAGAGCAAATAAAATGTTTAGTGCACTGGCAAGGACCTGACAAACATATAACAAAAAATGTATATCTTGGAACAGCAAACGGACATTATCACAGTGTAATAAAACCAGAAGTGCTATCCGCAGCGGAAACACTAATCTTGGGAAAGAGAAAACTGGAAGAGTTGGAAACAAACGAGAGGAAAATGTTAAGGAGAATTATGGGACCAGCAAAGAACAGTGAAGGACAGTACAGACTAAGAAGCAACGAAGAAATTTACCGGAACAATGAGCCATTAGATGAAATCATTAGAAAGAGAAGAATAAAATATTTCGGGCACGTTTGTAGGATGGAAGGAAACAGGATGGTCAAGAAATTAGTCCATAAACTGTTTGAAATGAAAACGGCTATAACCTGGATTAAGGAAGTAAAACAAGATCTTGAACGAGCTGGAGTCAGAATTGAAGAAATAACAAATAGAAAAAATATTTGGAGAAAAATTCATAAAGGGTTGTTTCCAAATCAAACAGGAAACACACTCTGTAAGAACAAAAACAGGGATTTTCTGAACAGATGAAGGCTTCTTGGGAGAGGTGAAGAACAATAAGAAATTGAAATGTGCTTCAAATTAGTCTACCATCGTGATTTCCAAATGGTCTAATCGAAAAATAATAAAATCAAATATATATATATATATATATATATATATATATATATATATATATATATATATATATTGTGAATAAGTATGTATACATATCTCTGTGAAAAAAATAAAATAAAATAAATTACGGAGAAAACCAAAAACAAAACAATATGTTGGAAAGGTTGTGATGTTAGGAGTGGATAAGTAAAGAGGTGAGAGACATTTAAATCAGATATAAATACGTATTGAAGGAGTGAGAACACAACGATGACCAAATTAAGTGATATTAAATTATTATAATATTTGTCAATTAACATAACTCCTGTTTCATTTTGTTTCTAATTATCAGTATAATTTCTTGTACTTTATAATCTTTATGTATTGTATTCTACTACTGGTTGTTATCTTGCGTTTCATAGCCCTGAAGAAGACCTAAAATTTAGACGAAACGTCAGCACTATTAAATCAAGTTTCTACTTAATTGTGTGTTAATTTGACTGCACCCTCAACTAACTTCTCTCCTAAATTATATATATCATTTTATAAAATATTTCTTTTTATATCAAAACTTTATTTTTTAATAACATTATTGTTTTGTTTTTTCGTTTCCTGTATATTGATCTATTTTCAAGTCCCTCAAGACAACTTTTTATTGCCTTTAATATTATTCTAAGGATTCCCTCATTCATTAGGTATAGATAATTTAAGGTGAAGGTCAAGACTAATATAGAATCGGAGGGTGAATTCATTCAATTCAGACGTGAGTCTTCTGGATGGAATTACGTACTCACCTTAATATAAAAAAATTGTTCTTGTACCAGAACATGGCATGATAGTCGAAACGTAGTGCATTTTAATAAAATAGTGGTTAAGTATAATTACAGACTCCAATTCTATATTTTTCTAAAGGAACTTGTCTCATAACAAATAGATAATTTATTATTATTATTATTAATATGAATAAAAATTATTAGTAATAAAAAGCTTAGCAAACCAGAATATTTGCTGTCATTAAAACCAATATTCCTAACCAAGAAACCTGCATCATCTAGACATCATCAAAATCAAAATCCTAACATATTCCAATTTAGGTTTTGAACTCTTGCCTCTTACAACATTGCCTATTCGATTACTACAGATCATTCTTTTAGATATTTGTTTATCTAAAAAAAAAATTCACATGCACTTTTCATTGGCCAAAATGTTACCACCTCGATTATATTTACTGGGTAAAGTACATGTGTTTTTGTTGTGTAGTCATAATAATTCTAGAGTTAATTCATTCTTCTTTAGTTCAAATATTTTATGCAAAACTTCCTTTTTAAAAGCCTCATGAAATCGAACTTTTTTCAATGTTGTGGCCAGAAAAAGTACACTAAATTGTAATATTTTATATATTTTGATTAATTTTTAGGGAAAAAACAACTGATAGTTATTATCATTCTCACAACTAGACATAACGATTTACTAATTAATTTTATAAATACTATAATAAAAATAAACAGAGGTAATAAGTATAAAAGTAATATAAACTAAATAATAAAATATCATCATATAATATCAACGTATAATAGAAATAGAAATTCTAACTTTGGACATGAGAACACTATGATGTCACCTAAAGATGCTCAGAACTCAGTTATTTATTACTGACAAGACAAATTTTAGCAGCATAATTATAATTCATCATAACGCATTATTCAAAATAGGTATGCGTTTAAATAAAAAAGAAAGGTTCAAGTTCATGTTTTACCTGTAAAAATAACTGTGTGAAGAGGATTGTTACCCCACTGTTCAATGAAATGAACAGCATCGCCAAAACGGAGACTGGGATGTCCACAAAATACAACACAAGGCTAAAATTGACAATAAACATATTTATTAGTGCATTAAAATCTATATAATAATTATATGTACAGAATCAATGTTCATCATTAGTGGAAAATGAATCTATAATTCATAAAATATATTTATATCAGTTCAATACATCAGACATGTTAAAGGATATATTTGGTTTTTGTATCTTTGAGATATAACATAATCCAAGATATCTAAGCCGGAATTATTTGATTAAATCTTAAAGCTTTATCTTTAAAGCTAACCTCTAGCACTAATAATTGTACTCAAGAAAAATATTTTAACTTTTACCTGTCGAAAATCAGTGCTAAAACCATCTGAATAAATCCTTTTATAGTGCTTCAGTCGCCCAGTTTTAACTAGGTATCCATGTGGAAATGGTTCTTCTGGTAAGTATACCTTGTTTTGTTTTGTATTTGATAACCTTAAAAAAAAAAAGAAAAAGGCTACAAATATTTTTTTTAAATGAAGGTATGGAACAGTTTCTTTTATTTGGTTATTTCCAAAAGCTGATTTTAAATTTAGTACATTACATAAAGATTAAAAGATATATTAGTATCCTAGTAAATTAATTACATCTAAAGTTTCCTTTTTAACAAAATATTAAATTTGATAAATAATGAAAAATTTCATTAAAGATCTTAAGTACCAACAAAAAGTACCAACATTGTGATTTTTTTAAAGAATATACCAACCATTCTGCAAGAATATTTGAGTAACCAAGTGACATATCGGCAACAGGTGAAATAAAAAACATAGGTATTGTCGAAAGGCTAGAGTTGTCAAGATGCGACGATAAGCACTCAAACAAATCATACACCACGCCTGATGGGTAACATGGAATCAATACATTGCCATTTCCACGAAGGGTCATTGCTAAAACATTAAGTAATTGATTATAATGAAAATATTAAATATTTACAATAAAATCAAAATATTTCAATAGGTAATAAAATTAAGAACATAAAAAAATCTTACCAACAGTCATACACAGTTCTCCCAACATCGTGTCTGGGTTTGCTGTTGGTGTTTGTGTGAGCCCAGTCAAGATTAAGACATTAGAGTTCCTCAGCACAGTCTGGTCCATCGGTCTATAAACATTTATAAAGTCACCATTTGTAAATTATTAAAAGAGAGTAAGAGGCAGAATCAGGGGTCAATACTTTTCATGTTTACATACTATCATAAATTTTCTGGCCAAAATTTTTTTTCAAATTTTACAAAATCAATGTATTCATACAACTATATATATTATTGTGGATGTAATTAGTTGACCGTTGAGAATTACTGGAAGGAATTAGTCCGGGTGGCGGTCATTAAATGAAACAACTAAATAGTTTCAACTATTTTATTGTTTGCCAACGTTTCGACCCCCTTTGTGGGTCATCATCAGGGCTAAAAAGATACAAAAGAATATAATTTCAATGACATTACATACAATATTATATAACCTATTTAGCTATAGAACGTCGGTATTGAAAAAATAACAGAAGAACTGTATATGTAAAAAAAAAAAACTTAATTAAAATACAATGACCATATTACAATAATGAAAGTGTTATACAGAAAAAATAAAAATGTTCACTGAACAAAATTTACACAGGTATCAATAATTTACATGAAATATGAAATATAAAAATATGAAGTAGAGTGGAGATACGTACCGCATGGTGGGAGAATGGAAACTAGGTACTGTTTGGTAGATGGGGGGTAGGTAGGATGGAAAATACGTAGGAAAAGGTAGAGTGGAAAATACGTACTGATTTATGGACAGGGTCTGACAACAATGACTAAAATTCTTAATACTACCATACAAAGAATCAATGAAATTTAACTTATGATTATAATAATTATACAGGATAAAAAATTATAATTTAATTCTTGAAATATCACCTATATAATAGTAAAAACAGTGATAGAAGATGTATATGGAGAAAAACTGACTGTACCTCCCAACTTAATTATCCCTAATTCTGTTTAAGGTATCCAAAGGTAACAGGGTGGAAAAAAATAAAAATGGAACATTGTAAAATACATTAATTGACAAATCTTACAGGTTGATAAAAAAGTTAAATAAACATAAATACAAGTTGGAATAAATTGAATAGTGAAGACATTTAGAAAATTTTAAATACATAAACAAAACAAAATAAATACATATATAGAATTATATGGATATCTAAAATAGATTTAAAATTATAAATAAAAACCAACAAACAATAATAATGAAAAACAAAACAATATATATGGTGGGATAGACAGAGAAAATATGCTACTTAATAGAGTTTAATATGTGGCTATATGTGGAGGAAATGCATTGTTTATCGGTTTTGTGGTTAACAGGATTGGATTGGAGGTGGATGTGGACGGATTCTGTGATTAGTCTTTTCCTATGGTTTGGAACATAATCTAAAATGGAGCAGTCGTCAAAGTTAAAGGAATGATTGAAATGTATGGAGTGTTCAGAAAGTTTTGAGGCTAGAGGGTTTCGAGAGGATACGGAGAGTTTATGTTGCGATATTCTGGTTTTTAGGTAATTTTTGGTTTCTCCTACATAGGATACATCACAATCTGAACATGAAATTTTATAAACAATATTGGAACGATATATAGGAGTGATCGGGTCTTTTGTATTGGTAAAAAGGTGAGAAAGCTTGTTCTGGGTCTTTAGTCCTAGTTTTAAGGAAGGTAAGGAAAATTTAAGGATTTTTTTTATATTTTCAGAAAGGTGCGGAATGTAAGGTAGGGATCTATATAAAAATATCATGGGTGAATCATGGTCGGGAATTGTAGGGTAAGTAACGGTGGTTTTTGTGTTATAAGAATCTATAAGGTTTTTAATGACTTTTTTTGGGAAGCTGTTTAAGGTTAGTATTTTTTTAATACGTTCGATATTATTAGGATGGTACTTTGGATCAGACAAGGATAGGCAACGGTGGACGAGATTCTTGGCAACATTTAATTTCTGATGATATGGGTGTTGGGAGAAGAAGTTGAGCAGTCTACCGGAATAGGTGGATTTGGTGTACCAGTCAGTTGAAATAGAACCGTCAGTGTTTCTAGTGATAAGTAAGTCTAAAAAGGGAATTGTCAAGTTGTTTTCTCTTTCTACGGTAAAACGGAGGCGTGGATCATATGAATTAAACGATTTTAGGATATCGGGGATTTTGTCTGGGTTTATTATAAGGAAGAGGTCGTAAAAAGACTAATCACAGAATCCGTCCACATCCACCTCCAATCCAATCCTGTTAACCACAAAACCGATAAACAATGCATTTCCTCCACATATAGCCACATATTAAACTCTATTAAGTAGCATATTTTCTCTGTCTATCCCACCATATATATTGTTTTGTTTTTCATTATTATTGTTTGTTGGTTTTTATTTATAATTTTAAATCTATTTTAGATATCCATATAATTCTATATATGTATTTATTTTGTTTTGTTTATGTATTTAAAATTTTCTAAATGTCTTCACTATTCAATTTATTCCAACTTGTATTTATGTTTATTTAACTTTTTTATCAACCTGTAAGATTTGTCAATTAATGTATTTTACAATGTTCCATTTTTATTTTTTTCCACCCTGTTACCTTTGGATACCTTAAACAGAATTAGGGATAATTAAGTTGGGAGGTACAGTCAGTTTTTCTCCATATACATCTTCTATCACTGTTTTTACTATTATATAGGTGATATTTCAAGAATTAAATTATAATTTTTTATCCTGTATAATTATTATAATCATAAGTTAAATTTCATTGATTCTTTGTATGGTAGTATTAAGAATTTTAGTCATTGTTGTCAGACCCTGTCCATAAATCAGTACGTATTTTCCACTCTACCTTTTCCTACGTATTTTCCATTCTCCCACCATGCGGTACGTATCTCCACTCTACTTCATATTTTTATATTTCATATTTCATGTAAATTATTGATACCTGTGTAAATTTTGTTCAGTGAAAATTTTTATTTTTTTCTGTATAACACTTTCATTATTGTAATATGGTCATTGTATTTTAATTAAGTTTTTTTTTTTTTACATATACAGTTCTTCTGTTATTTTTTCAATACCGACGTTCTATAGCTAAATAGTAGGTATATAATATTGTATGTAATGTCATTGAAATTATATTCTTTTGTATCTTTTTAGCCCTGATGATGACCCACAAAGGGGGTCGAAACGTTGGCAAACAATAAAATAGTTGAAACTATTTAGTTGTTTCATTTAATGACCGCCACCCGGACTAATTCCTTCCAGTATATATATTATTGTTCATACTTCGATTTTTACGCTTTTATACTTAGAACATATTAAAACCTTTTGCTTTTATATAATGTACTATTCACCATACTAATAGTCAAGGGAAAGGAGCAGGAATTTTATTTTCCTGATTACAAACTGTACCTTAGATATGAATACATGTAATGCTGAAGTTATAAATATTTCATGGAGAGAAAATCTCATAAATGGAAGTTTTTATGATGACTATATTTACCTAGGATGTGTTGTTAATGTCGACGAACCACTGACATAAGCTACCTTTTCATAATCGGAACTTATAACCCAGTTGCTACTGCCAAGACAATATCCTGAACTGACAGCTGTAACTTTAAGCGCTCCGTAAACATCCTTTAATTTTAAAAAAATTATTAATTATTTGCCTTATAAAGAACATTAATAACATGAATTTATTTAAATGGATGGAACTCACCAACTTTTCATCATACCCCACAACTTTTATTCTTGACAAACTAGACTGAACTTCGCTTAGCTTATACAACAGTTTCCATGATTTAGGCTTAAAACTGTCACAGAGAGGACTTGGAAGAAGATGAAGGATATCTTTCCAAAATTTCGCTTGATTTCTTTTAGGTGTCTGTTCAATATACTCAACTAATTCTTCAAGAAATAGCCTATTAAAAATGATTAACAATAAAGCACACACACATATATATATATTTGTATTAGAGATCAAATTAATTACAAATAAATACCAATTATGTGAGTTAAAACAAATTTATTTTGATAAAAAGTTTATCTATAGGTCAATAAAAAAATGCTGCAAATTATAACAGAATGGTTTATTATTTCCAAATAACTATATTAGGGAGTAACTGTTTGTACAACTATTTATAGGTAATTAACTAATATGGAAAGCAATAAATAATTCAAAGGAAAATGGTCTATCACCACA
Organism: Piezodorus guildinii; assembly: GCA_023052935.1. Lineage (NCBI taxonomy): Eukaryota > Metazoa > Arthropoda > Insecta > Hemiptera > Pentatomidae > Piezodorus > Piezodorus guildinii. The sequence goes on from CM041297.1 coordinate 114,378,343, forward strand.
ACTAATTTCAAAACGAAGAACAGCTTTGATACTGATAAGTGAGTTCCTGTTAAAGAGTTTGAAATAAGGTGTTATATTGTGTTATAGTTCTGTTTTATTTCGTTGTGTTCGTGTTATTTCCTTTTTACTATGTTCTTATTGTTATTTTTCCATTAGTTTCCGTTTTTACCAAATTTTTTTTTTTAGATTTAAGTGGAACGTGTCAGGTTAGGTTGAGCCTACTGGCTTTGCCTCCTTTATTTATAGACATTTAGAGGCAGCAGTTATTCACTGACAGGTAAGACTGTACTTTAAGTTCATTACAGTGCTATTTAAAGACAAAGTTCTACTTAGAAAAAATTGATAACGTTGGTTAGGTTATAGAGGTTACTCACACTTATTATCAGATATAAGCTGTGGAAAAGCCATGGTAACTAATCACGGTGTTACAATGGAAGAAGAGGTTGCTACTGAAGATAATAATGTAACAACCAAACCAGGGAAACCGCCGTCAGCTAAAAGACCTAGATGCAAAACGTCGGATAATGAGGAAGAACTTGAAGAAGATAACTTTAAGGACACCATGCTACAAGAGGCAAGATCCATCCAAAGTAATCTTAAAACTTTCTTATTAGGGTTGGATAAAAAGATTACAAACAAGACTAGAGAACACATAAATGTAACGGTGGAACGTCTTATTAGCATTTTAGAGGCTATGAGCTCTAGAAGCAAAGACACCGATGAATGCAAAGGGCTCTCAGTGGCGGTTCTAGTCAAACAGGTAGTGAAAGAAACACTAGAGTCAACTAGCATTATTAATGTACTTACGGAAAAAATAATGCAAAAATCGTTTCCTTTAGTAAGTCAAGAAATACCAAGTGTGGAAACATCAACACAATACCCTCCACTGATCAAGGCTGGAACCTCTAAGGAATCTCATCAACCAGCGGAAATCGAGAAATTCAGTATTGTGAAGAACAAACGAAACCGGAAGAAAGCTAAGTCCAAGCAAGAAAGAAGAATACAGAATCAAGATGGTATGGAAGAAAATAAACATGATACTCCCGAACCTGAAAAACCTGTAACAGCACAAAAACCTAAAACGTTAGCAGATATTGTTAAGAACCTGCCACTAAAGCCAAAAAGCACTCCACAACCCACTTACCTAACAATTAGTGGGTCGGGAAAAAGTCCTTCGGATATCATCCAAGGACTCCCTTCCCTGAAAGAAATAGGTGTGAACGCCTCTATTGTGAGAAAAACGAAAGCAGGCTCAGTGTTGGTTCGCCTTGAGGACAGCTCTCAAGTCACAAAAGTAATTGGCTGGAAAGGGCTCCGAGATAGCGGTCTACATGGCAGGCTGGCCTTGAGGAGAAAACCAAAGATGGAGGTGAGGGGTGTGCCTCTGACATGGAATTCTGCCGATGTGGCGAGGTTTCTGTGGGAAAGAATACCCGAGAAGTCGGTTCCCACTCCGTTAGTTTCCGACGATCTCCGGCCACTTTTTTCCTCGGTAGCTAAAAACGGATTAACGAAAAATTGGGTGTTAGAGGTACACCCAATGGTTAGGTTCCAGTTGTTGGAGTTGGGAACCTTGGTAGAAGAATGGTGGTGCTTGTCGTTTAAAGACTACCTTGATGCTGCTCGTTGTACCAAGTGTCAGGGCTATGAGCATACCAAGGCCACATGCACAGCAGCTGCTGAAGTTTGTATCTGGTGCGCAGAGAGTGGTCATTTAATGAAAGTGTGTCCAAAGAAAAATGCCAAGGTTGAACCGATTTGTATCAACTGTTTGCGGGAGAAGGTCCCTCGTAGCCAAGCGAAGCACAAATCAGGGAGTCGAGAGTGCCCTGTGCATTTGAAGTGGTGCAAAGAAATGGCAAACAGGACTTATTATGAGTAAAATCAAGGTTCTCCAACTAAACATGGGCCGCCGGAGAGTTGTAGCTGATGAGCTTCGTGCTCTTTCACAACGCTACGACATTATGGCGGTCCAGGAACCGACCTGCCGTGGGAACGTGGTCACAGGATTTGGCCTTACGTCGAGAGTTATAGCCCTAAGCAGTGGAGAGAGGAGGCCTAGGTCTGCGATTGTGATTAACAATCCAAACCTCGACGTAATGGATCTGAGACAATTCTCTAAGGCAGATTGTGTTGCATGCTTCATCAGGTATGGTACCATCTAATTTACGCTGGTTTCAGCATATCTGGCAAACCCAGGCAACATTGAAGATGACATATCTGCCCTGGAGGAGATCACAACAAGCACGAGAAATGTGATCATTTGCTCAGATACCAATTCCTGGAACACGGTCTGGGGATCCAATCGTACAGATAGAAGGGGTGCTAAATTCGGAGAGTTTCTCGCGAGAAGCCAGCTTGTCGTGGTGAACGAAGCCGCTTCCATCCCTACGTTCTCCGGCGGGATGGGTGAGAGTTGGATTGACGTGACGCTGGCATCTCCGACGCTCGTAGGACACGTTTTCGATTGGGCCCTCAGATCTGAAACGAGTTCAGACCACAAAGCTCTAGTATTTGACATAGTTCAGGATGAAGAGCGTTCCCACGGTCTTAAAAACGGTTATGTAACACGTATAAGCAACTGGAATGCTTTCCGATCGACGCTGGAGGGAAAAATTGTTGATGAAGATTGGGAAGCAGGATATTTTGAAACCGAAGAAGACCTGGATCTCAGAGTGTCCAGAATTACTAATCTTATTCGCGACACAGCAGAGAATTCCCTCCAGCATCGGAAAGTGAGAGCTCGACCTGTCCCATGGTGGACGCCGGCCTTAACCACCATGAAGAGAGAACTCAACAAGGCTCGGCGATCGTATCAGAAGTGTAGGTGTGACGAGAGGCGCATCTCACTTCGTAACGAGTATAAGTCTAAAGCCAAGGCATACCGAAACGAGGTGCGTTCACGCAAGCGACGTTCTTGGGATGAGTTCGTCTCCAATGAGTCCGAGAAGCATCCTTGGGGCATCCCATATAAAGTGGCTATAGGCAAGTTGACCCCTCCTCATGCTGTTGCAGCCCTAAAACATGGAGATAATCAGGCCGTAACTCTTGAAGAAGCGGCAAATATCTTCATAGAGGCTACTTACCCCAGAGATGATAGCTCTGAAGATAATGTAGAGGATAACTTCGTGAGACGCACAACGGTATGCCCACCTGGCACGGACTTATACCTCCATGGGACATATATGATCTGCGTATTGCCGTGGATAAGCAGAAAGCTGGTCGCGCTCCAGGACTTGATGCTATAGACGCGGGGATCTTGAAAAACAGTTTCCCCTATATAGAAGATAAGCTGCTAAATATTTTCAACGACTGCCTTGATAGGGGATATTTTCCGAAAAAATGGAAGATCGCCGATCTGAGACTCCTCTACAAGGGAGGGGGTAGGGATAAGCAGGTCCCTAAGTCCTATAGACCCATATGCCTCCTCCCGTTAATGAGCAAGGTTCTGGAGCATCTGATTTTAAGCAGCTTACGACCAGTTCTTGCAAGAGCAAGCCATCCGCGACAATACGGATCAACCAAAGGAAAGGGTACCGCAGATGCCCTCCTTCAAGTTCGTACAGACGCAGCAGTAAAAACGGAGAGATATGTCATGTTACTGCTCTTTGACATATCCTCCGCTTTTGATAGCGTCTGGTGGCCGTTGGTTCTTCAACAGCTGCATAAGTATGAAGCTTCCAGTAACGTATACGCTCTCGTAAATAGCTACCTCCAAGACAGGTTTGTAAAGGTTCGGGGATGTTACTATGAGACTGAAGTTTCTATAGAGAGGGGATGTCCTCAAGGATCCGTCCTCGGCCCAGCTCTATGGAAGCTAATATTTGATGAGTTGCTGGGATGCTTGAGGAGGAACAGTTCTCTGCTACTGCATACGTTGATGACCTGGCGGTTGTAGTGGTATCTAACAGCAGAGCTGGGATAAAAGTGGAAGCTGAAAGGTGCGCCAACCTGGTAGGAAGGTGGTGTCGTATGAAAAAATTGAAAATGGCCACAGCTAAAACTCAGACCATCCTGCTAAGAGGAAAAACGGATAGGGCACACCCTATAAACCTCTGCATTGAGGGTACGAGAATACGTCCAAGTGAAGTGGTCACCTACTTAGGGATACGATTTGGCAAAGGATTCAACATGGCCCCTCACTTGGACTACTTAGACAATAGGGTTTCCTTAGCTTTCAACGGTCTGAGTAGACTAGGGGGCGCTTTCTGGGGTCTTAGATACCCAGCAACAATGACCATTTATAACGGCATGGTGCTGGGTATTCTGAGATACGCGTCCCCCGCCTGGTTCAAGAACATCACACAACGGCAGAAGCGTAGGTTGGCGACCATTCAGCGAACGGCTTTGTTACGAGTAACAAAGGCTTACCGTACTGTATCCCATGAGGCGGTTCAAATTCTTGCAGGAGGAGTACCTCTCGACCTCCTCCTGCGTGAAGATTCATTTAAAGATGTCTACAAGAGGTACGGCTCAGCAGGTCTCCCGAGGAATATCCAAATGAGGATTGCGGAGGACCCAAGGAAATGGAAGAGTGCAATCCGGGAACATACCATTGATGAGTGGGACCGGCGGTGGGTGACAACCTCAAAAGGTGCTACCTTGAAGAAATTCTTCCCCACGGTCCGGTCACGATTGAAAGCCAAATGGATTGTTCCGGATTACTGGGTCTCGCAATTCCTCACTGGGCACGGGGCTTTCCGAAGTAAGCTGCACAGTTTTGGAAAAGACGTAGATCCCCTGTGCCCCCGTTGTGGAGTCCCGGAGACTGCTGAGCACATCATTGTGGAATGTTCCGCGTTTGAGGCACTAAGGGCCAAACTATTGAGGGAATGTGGCCTCTGGGTCCTCTCGGTGAGCGATTTCCCTCAGCTGGTGTCCGAACAAAATTATAAACAATTTACATCATTTATTCACGGGTGGAAAACATTAGTAGGCCCGGCAGCTTTTAACGTAGGTGGAACTGGACGAAATCGAGGAAGACCACCTCCGAGAGAAGAAGCAGGAGCTGAAGGGATAGTCATCGAGGAGAGACCAGATTAAAAAGCTGGGAAGAGAAGAAAAACAGAAACTCAAGATTACTACTGGTAGCATCTCAGTCATGGCTACCGACGCCCGTATTGCCATATGGCAAGGCAGGGAGACCTAAATAAATAAATAAAACTAATTTCAAAACGCTATATCTCTGCTATTTCTGAACAAATTAAATGATTCTTTTTTCGTTTTGTAGAAAAATTTAATTTCATACTGAACAGCACTAATAATAGGAAATCTTGGTATTTACTAATTTGAAATAATAAACCGTTTTTTTTTTTTTAAATACAAAGGTTCATAATTTAATATAATAATCAAAAATAAAATAAATGTCAAGTAACTATGATATAACTGAAATATAAACCAAAAAACTTTGATTTGTCACATAATGAAGTTCATAGTTTTGCATTCAATATATGCTAGACTAACATTTTTGTAAACACCTGATTTTTAAATTAAACAAGGATTCATATTTGGATTCAAACTTATTCCCAAACTTTAGTGGTGCTATCTACATTGATCACCATATCATAAATTTATAATAAAAACCAATTAATTTTGAACTCAGCTCTCTTTACCTTCCAAGTTCAAAAATAAAGTTAATACATAAAATACCAGCAATATAAAAAGCATCAATACCTGCCAATCTGTAGGGTTGGTTCAGTAGCATAGACAACACCTCTAAAACCAGTGTTTTCGGTAATGAATGGGAGTGCTAACATTGATGAATAATTAGAAATAAGAATGACATCAATTTCAGAAAAGTCTATCATATTTGTCAATGGAGGGCAAAATTCAGGAGCGGAATCAACAAAGACTCTTCCCATACATTCTTTCAATTCCTAAGAGAAAAAAATTAATGACTATATCAGTACCATTAGGACACAATAGCTCATGTATTTAACATAATTGTTAGATGACATTTCACTTACCCCTTCTAATTGTATATCCACTGTATCTTGAGGCATCCAAGCCGGTAAGTTGGCAAGGCGTGAGCTAGGTACCAAAGGAAGAGGCAAGAAATTTAATGCAGTTTGAGCGGACAAGCCACAGTCCAGCATCATAACAATTTCTTTGAACCGCAATACATAACATGGTTTGTTTGGATGGCTACTTAAGCAGTACTAAAAGCAGGAACATTAAAAATACAATAACTAAACAAAGCATCAAATTTAAATTTACAAATCATACTTACTAGTCTCATGTTGATTGTTTAAAAGTGACTACTTCAATACATTGACGAGTATTCTAGCTGGGAAGTTATATTTCTCTTTTTATTCTCAAACTTGACATGAAACCAGCTCAAACTAGCAATACAAACTTTCCATATAAGTTTAGAAGGAACCGCAACTTACTATTTGTTGTTATGGACTAATCGAGAACGCTTCAATCAATATGGAGGATCTCAAGATAAAAGGAGAGAGAGAACATATTACTGTACTTTGGAAAATACGTCGTTGGTCAATTCAAACGAAAATATTTTAAAACATCTTCTATTAAGTTTACTATTAAATTGATTAATTTATAAATTGTTTAAATTTCCATGATTGCATACGGCTCTGTTTAAGATTTAAGTTCAAGAAGATCTCTAATACTGTCTAATATCTTTGACAGTGGTCAGAAGGAATAAACGAAATAGAACTTGACAATGAATATAACAAATATACCCTGAATGATTGGATAATTGGCCTTTTAACCATGGCTTAATAATTGGTTAAACTGATCCGATACCTAGGACCCATCTTTACAAACGTATAACTTACGATTCCCATACAAGACTGAAAGGACAAGTAACCGCTTGCCGTTGCCGTATTGGGCTACTTCAGCAGATAATAGAATAACACTCTAACCTTCCATACAAGTACAAAATAATCACTTTCACGACTATATTAAGGCTTATATGGGTTTAAGGAATCGAGATTTAGGGCTACTAAGACGTAGAATCCTCCGCTAAGAAAATTCTTTAAATCTTCAATAGTATAATTGGTCAATTTGAACAGAAATAAAAATTTCTTTAATTCCAATGGAAGCCCATATACGGATGGGTCAAAATCACAACATAGAGTAGGTGTCCACCGTTATTTCGGAGGACGTAAAACTGTATTAATTACCAATGTTTTGATCGTCATATCATGCTGAGATGCAATAAATCGCTCTGTTCATGATTTTGCAAGCAGCGCCGGGAAGAAACTTATTTTCACAGACTCAAAATCGGCTCATAAGGCTATAAAAATACATTTTCTAAGGACCCACTAGTGATAGATACATCGACACAAATTAAGGCATTGGAGAGGGTTGGTAATAGAATTAATTTGTTATGGTTTCCTGGGCACTGTGGCATTAAAGGTAATGATCTTGCTGATACTAAGACGAAACTTATTGGTAGTTCCGGACGCATTAACAAGAGATATAATCGCCCTCGTAAAAGAAAAGGCTCGTGAACATTGGCAAAAATCATGTTTGCATTGAGGGAAAATAAACAGAGTGGTAGAGCCTTGTGTGGAACCTATCCGAGCAGAGCTACGGCTGTGCAGGAAGGACGCGGTAGTTATTGACTTGATTAAGGGGTGGCCACACAAAACTGGACTACGGCTTCCTGATAACGAAGGGATCTCAATGATGGATTATCTTTCGTACGAAGTACACCGAAGAAAAATTGAAAATAACATAGACGCTGCGACATCAGTCGGCCAAAAACTAACTTCTTACCTTAAAGAAATTTCAATTTTATTTAAAAAAATTAAAAAATTGGGATGTTTTGGATTTTCTAATATTTTTATTTTTCCTTTTTATTTTATTGCTTTGTAATTTAATTGTCTAAACCTTGTTTTGTATTTTGGTTTGAAGGCTAAATAACCCTGGTGGTTGTTTATGTTAATAAATAAATCTTTACCAATAGTTCCTTACATAGTCATGAAGAAAATCACCAAAAACCATCTTTATGTACCATATATTTCTGATTCGGTCTTTACCTGTTATCATCTTTTCCATGACGATTTAGATTTCTTGTTGACTAGTATCATAGAATACTGTTCTCTAATAGCTGCGTTATAAAACGCAGTACGGTATGAAATATAAAATTGACAGAATTATTACGCTCAAATAATTGTATATTACAACTTAACCCATCTCAGGTTTCGAATGTTTATCATTTAAAAACTCATTTTCTTTAAACTGAATACCCGATCCTTCAACGGATAAATCTCGCAGTTGAGCAGGATTTTGGCTAGCTCAAATTCTTAGAATAGTTTATTATCCCCAGTTATAATTATTAAATTTATGATTATAAATATCCTCTATAGGGTGGTAGAAGCTGGTTTGGTAATAAAATTAATTCCACGCGAGCTCACGATGAACTGTATAGAATAACATCTAATGTCTTGTAGCGGATGGAACTGTTGCATGATAAGTAGATGTTAAATAGAAAGTAGATTACATAAAGTATGGACGAATCCCAAAGTACGTAACGGTGTAACAATGAGCCAAACCAATTGTTAGTTCCTGGCTGCTGTTGGTAATAGCACGCTGCCATGTTTACCTCTTAGGTTACACCCTGTTATTTTTTTTACGAATTAAATGAATAGTTAAACCTTTTTTTACGAATTAAATTAAATTATACTTTATGTTTTAAGTGACCACTTTTTTAAGAACCTTTGGTGGAAAAGGTAAATTTACTTATTTGCATTTATGTCTTAATTAAGGCTGGTGATCTACGATCTCAATCTTTAAATACTTCATTTTACAAGTGTTAATTAATATAAAGTAAAGCTTATTTTTGTCAAATCTTTTTAATCTTTTATTTATTACATACATTGTCCAATTTCTAAATCAAACGATATCGGTATTGTCAATACCTAAAAAAAATTGGATAGTAAAATGTATGTTCTCTTCAGTTGATATCAGTATACAGAATTGTAATGTGTTCCCTAGGTGGTTTTTAGTGTTATTCTGGACTATGGAAATACAAGATAAATGTTTTGAATATTTGCGATCTGTTAATCCAATCGCACAAAAAATTGCTGAAGATATCGACAATATTAAAAATAGAAATAAAACTCAATGGAATACTTTGGACTCCAAAGCAAAGGAAACTGTTATTGACAATGCACTTATTGACCGAAGCTTGGTGGAAAAATATGAAGGCAATTTTGACGAAGTAAGTTATTTTTTTGTTTCATTTAGTCAATATTTAAATGAACTGGTTTTATGATCATACTATCTTGATATGGTTAATTGATTTATTGCTTTTCTTTTTGTAGCATTTTGAAGATTATGGTCCCGTTTCAAACTTCTCATGGTTCTCTCGTAGCCAGTTGAATCTTTTTACCCACATCAATGTCAAACCAGAAAAAAATAAAACCCCCATGAAGAAAACTGATGTTTTAAGTCCATTAAAGAAAACAAAAAATATGGCCCCTAAACCATCAGATAATACTTCTAAGCATGTTAAGAACAAGAGTTCCAGAGATGACAAACCTGAGAAAATATGCTCAAAGGGTTTAGCCAAACCAAAAACACCACCTCCGCCGCCTCCAGCTAAACTTTCAATTGTAGAAAAGAAAGGTCTATCAGAGCAGGGTCAACAAGGAGAAGATATCCCCAAAACTGGTTTTGACTTTTTAGACAATTGGTAACATAAGTCTATAACATTCCTATGAGCCAAGGAATATTGAAAATGTTCCTGAGTAATTTATTGAGTGAGTTCTTGAGCCTAGGTATCGGTTAGCAGAGCTAGGACTTGATCCAGAAAATATTTTATGCATATCAACATTTGACTGAATTACCATGACTGTAATTTTGGTGAACTAAGTTTATTCTGTATAATAATGTTAAAACTGGGCTATGAATATGAATAACTTGTTTTTTAAGACTTCATGTATTTATAAGGTTTTTATCACAAGACTATTGAAAGTCTGATTTAAGCTATAATCACTTGTTAATTATACTTTAGGAGATTTTATAAAAATCCCAGTGAATTTATTTAGATTTAGTTGTTTCTGTTTAAACTAACAAATAAAAAAAAATAATGATTTTCATATTTCTAAAAGCTCTGGTTCATGTCTTGTTTAATTTTAGTTGAGCATAACATAAATTTATTTGTTTTATTGTAAATTCTAAAGAAAGAAAAGTTGCTTGCAAATTATCCTTGAAACTGTGATATTTAGACGTCTTTTAGAAATCAGTCTTAATCCTTGTAAAATGTAATTGCGTTTTCATTAATATTTAGAAATATTTTAAAGTATTCTATAAATATTGATCAGGTGTTAATATCTAGAAGTATCAGTATACCAAAGAATAAATTGTTTTATTCATCATCATATATTGTTGATTGTTAAATAAGCTTATGATGATGTGCTAAATATGATAAGTATGTTATGGTTATCTTTAAAATAGTCCCAATGGTGCATTAATGTTGATCTATAAACTGTTTTTTTTTTTTAAATTTCTCTTATTACTCCTCATACTTTTCGTGAAAAAAAAAAAAAAAGGTTAGCCAAAGAATGTGTTCACTTAGTCTTATAGTTTTTCATAATAATAATTTTATATTTTGGGGGAATGAATTAATGTATTAGATCCTGGCCCATAACATTAATAATAATAATAATAGGCTTACCGAACCCGAAGGTTCGATGCCGATACCACCAAACTTGCCTGCACAGACTCGTCCAATGTTCGACCGGTCAAGCCCAAGCCCCCGAGATCAGCCATAACATTAATTATTATTATTTATTTTTGTATGATAAATGTATGCATTCACATTTTCTCATTTGATAGCAGACCGATAGTGACATTGTATAAATAAAGTGCACTTAAACTCATAATCTTTTGATGAGGGGGGTTGAACTTGATGTCAAACAAATTTTTGCACCCATAACCATTACTTATTTACAAAAAAAAAAAAAAAAAAGTATTGAAATCAGTACAATAAATTAAAAACATGAATAATGGAAGCTCACCATGAAATGTTTAATTAATATTAAATTTGGATTGGTAAACTTATTTTTTGTATTTTACAAATTGTTTGATGTAGTATATTGTCAAGTACTGTACTGTATAAAGCTTATTTAGGAAAAGTATTTAGAAATTATTGTATAATAAAATATATTTAACTTAATGAATAAAAACTTAATTGTTGTTGATTTTATACTACTTACATTTACAACATATACAGTTAACATGCTTAAAATGTAAAATATATTATATCATTAAAAATAATTATTATGATTGTGATACAATTTTAAATTGTGAAATGTTGTTAATTATGAATTTAATCCTATTAATAGAAAATATTTATTTCAACATTAATTTATCAAAGTAATTAGCCTATTCTTTTAAAATTTTATTATGACAAGGCATTGATTCTGTTCACTAAAAATTGCTTTCTGCTGTAGTTGTATTACACATGAATTTTAACTCAGATAAATAAACATGAACAAGTTTATATTTAAATTGTAAATAAATTTAATTTATTATTTATTTAGTATTTTATGTGTCATTGATAAAATGTAGTTTTTTTGTAATGTTTCACATTTATTTATTTTAGTGCATTGCATACCAAATAAAGAACCAAAAAGAATCTGATTATATTTATAAAGTTATTTGTAATTTATTACTATAAAAGAGTGTAAAAGGTTTTGCTAAATATATATTTCAAATGTTTTGTATTTATTTTTGTTTCTTTTTTACCTTCAACCTACATCTGATATACTGCTGTAACTATAAGTATTAAATAAGTTAGACTGAAATAAGTTTTAATATAGTGATCTTTTGTATCTCGACAATGGCCCATCATTTATGGACTAGCTTTTACAAAAAAAATTCTAATAGCATTTGATGATAATGATGATAATTCAGATTAAAGATATTCAGTGTAATTTTAGTAGGAGAATTCGTGTTAACATCTGTTAAATCCATGTATACACAGAAAATTCATTATCTTCAAAAATTAAAGAAACTTTCTTACAAACATAAATTGTTTTGAGTAATATAATTTGGAACTAATAACGATTAAGTCTCAATGTACAATTATAAAATAATAGAATGTAGTTTGGTATAGCCTTAAATTGGGATTCAATTTATAACAGTACGTCCATCGATTCAATGGTTCACATTCTCACCTCTAATCTTCTAAGCATCCTCGACATCCATGCTCCACTCAAAACCCGCACCTTCCGTCGTCGCCCCGCTCCTTGGATAAGTTCAGAAATAAAAGACATGCAAAAGAGGCGTGAGGCAGCCCGTAGACGCTTTAGACGTACAAGACTTACAGATGACTATCAAGCGTACAGGGCACTCCGCAATCTGACTCAGGCGACAATAAGACAAGCTAAAACTAACTACTTTCATATAGCCTTCTCCTCCACTCCTGATTCCAAGTCAAAATGGCAGCTCCTCCGCAAACTTTCACTCTGCAAATCCTCTTCCTCACTGGCCTCACCCGATGAATTAAACTCTTACTTTTCATTTTCCTCCTCTGACAATTCTTCACCGTCTTCTTCCAACTTCTCTTCAATCCAATCATTCAACCCACATAATTTTTATTTTTCCGACATTTCACCAACTGACCTTCTTTCCTCTGTACTGAAATCTCATACCAACTCCATAGGATTTGATGGAATTCCTGTAAAACTGTTAAAATTATGCCTTCCTGAAATCCTGCCAGTACTTTTATTTATATACAACTTTTCCCTCCAAAATTCCGTATTTCCCGCTACTTGGAAAAAAGCATTAGTCCATCCTATTAGTAAAACTTCCAACCCTACATCCCCTAAAGACTATCGCCCTATTTCCATCCTCTCGAACCTCTCTAAGCCTTTAGAAAGAATAGTCCAGACACAATTATCAAATTTCCTTGAAAATTCTAAACTCCTTGATCCTTTCCAATCCGGCTTCCGACCCGGCTTTTCCACACAATCTGCTCTCCTCAAAATCACTAATGACATACACACTGCTATGGACGAAACGAAACTGACCGTGCTAATACTTCTGGATTTCTCGAAAGCATTTGACTCCCTGGATCACTCTATCCTTTTCTCCAAACTAAAGTCACTATCCTTTTCCAACAGCACCATCAGGTGGTTTCAATCATTCCTTTCTGACAGAACTCAAGCTGTCACTATTCCTAACCATCCTCTATCTTCCTTTCGAGCCCTCTCGGCAGGTGTGGCCCAGGGTTCAAGCATTTCTCCTCTTCTTTTTAATTGTTATATCAACGACCTTCCCAACTCTATCCATCACTGTTCCCACCACCTATACGCTGACGATTTCCAGATCTATTTGTCCTTCTCTCCTTCCGATTCACTAGTAGCATTTGCTAATATTCAGGAAGACCTGGATGGAATCTGTGCCTGGGCAACCTTGAATAAACTAATGCTAAATCCTATGAAAACTCAGGCCATCCTAATTGGTTCCAATTCCCTTCTCAGATCCTATACCACGTTTCCGAGTCTCACCTTAAATGATCATCCAGTCACCTTCACTTCCTCTGTCAAAAACCTGGGCATTACCATTGACCAAACCCTTTCCTGGAAACCCCATATCGCCCAAATTTCCCGAAGAACAATAAGTACCCTGAAATACTTCAATCGCTCCCGCCATCTTCTTCCACTTTCCATCCGTAATCTCCTTGTATCCGCACTTATTTTCCCCCACTTTGACTATTGCTGCTTAGTATATGGTGGCCTCCCGACGATGCTTGAGGACAGGCTAAAACGCATCATGAACATATTTTTAAGATTTGTCCTCTGCACTCCGAAGAGGTCTCATGTAACCCATTTTTACGGCGAGTTAAAGTGGCTCCTTCCCCGAATCCGCAGACAATATTTCCTAGGATCATACCTTTACCAAATCATTAGATCCCAACACCCTCCATACATTCATAGTCTCCTACAGTTTAAATCTTCAGTCCACACTCTTTAAACAAGATCGCGCCATTCCGACCTTTACTTTCCTACCCATAGAACTAAAACTTTTGATCGTTCCTTCCTGGTCCGCTCCTCTATTTTTTGGAATTCTCTACCTACTCATATTCGCCATGCTGCCTCTCTCTCCTCATTCAAATTCCAACTTTTCCAATATCTTTTATTATCCCAAAAAGACGCTTAAATACAGTGATTCTTTTGTTCCTAATATCACACTTTGAAAGAAAAGTAATATATGTTCTTTATTGAAACGCTGTTATATTTTAATTTATTTTTAATTTTGATCAACCCAATATTTTTCAAGAACTGTTTTTATTTTATTTTATCATAAATATTTTTTTATTTTTTTTTTTAATATTTTTTATATATATGTGTGTGTGTGGATATTCGTGTGTGATATGAACACTCGAATTAACCCATCTGTGTAATAAGTAATTAATTCTGTTCCTTCTGTCTGTTGGCCAGACATGTTGTATATTTAAATTGTACAATTCTGTTATTCTTAGGGGACCCAGTCCCAGAATAAAAATTATTTTCTATTCTATTCTATAGTATTGGTTGGTACATTAAGCATCTATAAAGTTTGTTCCCTAAAATTAGAGGGAAAACCTGGCAGCTGAGCTTGATCTCAGCCTAATCAGTTCTGTGCATGGCTATTGGCCTAGAAATAGTACCTATCTCTACATTTACTCAACCCAGACATGGCTTGTTTAGAGATACAAGTTTTATTTAAAAAAATTAAATAAGAGAGGATTGAAGAAAATAACAAAATGAGGTTAAAATAAAAGAAGCTATTTCATAAATACGTGTGGTCATTATTCATAAAACTGGTCTCCAAATTAATGTATTTATTAACCACTTATTAAAACATTGAAATGTTTAAATGATAATATCACCATCTTGAGCCATTGATATTTTTTTTTAATTAGCCATGGTTATAAAATTGGTGTCTATAAAATCTATGTAACAGTTTCCTCATGATTTGAATAAAAGGTAAATACAATCATACTTCAGTAACTTATTCTAATTGATCAACCAACTAGTTTTCGTAAGGGAGAGTGTACAATGAAAGATCTTGAAAAGTATTATAAAAATCATTTACAGATATGAATGTCTAGCGAACTCAGGAATAAGAAACAAAATAAAAAATATTCTTGTTTGATTTAGATTAAAGTCTGAATCAAACTAGAATATTGTTTCTGGAATCATAATAATGAATTTATTTAGAATTGGTCACTTAAGGAAAATTAAATAAAATAACTAAATTTAGTTGTCTTTTTACTATATAGACTAATTTTTATTTTTGTATTAGTTAACATAACTAGAACTAAATTTAAATTTAAATAATTAAATTATATCATAGTTTAGTAAACATTCTTCAGGAAGACTGATATAAGTTATTTATGCGCTGATTGTCTATATACATATAATATTATTAGTATTGTTATGAATCCATGAATTATTAAGTTATTGCAAAACTGTTTCATATGACTATGTTGCGAACAGTAGATAAAGACTAATAATGTTTATTAATATGTTTTTTCAGTCAATAAAATGGCTTATGAAGTTTTAATAATTCATAATGGCTATTCTAAGGTTGTTGAGGGTGGAATGGAGGCGAACTGTACTTGTACTTTGATAAAAGGAAAATATAATGTTATTGTTGACACGATGACACCTTGGGATGGAGAACTGGTTTTAAAAGGTTTGCATTTATTATTAATTTTTGTTTAATATTTGATATTCTGTATTATAGTCTGCAAAATACCAAGCGAGACAATTTGGAAAAATTGGTCTTCATTAGATTTTATACTTTTTTTTTCTTTCTTTTACCTAATGACATTTTTGCAGGCATTCACAACTAATATCATAGATATTATAAAATAAAAAAACTGTACCTCTACAACCCATGAAGGGTCTTGGATTCAGTACTTACAGAGAACCATAGTGTTTCTAGGCCAACGGCCGTGCAAGGAAGTGATAAGGACGAAATAATGCTCGGGCGCCATGTTTTTTCCCCTAATCTTTGAATACCC
Source organism: Piezodorus guildinii (assembly GCA_023052935.1). NCBI lineage: Eukaryota > Metazoa > Arthropoda > Insecta > Hemiptera > Pentatomidae > Piezodorus > Piezodorus guildinii. Next base: position 114,394,334 of record CM041297.1, read on the forward strand.
ACTTTAAGAGCCTGGGTATACCCCAGGAGGTTCTCCATACCCCAGGGTCACTCCAGGACTAAAATAGCAGAATAAATAAATAATTCTGCCTCAGCCATGGTTTAAACCCGGAACCTGGAGAGCAGCAGGCTTATGCTTTAGTGCTCGTAGTTATTATAAAAAAAATTAATATTAAATTTAAAAAAAAATCATAAAAAAAAGTTTTGTTAGTGGAAATATGAATTTGAATAGGTTAAGGTATTTTTTATTATGATTATAAGCTGATGCGCTCGATGATAACAGTCATACGTTACACCGTCTCTCAGATTTTTGCTTTTTTCAGTAGGAATTTGCTTGAATTTAGTCTGGAGAACATCACTAGACCTCAGGAAAACTACAGCAGTGAATATTGGAGAAATTTCGGTAAGCAAAGTTATAATTTACTTTGTATATCACGAATAAGGGAAAGGAGGGTCACTGATCAGCTGATTGCCGCTAGCTCGGCAAGCTCGGCTTGCTTTTCTTTAACTTATCTTTCTTTTATCTTTAATTCTTATCTCATTATTTATTTATTATTATTATTTTCTTAATCAACGAGATATTTTCATCAAGTCATGTCCTCAAAGTCTGCAAGTAAAAGATCTAGATCTGCAGGTTCTAACTCGTCTCCCACAAAACAGAGACCCCGCCGTGAACAAAATAAAAAAATGATTCCACCAGCGACCGCGTCAGCTACCTCATTAGGATCTGAACCACAGCCCAGCACATCATCACAAGGAATAACTGATGAATCCCCGTTTTTTACACAGAATCCATTTGAGATTCTCCAAAATGAAAAAGAAACCATGGCATCTTCTCCTATACCCAGGGAACCACTACCTCCACCAATATTTGTTAAAAATATTAAAAATTTTAAACTGATGTGTGCGCATTTAAACAAAGTAACTGATCCTAATACTTATTATTGTATAAGTAGAACCATTGATACTAAAATATCTCCGACTACTGCTGAAACCTACAGAAAGATTGTAAAATATCTGACTGAGACCAAAGCTGACTTTCATACTTATCAGCTGCGCCAGGAGAGAGCATTAAGGGTCGTAATCAGAAACCTACATTCCTCAACACCCGTTGAAGCTATCAAAGAAGAACTGACAGAATTAGGATTCCAAGTGAGGCAAGTCACCAACGTTCTAAAAGATAAAAGTCCACTGCCTCTATTCTTCGTGGACTTGGAACCATCAGCAGGAGTCGAAAAAATCTATGACCTCAGTAGACTGTACTATACCCGTGTAAAAGTTGAAAAACCTTACACAAAGAAAGAAATAGTTCAGTGTCATAACTGTCAGGCATATGGTCATACCAAAAGTTATTGCCATCACATACCACGCTGTGTGAAATGCGGTGAACAGCATAAATCAGAAGAATGTACAAGATCAAGATCAACACCCGCTGTATGTGCCCTGTGCCTCAAGGACCACCCGGCTAACTACAAGGGATGCGACATCTACAAGAAACTCAGAACCAGATACCAAAAACCTCAGGATCCGAATGAAACAGCTATACCAATCAGAAGCAGAAGAGAACCATCTAAACTTGTAAATTCTAATGTGTCATTTGCCCACTTGCTTGGAGGTGGAAACCAGAGTAATGAAGTCGAGGCACTGCCGGAACAACTTTTTCCTCAACATTCTCAAACTATTGTACAACAATCTATCCCTCAAAGTTTACCTAATCTTCAAAAAATTCCTCAACATCAAATTTCTCATATCACTCCACCATCAAACGTCACAGATCTTACCAGTCTAATGACATCGTTCATCTCCGAAATCAAATCTCTTGTTATGCAGCTTATATCACTCCTTACAAATCTAGTATCAAATCTAATCCCTGCCTTGAAAAATCCTTAAATGAATTCACCTAACTCCTTATCCATTCTCCTTTGGAATGCGAATGGTGTTAGAAATCATACTGACGAACTGACAGCGTTGTTGCAAGACAAAACAATCGATGTTGCACTTATAACTGAAACAAGACTAACGACTAAACAGTACTTCAAAATACCGCAATACATGACATACCGTACTGACCACCCAGACGGCAAAGCCCATGCCGGTTCTGCTATCATTGTCCACCAATCCCTCTCTCATCATTTACTCCCACTTCCCACCTATAATTTCCTACAAGCCACAGCCATAGTAATCAAGACTTTTTCCTTTCCGGTAACCCTCACATCTGCATATTGCCCTCCTAAACATTCCATTTCCAATTCCGAATTTGTATCCTTCCTGGATTCCTTAGGAAATCGTTTCATTCTGGGTGCAGACTTAAACGCCAAGCATCAGCAGTGGGGTTCCAGAACCACGAATCTCGGGGACGAAATTTGCTGTCTGCACTCAACTCCCGAAATTTTAATATCCTGCCTCCTGACTCCCCTACCTACTGGCCAACCGATCCTAACCGCAATCCTGACATCCTCGACTTCTTTATCCACAGCGGATTAGGCTCCCTCAACTTGTCTGTAACTCGCCTTGATGAACTATCCTCAGACCATAGTCCACTGATCCTAAAAGTATCTCTCACTCCAATTCCAAAACCCATTCCACCATCATTCATCCGAGGCCCTGTCAACTGGAACCTTTTCCGCCAAATCCTGACCGATAATATTGACCTCAGAGTAACCCTCAAAACCCCAGATGACCTAGATAATTCCATCTATTCCTTTACCACCGCCATCCAACAAGCTGTCTGGACTGCCTCCTCTCCTAAACACTCCAATATAAATCCTCACCAAAATCATTTTCCACAACATATTATAGACCTCATCCATACCAAACGCCGAGCAAGATCATTATGGCAGCGCACCCGACACCCAACAGATCGCCGCTCCTATAACTTCTGTTGTAGACAATTGAAGAGGGAGTTGGCGACCTTCCGTTCCCAGTCCTTTAATTCCTACCTCTCCTCTCTATCAGCTCATGATAATTCCCTGTGGAATGTCACGAAAAATATCCTAAAATACCATCAAGTTTCCCATCCTCTCCGACGTGGTGATAACTCCTGGGCTGCGTCTGATGAAGATAAAGCCGAGGAATTCGCCACACACCTCTCCAAAGTTTTCACTCCTCACCCGGAATCCCACGCCAATCACACCGCAACAGTGCAAGACTTTCTTATGTCACCAATTCCACTTTCCCTACCTCCTAAAGCTATTAATCCCTTTGAGGTCAAATATCTTCTCCAAAAACTGACCCTCCGTAAATCTCCTGGACACGATCTCCTTACTCCCCAGATTCTCCGGCAACTTCCGCAGAAAGCTATTATATTCCTTACTTATATTTACAACTGCATCCTACGCACCTATTTTCCTTTGTTATGGAAACATTCCACTATCATTCTTTTTCTAAAACCAGGCAAATCTTCCAACAACACTTCATCCTACAGGTCTATTAGTCTACTCCCCATCCTCTCAAAAATCTTCGAAAGGCTTCTTCTTAAACGTATCCTACCCATATTAGAATCTCAAAATCTTCCTTCCCATCAGTTTGGATTCCGTCCTCAGCGTTCCACAGTTCAACAGGGGCTCCGAGTTGTAGACCATATTTCCTCAGCTCTTGAATGCAAAGAGTATTGTTCTGGTGCATTTCTGGACATTGCGCAAGCTTTTGACCGGGTATGGCACACTGGATTACTCTTCAAGCTGAAAACCCATTTACCCCAGTCTCTATACCTCATTCTCCGATCCAATCTTCCGCGTTCGCTGTGGTGTAGAATTTTCTAACCTTTATCCTGTTGAGGCCGGTGTTCCTCAAGGCAGCGCCTTGGGACCCGTCCTCTACATCCTTTACACTGCTGATATTCCTACACATCCTGATACCTTTCTGGCAGCTTTTGCTGACGACACCGCCATCCTATCATCCAGTTCCAATCCTGAAACAGCATCCTTAAATCTGCAAAGACACCTTTCTTTATCGAAGACTGGTGTAATGCTTGGTGCATAAAGATGAACGAAGCCAAATGCAAACACGTAACCTTCGGACAGTTATACCGACTACTCAACAGAAAATCTGAACTTACAGTTGACAACAAATTATTAATCTACAGGACAATACTGAAGCCCATCTGGACCTACGGACTTGAACTGTGGGGGACAGCTAAACGTACTAACATCAAACGCATTCAATCCTTTCAATCCAAAGTCCTCCGTACAATAGTAAATGCTCCTTATTATGTTTCCAACTATACCTTGCACCACGACCTTAATGTTCCTTTTATTTCAGACCTAATTCCATCCAAATTTTCAAAATTCCACCAGAATCTCATTCATCATCCTAATCCTCTAGCTCAATCCCTATCCAGCTCCACTCAGCCATACAACCCACCTAGAAGGTTGAAACGGCAGTGGCCCCGCGACCTTTTGTAAATATATTGGAGTTCTAGCACTGGCTAGATTCTCCACTCAATGTGATGTATGTATGAGTGTGTGTATGTGAATATAGGTATAAGAGAATTCTTGACTTTATTGTATTGATTCATTATTGTGTATATATTTTATTGTAATTGTATGCTGTGTAAATATTGTATGAATGTAGTATGTATGATATCTTTCAGCACTACTATTGATGTCCAAATTGGGACAGATTGTAATTTTACTCAATAAAAAAAAATAATTTTTTTATTATATCATTTCATTTTATATCAAGATGTTATTAACATAAGAAAGTTTTGAAGAAATTCCCTCAGATATTTTTCATATTCTCCCATCTTGAATCTTTTCTGTTTAATCTAAACTTAAACAACTTTATTGAGAAGTTAATTAGGGGTATAGTCATCGAAACACTTTAATTAAGTAAAATTTAATTTACTTATTCAATTAGCTAGAGCAAAGTCTTAACACTTTAATTAAGCACAACTTATTTTACTTATTTGATTAGCTGAAGCAAAATCGAAACACTTTAATTAAGTAAAACTTAATTTACTTAATTAAAGTGGTTTGATGACTGCACCCCCAATTAACTTCTCCTCAATACAGTCAGCCATTATTAAATCATTAAAAAACTCTAGTTTTGTTGAGACAGACCTTTGATTCAATAATATTTAGGTCTGGATTAATTTATTATAGAAATGAGAGCGGGCACTATTTTTTTGTCTTATAGTTTGACCTTTTATATTATTTGTTTATTCCATGTAATGATTTATTTTGTGGTCATAATTAATTAATAGTTTATCAATGGGAATTTTTCTCTGCTCAATAACATGTATGTATGCATGTAACATATTTATATTGCTCGGTTTTGTAAAATATTTATTTATATATAAGACTTCAAAAAAATCTGCATGTTTCTTTATTTCAATACCTTTTCATTTTTAAACATTTATTTACATTAATTTAAAATAAAAATTAACTATTGCTATCAATTAACAGGTTTAGAGAAGCATGGAGTACAACCCAACAATATAAACTTTGTCATCAGCACACATGGACATTCTGATCACATTGGGAACAATAATCTATTTCTAAACAGTACTCATATTGTCGGGCATTCTATTTCAAGGAAGAATCTTTATTTTGATGATCCATTTAGTGAAGGTAACATGTCACAACTTTTTAGATAAATCAAACATTTGATACAACACAGCAAAAAATATGATTTCTTCAATTTTAGGTAAACCATATTACATTGATGGAGAAGATCTGATGATAATTGCTACTCCTGGCCATACTCAAAGTGATGTTACAGTTCTAGTGAAAACAGCTGACGGGATAGTTGCTGTTACTGGTAAGGCCTAGTTTTAACATTTTACTAATTTTGATTTTCAGGATTATTAGATTTTCTTGATGAAGTAAAGTGCTTAAATAAAATTCAGTATGGGCTTTTTAGTGATTTGGTATGCAGTTAAATATTTACCTCTTGGCTCACTTATCCAGTGATTCCTTCCTCAGATGATCGGAGGCTTCATAGGCCTTTTTTTGGCTTCCCAAGAAGTTCTAGTCCAATATTCATTCCTTTATGCCTAAGCAAAGTATTACTCCACTGTTCATTGTTACTATGTACTATCACAATTGAGAGTAAGCAGAAAACACAATGATAAACTGAGGTTTTGTTCGATTGCATCAGTATTGCCTTATAGAGCTACAAACAAACTTGTACAAGTTCCAGATAAAGTATACAGAAGGTACATGTAATTATTTTCTTAGTGTGCTCTAAATGAATTAATATGTGCTTAAAAGTCCTCTCATTAGTAAACAACTATAGTAGTTAGCATAATTATTTAAAAATGAAATGATATAATTTGATAAATATTTAGAGTTTTCTGTATTTTAATATATTAATAACTTGACCTAATATGAAATTATTATCAGAGTTGGTTGGTGTGCATGCATAGAATAAATTACATTAGAATAAGGAAACTTATTTTTTTGTATTCCAAAGATTTGGTCCAAGTTTTAGACCATCATTGCAGTGGTAATAATGCTTAAATCAACACAGATAATAATCAGCACACAATAAAATAAGTTACTTAACTAATTATTAAAACTCTATTAAAATGTAATTTCTTCCATGATTGCACTTCCAAGGATATGAAATTAATTTTTTATCGAACTGATTAAATTTTTCAAGACAGAGGTTATGTATATTCTCAATATCTAATGTGTATTACATTATATAGTGCTGTTATATATTATAAAATAAACCGCAATAATGAATAGATTGTAAGTTCTTCGATTTCAAGGTGATTTATTCGAAAAGAAAGAAGATTTGGAAGATGAATTCATCTGGCTGAGTGCTGGTAGTGAGTGTCCTAGTCTTCAGAGACATAACAGAAGGATGATTTTACAGTTGGCTGACTACATTATTCCAGGCCACGGTGAAATGTTCAAAGTTACGCAAGAAATGAAAAATAATTTATGTGTTCAGAAATAAACCTGTAATAATAATAATAGATACTTTGTTTGTTTCTTTGTTTTTCTTTTTCCTTCTTACCTAATTATGAATCATTATTTTTTGTAAAATTGGATTCAAGATAAACTTTAAAATTAATTTTCATTATTTTTATATCATTGTTTAATATTTATTTTAAATTATACTTATTTTTTTGGCTATATTTTATAGGGTTTGGCAAATAAGTCCTTTCGGTTTTTCAGGGTGTAATAAAACTCACAGTATTATAGAAATATCATTTTTTTTTTTAATCTATAATATATAGATCATTACTTAATTTGACTTTTTCCTGTTTTTCCACTAACTGCAAAATGCACTGCTCATAGAATGTCTAGAGTTAATGCTTAAAAAATCTGGTGCGGGCAATGCATGACTTTCACTTACCTCGACTGTTAAAATCAATTTAAAAACTATTAAATATACTTCAATTCGAAAAATATTTAGAGTTGATTTTAATAAAACATGCATTCATTTTTGTTGGAAACATATGATTTAGATTAAACAATATAACTATATTAAATTGTTAATCAGTAAAAGTTTATTCCCCATTCATTATTTTATATTACATTTTACAAAGTTTTGTATCAGATATTTTTCTAAAATCTTTCTCTTTGCAACGGTATACTATATGTCTATATTTCTGTTCTTATTATTAAAAAAAAAAATCACATTAAAAAAATAGTTTTGCTGTTTTATCCTTTAGTTGGTCATCAAATCCGTCCAACTTGTATATTTAGCCATCCTTCATCAATGTCATTAAGGTGATATGGTTAATCTTTTGGAATGTACAAAATTAAAGGAAGTTTAGAAGAAGAAAATTTAAAATATCGGCATTTAAGCCCTGTCAGGCTATTTCAATAGGAATGAAACCTACATGATATTAAAGCCCATTAAATGTTACATCAATATAGTGAGTTTAATCAAAACTGTTAGAGCTGTTTTTGAGAGTCGTAAAAAGAAACAAAATGCATGGTATAAAGTGGCTCTTCTGGTCAGCCGATTTTGATAAAAAAGTTGCTGTAACATCTTGGGTGTATAGTTGTCTTAAATATGAAATTTCATTTTTGTACTACTTTTCGTTTTTGAGCTAGATTTACCACACACACAACCTTTTTTTTGGGACTTGGTTATTTGGACTCAGGGGACCCTAAAACGTGCATTTCCGTCAAAAACTGGAATTAGAAACTTTTCAAAATTGCAATACTTTCTCTTACTATGAATTTCATATATAGGTAAGTGAAAGTAAAAACTGATCCAAGTGTTTCTTTATGTCCTCTTCCTTTTGGAATTTCTTTCCATTCATGGAGTTCTGCAGAGAACAGAATAAGTGGTAGTAACTTGGAGCTAGTTCTGGTGAATAGCGAGGGTGGGGCAAAAGGTTCCATCCAAGCCTCAATAATTTATTGTGGGTGACCGATGTGAGGCTTAGCATTGTCTTGGTAGAACACAAAACCCTTCCGATTTGCTAGTTCTGGGTGTTTATCTTTAATTGATTGATCCCATTTTGTTAATTGTGAGCAGTATAGAGTTAGTCCTGATGGCAATAGTTCATAGAAAATAACACCCTTGAAATCCCACCATATGGAAAGGATTATCATCTTTGGATGCAATCCAGGTTTTGACATTCTTCCCCAAGATTATTGTAAAATATCCATTTTTTATCTCCTCTTAATAACCTTTTCAAAAATGGATCGATTTGTTACCCTTGCCACAGTGAAACATAAAGAGAAATGCGTGTTGCCATGTTGAGTTCGGTTAGATAGTGAGGGACCCAACTATAAAGCCCTAATGTGGGCAACCAGAACATTGAGCATAATTGGTGTTAGAATTTCCTGAATGAAATTTAGCAAACCATTTTTGACAAGTATGTTCAGTTTATTCCCATTCAGGCTTCATCTCCACAAAGATTGCAAATTTTTCTATGAGCTTCTTTAAGCAAGCTTACCTTTTTAAAATAATACAACAAAATATGGCGATAATAAATGGTATTTTCTTCCATATTCACAGTGCAAAAGCAAACACAATACTAAGCTAGTTTCAACAAGAGTTAACAGATATTAGTTTTTGACATATAAACAATTAGGATAAAAAACTCACTTTAGAGATTAATCCATCAGATAAGAAGTGTATAAAAAAACAAAACTGAAAGGACTTATTTACCAACCCAATATTATACATTCTGAAAAAATTATCTTATTGTTTATATTATAAAAAAAATAACATAATAAAAGGAAAATTTAATTTATCAAAATCTTAATTCACTTTCTTAAGCCATAAATATGTATTATATTATTAGATGTGAATTTGAAGTAATTTTATTTCAAATAATTATAAGACATTCATATATTTATTTATACTAGTTAAACCTGTGTGAAAAATATTGCAGCAATTCAACTGTTTGCACTCATTAATAATTATACAAAAATATTTAATTCATCCGTTTAGTACCTTGAGTATTAGTAGATAAATATTCAACATTTTTTAAGTTTCACAGGAAAGCAAAGAGAAGTTTCAGACTGCATTCCCTTCAATATTTATACTTTAAATGTTCAATGTATTGCATTTAAGATTATTGAAAATTAATTTTTATTATAATTAAGATTAGTTTGAATGAATAATTGTATTATTAGGTTCCTTTAATTAAAATGATCCTTTTCATTCAACTTATTTTATTTTCTTATTTTTTTGTCCCTAGGTTTCGGCTCTTTGCCATTCTCAAGGGATCTACAAAAAACATTTATTTTAAAATTAAAAGATACACAACATTATTTTTTTTTTTTTAAATTGTTATAAATCAATTTACATACCTCTTTATACTCCTTTATACACTCTATACAATATATAGATATATATTTTTTGTCATAATTGAGTAAAATAAAAATTAAAAACTATTATAGGCTGACCAGCCCTGTCCTGGTTGTTATCATCTACTGGATTAAAGAAATCTATTCCCTCACTCTTAACTATTGATATCCAAACTAATATATACACATATATTGTTTTATTATCTCCTCCTCAGTCAAGTCTACATTTATTTTCACAGCCAAAAATTTTTTCTTTTAAAATTCTTTAATAAATTATTATCATACATAAACATATACATACACACACACACACACACACACACACACACACACACACACACACATACACACCCACATACACATACATATATATATATATATATATATATACATAAACACATAAACAAATATATTAATATCCAATTAAAAACAAGATAATTTACCTAACCATAAAATTCCAAATATTATTCTATTATATTGTTATTTAAACTTTATTCCAGAAATTCCATTTATTTAAATTATACTACTTATTAATTTTGCTCAAAATCTCAGCATAATGGTCATTCAAATTCTTCGTGTCTGTTTTGTAATTTATACTGTAGTTAATGTTTTCTGATATATATATTGCCTCTAAAATTTTTCTTCTAAAATCATTACTTTCTTTATGTATTACTATAGTATTTTCAAAGTCAAATTGGTGTTTTTTATTTATTACATGTTGTACTAAAGCAGTCTTATTACTATCTTTTTCTTTATTTTTAACATCATTTTGGTGTTGATACATCCTATCCTTCAAGAACTGTTTTGTTTCACCAATATATACTGCAGGACAATTTACACATGGTATTTTATATACCATTCCAGATTGGGAGTTTTTTTCTATTTTATCTTTTAGCTCACTATAATAATTTTTTATTTTGTTTCTTGGTTTGAAGGCAAAAGTATATTCTTCCATATCATATAATTTGAAGGATTTTTTTATTTCTTCAGAAAGTCCCTTTATATAATTGCAGCTTTGGAATTTTTGGGTTGTCTTTAATTTGTTTATTTTTTCACCATTGCTATTATTTTTATTTTTAGTTCTAATATTCAATTCCCATATGGTTTTTACTATTTTTTTGGGATAAAAATTTTCTGAAAAAATTTGAAAAACCTTTTCTTTGACCTTATTTAATCTTTCATTATCTGTAATTGTGATAACTTTTTTGCAAAAATTGTTTACTATATTGTACTTCATATGATACGGATGACATGAAAAATAGTTAAGAATTGTGTTACTACAAGTTTCTTTTTTGGCCCATTCTGTGCTGATTCTTTCCTTTTTTCTAATCAACATCATATCTAGAAATCTTAATTTGCCTTCTTTTTCTATTTCCATAGTAAACTTCAATCTTTCATGGTAATTATTAAGAGCTTTTAGGAAATCCCCTACTACATTCTTTTTTATTATGCAAAATATGTCATCAACATATTTTACTAATAACTTTACTTTTATACCTGAATTTTTTAAAGCATTATTAATTAATTCATTCAATACCATACCTGACAAATATACTGATAAAACCCCACCCATTGGTAAACCAAATAATTGCCTATATATTTCACCTTTATATTTGAAAATTCCATTTTCGCAGCAAAGTTTTATCCCTTCCAGAAATATTTTTTTGTTTTTTATATCAGTATCCAATTTTATTTCTTCCCATTTATCTTCTATTATTTTATACATTAATTTTAATGGAATATTTGTAAACAAAGATATTACATCATAGCTGACCATAATTTCATCATTATCAATTTTTATATTATTAATTTTGCTTTTTACCTCCATAGCGTTTGCTACATCATACTCTTTACTTTTGTAAGAATTTTTGAAACTATTTTTAAAATACTTTGATAAATTGTAAATTGGTCCATTTATTCCATTTACTATTGGTCTTAATGCTCTGTCCTCTTTATGAAGTTTTAACAATCCAAACATTCTGGGATGGTAACAATGTTTATTTATTAACTTTTTTGTTTGATTGTCTTCTATGAACTTATTCTTTTTTAATTTTTCTACATATTGCTTTATTTGTTTACCAATTTCGGGTAGTGGATCTGTTCTAATCCTTCTATATGTGTTTTCTTCATGGAGAATATGTTTCATTTTATTATCATAATCTTCATGTTTTATTATTGCCACTCTTTTAGTTTTATCAGATTTTATTATTAATAGATTAGAATTTTTCTTTTTAAATTTTATCAATGCTTCTAAATCCTCTTTCCACTTTTTAAATACTGTATTTTCTTTATTACTTTTGTTTTTTAGGTTATCTATATAATTACCTATTTTTCTGATTATATTATTCCTTAAACTATTTTTATGATTATCACATGTATCCATATTTCTGAGAATTGTTTCTAAATCAGTTATTAAAATAATAATGTCCTTCCTAATGTCTTTGGGAAATATATTCACATTCTCACCTAAACTCAAAATATTAATGATATTATTTGGAATTTTTACATTAGTTAGATTTTCTACTAAATTCATTTTATACAAATTTTCGTATCTGTTAACAATTTCAAACTCAGTAGATTTCAAACAGAATCTAAACTTTGGATCAATATTATTACTAGAGACAAAGGTTTTGTTTAATTCTCTATTACTATTTTCTCTATTATATGGCTTATTAATCTTTACTTTTATATTTCTTTTTAATTTATTCATTAGTTTAATTTTATATTCATCCATTAGTTTTTTCCTATTATCATTGATAAATTTTTCTATATTGTCTTTGTAATGAGGATATTGAGTTTTAAATTTTTCCACATTTTTATTAATATTTTTTATAATGTCATTTTTTAAACCAAAAACTTTGTCTAATGTCCAAATTAAGAAATTCCTTAATTACTTTATCAAACATATTTACTTTATTTTGGCTTCTAATAAAATTACTATTGAATCTATTCTCAAGAGCTATTATTGGATTAATAATATGTGGAGGGAATATTTCTTTACTTTTACATTCTTTTAAATAAAATATTTTACCTTCAGCTTTTACCATTTTTATACATAAAGAAATTATTTCAGTACTAATATCTATTTTAACATCTTTAAACAATGTTGAAAAACTATCTTTTAATTCCTTAAATGCTATATTAAATACTGCCATCTTGGATCTCAGTTCAGTTTAATTAATTTTTATTATAATTAAGATTAGTTTGAATGAATAATTGTATTATTAGGTTCCTTTAATTAAAATGATCCTTTTCATTCAACTTATTTTATTTTCTTATTTTTTTGTCCCTACGTTTCGGCTCTTTGCCATTCTCAAGGGATCTACAAAAAACATTTATTTTAAAATTAAAAGATACACAACATTATTATTTTTTTTTTTTTTAAATTGTTATAAATCAATTTACATACCTCTTTATACTCCTTTATACACTCTATACAATATATAGATATATATTTTTTGTCATAATTGAGTAAAATAAAAATTAAAACTATTATAGGCTGACCAGCCCTGTCCTGGTTGTTATCATCTACTGGATTAAAGAAATCTATTCCCTCACTCTTAACTATTGATATCCAAACTAATATATACACATATATTGTTTTATTATCTCCTCCTCAGTCAAGTCTACATTTATTTTCACAGCCAAAAATTTTTTCTTTTAAAATTCTTTAATAAATTATTATCATACATAAACATATACATACACACACACACACACACACACACACACACACACACACACACACACACACACACACACACACACACACACACACATACACACCCACATACACATACATATATATAATATATATATATATAATATATATATACATAAACACATAAACAAATATATTAATATACAATTAAAAACAAGATAATTTACCTAACCATAAAATTCCAAATATTATTCTATTATATTGTTATTTAAACTTTATTCCAGAAATTCCATTTATTTAAATTATACTACTTATTAATTTTGCTCAAAATCTCAGCATAATGGTCATTCAAATTCTTCGTGTCTGTTTTGTAATTTATACTGTAGTTAATGTTTTCTGATATATATATTGCCTCTAAAATTTTTCTTCTAAAATCATTACTTTCTTTATGTATTACTATAGTATTTTCAAAGTCAAATTGGTGTTTTTTATTTATTACATGTTGTACTAAAGCAGTCTTATTACTATCTTTTTCTTTATTTTTAACATCATTTTGGTGTTGATACATCCTATCCTTCAAGAACTGTTTTGTTTCACCAATATATACTGCAGGACAATTTACACATGGTATTTTATATACCATTCCAGATTGGGAGTTTTTTTCTATTTTATCTTTTAGCTCACTATAATAATTTTTTATTTTGTTTCTTGGTTTGAAGGCAAAAGTATATTCTTCCATATCATATAATTTGAAGGATTTTTTTATTTCTTCAGAAAGTCCCTTTATATAATTGCAGCTTTGGAATTTTTGGGTTGTCTTTAATTTGTTTATTTTTTCACCATTGCTATTATTTTTATTTTTAGTTCTAATATTCAATTCCCATATGGTTTTTACTATTTTTTTGGGGTAAAAATTTTCTGAAAAAATTTGAAAAACCTTTTCTTTGACCTTATTTAATCTTTCATTATCTGTAATTGTGATAACTTTTTTGCAAAAATTGTTTACTATATTGTACTTCATATGATACGGATGACATGAAAAATAGTTAAGAATTGTGTTACTACAAGTTTCTTTTTTGGCCCATTCTGTGCTGATTCTTTCCTTTTTTCTAATCAACATCATATCTAGAAATCTTAATTTGCCTTCTTTTTCTATTTCCATAGTAAAATTCAAAAGTTTCAAAAATTCTTACAAAAGTAAAGAGTATGATGTAGCAAACGCTATGGAGGTAAAAAGCAAAATTAATAATATAAAAATTGATAATGATGAAATTATGGTCAGCTATGATGTAATATCTTTGTTTACAAATATTCCATTAAAATTAATGTATAAAATAATAGAAGATAAATGGGAAGAAATAAAATTGGATACTGATATAAAAAACAAAAAAATATTTCTGGAAGGGATAAAACTTTGCTGCGAAAATGGAATTTTCAAATATAAAGGTGAAATATATAGGCAATTATTTGGTTTACCAATGGGTGGGGTTTTATCAGTATATTTGTCAGGTATGGTATTGAATGAATTAATTAATAATGCTTTAAAAAATTCAGGTATAAAAGTAAAGTTATTAGTAAAATATGTTGATGACATATTTTGCATAATAAAAAAGAATGTAGTAGGGGATTTCCTAAAAGCTCTTAATAATTACCATGAAAGATTGAAGTTGTAAACAAAGATATTACATCATAGCTGACCATAATTTCATCATTATCAATTTTTATATTATTAATTTTGCTTTTTACCTCCATAGCGTTTGCTACATCATACTCTTTACTTTTGTAAGAATTTTTGAAACTTTTGAATTTTACTATGGAAATAGAAAAAGAAGGCAAATTAAGATTTCTAGATATGATGTTGATTAGAAAAAAGGAAAGAATCAGCACAGAATGGGCCAAAAAAGAAACTTGTAGTAACACAATTCTTAACTATTTTTCATGTCATCCGTATCATATGAAGTACAATATAGTAAACAATTTTTGCAAAAAAGTTATCACAATTACAGATAATGAAAGATTAAATAAGGTCAAAGAAAAGGTTTTTCAAATTTTTTCAGAAAATTTTTACCCCAAAAAAATAGTAAAAACCATATGGGAATTGAATATTAGAACTAAAAATAAAAATAATAGCAATGGTGAAAAAATAAACAAATTAAAGACAACCCAAAAATTCCAAAGCTGCAATTATATAAAGGGACTTTCTGAAGAAATAAAAAAATCCTTCAAATTATATGATATGGAAGAATATACTTTTGCCTTCAAACCAAGAAACAAAATAAAAAATTATTATAGTGAGCTAAAAGATAAAATAGAAAAAAACTCCCAATCTGGAATGGTATATAAAATACCATGTGTAAATTGTCCTGCAGTATATATTGGTGAAACAAAACAGTTCTTGAAGGATAGGATGTATCAACACCAAAATGATGTTAAAAATAAAGAAAAAGATAGTAATAAGACTGCTTTAGTACAACATGTAATAAATAAAAAACACCAATTTGACTTTGAAAATACTATAGTAATACATAAAGAAAGTAATGATTTTAGAAGAAAAATTTTAGAGGCAATATA
Organism: Piezodorus guildinii; assembly: GCA_023052935.1. NCBI lineage: Eukaryota > Metazoa > Arthropoda > Insecta > Hemiptera > Pentatomidae > Piezodorus > Piezodorus guildinii. The sequence continues at coordinate 114,410,293 of CM041297.1, forward strand.
TATATCAGAAAACATTAACTACAGTATAAATTACAAAACAGACACGAAGAATTTGAATGACCATTATGCTGAGATTTTGAGCAAAATTAATAAGTAGTATAATTTAAATAAATGGAATTTCTGGAATAAAGTTTAAATAACAATATAATAGAATAATATTTGGAATTTTATGGTTAGGTAAATTATCTTGTTTTTAATTGGATATTAATATATTTGTTTATGTGTTTATGTATATATATATATATATATATATATATGTATGTGTATGTGGGTGTGTATGTGTGTGTGTGTGTGTGTGTGTGTGTGTGTGTGTGTGTGTGTGTGTGTGTGTGTGTGTATGTATATGTTTATGTATGATAATAATTTATTAAAGAATTTTAAAAGAAAAAATTTTTGGCTGTGAAAATAAATGTAGACTTGACTGAGGAGGAGATAATAAAACAATATATGTGTATATATTAGTTTGGATATCAATAGTTAAGAGTGAGGGAATAGATTTCTTTAATCCAGTAGATGATAACAACCAGGACAGGGCTGGTCAGCCTATAATAGTTTTAATTTTTATTTTACTCAATTATGACAAAAAATATATATCTATATATTGTATAGAGTGTATAAAGGAGTATAAAGAGGTATGTAAATTGATTTATAACAATTAAAAAAAAAAAAAAATAATGTTGTGTATCTTTTAATTTTAAAATAAATGTTTTTTGTAGATCCCTTGAGAATGGCAAAGAGCCGAAACGTAGGGACAAAAAAATAAGAAAATAAAATAAGTTGAATGAAAAGGATCATTTTAATTAAAGGAACCTAATAATTATTGAAAATACTAATAAAAAAAAAACATAGCTTGAAGAATATAAAACTATATCAGAATCAAAAACAGCAGCCATTGAACAACATCCAATTTTAATTTGAGAATAGGAGCATAACAGACCAAAGATTTCTTCCTCTTAAAGAAAGCTATCTCCGAGGTTCAGAACAATTGATGCATTTTTTGGGCTTTTAAAGATAATCAACTTTTATATGAGCTATAATAATATTAAAACGCTGCAAATTATTACACAATGGTTTATTATTTCCAAATAACTATATTAAGGTGTAACTGTTTAAAGCCAACTAATATGAAAAGCAATAAATAATTCAAAGGAAAATGGTCTATCAACACTGCTATTTCAATGATTCTTTTTTCTTATTTTTGGTATTTATTTATTTGAAAAGTAGACAAATGAATTTTTTTTATTCGTTAATCATATTCTACATATCGAAGTCTAAGAGAGGTTTATGCTTTGGTCAATTACAAAGGTTCATTATTGAAAATAATAAACCAAAAAATTATATACGATACAAATTGAAATTGAATGCCTTTATTAGGTATTTTATTTAAAGATTAAAATTATTTGAGAAACAATCATAGATAAAAAAAATTAATGATGGCATTTATGTATCAATATTATGGATACACAGCAGGAAAATTATAATAATAATTTCATACTTGTTGGTCCAGCATGTAGAAGTATTTTATTTAGTCAAAATGTGAGCCAGGGAAATAAAAATAACCATATAGTGACATTTTAATAATAATGACAATTGTAAAATACAAGTAAAAAGAATTTTTATGATGATAAATGATTTTATTATCTATATTGCATTTATATTTATAAATGATTGTATTATCTATATGGTATGATTATATTGATTTGATATAGAAGATATTTTTAATCAATATTTCTGAAGATGAAGCAGTATGGGTCTTGAAATGTTATGTGTTATTAATGAAATGATTTATTAATGCGATAATAAATATATATGTATAAGATGAGATGGTTCTAATTAAATAAATACGATAATAAAATTTGTTTAATTTATTATTACAGGATAGGGGAGAAGGATTAAGGTTGCTGATCATATTAAAAATTTCTATTTGAACAATACCTACCCTTTAATATAAATAAAATAAGGTACAGCCATATATATATATATATATTTATATTATAATCTTTAATAATTATTCATTAAATATGCTCTGAAAAGTAGAATCATACAGTAGTGTAATGTAAGTTTCACAGCCAAAAATAAACATAAAATAAACCATCCCTAATTAAAACAATAATTTATTAATGATAGAATTACTATCTATATTTTCCTAACTATTTTTAATAAAATCTCAAGGATCAATATTTTAATTCGAGCTTTTTAAAATTATTGAGATACAATAAAAGTGTGCTAGTAATAAAAGATATTTGCAATGTGTGTTGGTAAAAAAACAATGTATCAACTATTGTAATGAATAAAAGTCTACACATTTTGAATTAATTACTAAAAAAAAAGAAAAGAAAAAAAAAGAAGGTATAAATTATCACTCCTTTCAATGGTATACCATTTTTATAAAATGAAAACATCAATCAAAATAGAATAAATTATTAATTTAAGTACTGAACATGGGTTAAACCTTCAGTCTTCTCAAGAGTTTCAAATTGTATCTTTTATATAATAAATTGGTGTGTAGGTGACACATAGTACTTTTATTAGAAATACAATAAGAATATTAAGGGCATTTTTTTAGATGTTTTGACATCAGATAAAATATAGGAAGCATATATATGCCACGCATAGGTTATTCATCAAATCTCAACAGATTTTTAAATCTGAGAAAAAATTTATAAAGCACTTCATGCATTATATCAATATTTTAAAAATAATTAACACACAGAATACTCATTTCCCTCGTTTTTAGAGAGGTTTTCCTCCCAAACCCGGAAGGCTTATACGAGTTTGGATCATGCTGACCTCATGCTCCCTCGCGCTGTCTTGCTGTAAAGAAAATAATTATTGCTATTTAAAATCAACGTTACCTCTATTTGTCATTATAATATCACAGAAAATACGAGCGATAGTTATGTTAATAAGTATTGCGTATTTTATGCTACTTTAGCTTCATTTAGAGTTTCAACTTATCATTATTACATCAGCATACAATAGACAGAATATATTAAGTTTTATAGACTGAATTTATCATTAAAAAAAAGAAAATCTGTTTTTTTCAATAAAAATTGTTTAATTAACAATCGCTCATGAAATATGTTATTGGTTATTTGAACCGGCTTGTAATAGAAAAAAAAATTATATCAATATAAGCGCTGTTTTATTGCAAACACATTGATATAGGGTTGTCTGCAAAAAACTTGGTCCTAATCTGGGTTGCCGAATTTTAAAGATTAAATTTTAACGGGAGTAGAAATGCGTGACAGAGAGATCCGAGTTGAGTATATCGTGTAATAATGAAGAACACAACATTGCAGCCGCACCTAATCACACATTGAATATAAGAAAGTTTGATGTCCCATATAACATTTTTTACACAAATACCAAACACCAAATTACAGGGTAAAAGTTTTCTTATTATCATTATGTTGCAACATTTAATTAAAAATAAATTTTTAAAAAATAATTAAAAATAGTCTGTCTAGGATTTTTTTATGCAACCCATTCTTAACATATTTTCTAATATACTAAATTTATTATAAAATATGTTTCATTCTATTATCAGCTCGGTGCAGATCATTTCAAGTTCGGATCTTCTACTAATATCTTTTAATAATGAATGAAATACACACAGTTGCTTATTCTTATTTAGTTAAAAATAAAGGATTACAAAGTAGAAAAAAAAAATTCTCTCGTAAGGAGTTTCTAAGTTACTATAAGAACCATTGGTAATGTATAAATACTTTTTTTTGGCAATTAATTTGTAAAAATTTCTTGTTACTGTTATTGTAAAGGCGTCAAATTGTTTTTATATTTTAATTATATGTAATTTTTTCATAAGCAATATATTAATTAAACAATTTTAATCAAATAAGGTGTATACTTTTTTTTTTCAATTCACTGTATGAGTATCAGATACCATATCATAACTTGATTTTTAGTCTATTAAGATATTCTGCCTGTTATGTGATAATTTATATATAAAAATACTATGAAAATCATTAAATATTTAATATATTTAGGATATCACTTAAGTTTATTAAAGGTCTTAGGATAGAATTCTATTGAATTAAATTAAATCACAATGAAGTTAAAACGAATCACAACACAGAAATGTAACTAGTTCAAAATTCTGATATCACTACATAATAAGAATATTCACAGTAAAAAAATAAAATAAAGTAAATATATTAATACATCTAATTTCAAATAAAATGTAGAAATAAAAACTATAAGCATTTGCAGTATTTACATAATGATTAAATCAAAATGTATATCACATAAAAAAAAAGTAGTTGCTTAGATAGATAACGTATATAGATTGAAACGTTTATTACAAATAAATTTATGTTTTCTTCATTAAAATAAAAAATATTTTATGAGCATGTTAAAAAACTATCCACAATGAGTTATCTGTAAAGCAATCTGAAAGAACGTAGTCGCATAAGTATCTAAGCAACACAGAATGATAACTATAGAACAAATTTAGAAGATCTTTTAACCACAAAAAGTACAGTGTAATTATAAATTATTATATAATAGTGTCTCTCTTCCTGATACAGAATAATTATATCAGTTCATCAATAAGATTAAATCAGATTATGGTAAAAGCCAGTTAAACCTTTTGGTGTGCAGTCTAAGTTTCTCTAAACCAGTGATGCTCAACAAAAAATGTTCACAGACCCCTTCATTTAATCATTTCAATGGCAACAACCCACTCTCCCTACTAAATCCTAAATATATATATATAATATATATATATATATATATATATATATATATATATATATATTATTTATTGAGATTTTTAGTGGGCTACACTGAATCACATACATTGCGAGCAAAATGCCTCTACCGAAACTCTAAATTCTAGAAACAGCCTAGTTTGGAAAATGGAAATAAAGAAAAAGAAGCTGGCTCTATTAGTCTACATCTATTCGCGAAGCATTGAATAACTAAAATTTAATTCTGAACATGGCAGATTGTTTAATGATTTTTTAAAGGGAGTATAAAAATACTTTGTTATGCTGTCCTTCAGAGGAAATGTAAAATGGTGATACAGAGCCTGCGAGACGCCAGGAACTCGTTAAAAATCCCCATCCTAATTACATCTGGGTGTGCAAAATTTAAGTGTTCCACTTCAATATCGTCCATAGCTACAGTAGCACAAGCCAAGGATGGAAAAGTTGGTGTAACATCTCAGACATATTGTTGTCTTAAATATGAAATTTCAATTTCATACGACCTTTTCTCACAAATTGAATATTTGGACTTGAGTGATCCTGAAACGTGTATTTCTGTAGAAAACTGGGAATAGAAAATGTTCACGATCGCAATACTTTCACTTACTATATATTTTATATATAGGTACGTTAAAGTAAAAATATATATATATTTTTTTTTATTTGTATTATTATGAAAATCAGGCATAGCCTTCAAAATAGTAAAATTAGTCCTTTTCGTGCGTAACCCATCCCCTCTCCCTAATAGAGACAGAAAGACTTATGGTACTTATATAGACTTAATAGTTCTTAAAACGACTTTAACAACCAAGGTAAGTGAAAGTCGTGTGTTGCCTGCACCACATTTGCTTTATTAATAACTCATATGTATGATTTCACAAGATTTTTTCCTTCCTTCCCTATTGATTTAATATTTATTTATTTTAATAGCATGTCTTTTGGCCCGAAATACATATATTTTTTTATTTCTTACCACTATTATTAATAAGGGACTTTGTCTCAGATCTAAGTTTTTTTTTTTTTTAAATCTCTACATGCGTAATCTATCGTGGCAAATTCAGGGGACCAACTTTTGGAGAGAGAGGGATTAACATACTTGCCAATTTCAATTAAGCCAAACAGGCTTCTTATATAACAGTAACCCATGATTCTTGATGCTAATAGGGATTTAGTATTGTTGCAGGACTTTAAATAAGCCACTATTTTTATTTTTTTGCGGTGCTTAAGTTGGGGGAGGGATTTCCCGCTCTTCCACCACGTGGGTAAAGAATGCTCTAGATATCCTATACTCTAAAAATATACCTAACACAATAAGTGTAATAAACCTTTTCAACTTGCATGAACGCTTTTTGAATAAGTCAAAATATGTGCAATGACAACTCTACTCTAGAAGACTCTAATTCGAAATCTTCATGATCAAAAACATTTCAAAGATCTCTAAAACAAAATACTCTACAGTGTAACATAACCCACCAATAAAGAAAATTTTCCAGGTGCTCAATATTCTTTTGTCCTATTTCACGACTGGTAAGAGTGTGCGTCATAAGTCATGAACAGCTGAAGACAGTTTTTTTTTATATTGACTTTGAATGTTGAATTATTGTTTTGTTTTTTCAAATGAATCACATATGAATTGAAGCTTTTATCAATGCAAAAATGGTTAAAAGAACTTCAAGAATATCTCGACAATTTTATAATCAACCATAAATAAAAAAATTAACAAAACTGAGATAATTTAGAGAATAACAGTAACCATTTCGGAAAAAAAATATGTACACATCAAATATAATACTCTTTCAACAAAACTAAAATATTTTACATAAATATTTATTTCTAAACATTCTTCAACAAGACTTAATCATAGATGGTATAAGTTTACTCTAGCCGTAACTAAAATCACTTAAATAAACAAAAACTTAACAAAATAACAACTATAACAGCGCCAATAAAATTGCCATGCCAAGAGCCATGCAGTGATTGGTCATGCGTCCAGCCGGCTAATGGGAGTTATCTGACCCGGCGTTATTACGATAGGAGTTGTACTCTGGAGAGAAACAAAAGAAAACAAACAGAAGCTATAATAATGGAGAAAAAAAATAATAAAAAAAAAGAAGCTTACTTGAAAAAAATAATAAAATTAAAATAAGCAATAGTAAAACTAAATTAATAAGCAAATAGATTAAGTTTAAAAAATAATAGCTAAAATAAATAGAACATTCAAAAAAAGAAATAAGTAAAAAATAAAAGAGACAGTTACCTAAATTGCATTTATGAAATTGACATCATTAAAAACCCGAATAACTGTACTGTAGAAAAATATAACCTAATTTTGGTACAAGAATGATATTTGCACACTTTATTTTCAATAATATTTTACAAAACATGGCCAATGCAGAAAGTTAATAATCAATAGTTAATTATTACCTTGAAGGAGAAAATATTTTATTAATAACCCATAATAAATTGACTAATACTTGTAATATGTAATGGAGAAAGATTAATATTATTTTACAGAAGCCTACAGGTTGTCTCCAGGTTCTTCACTGTGATACGGAAAGTTTTAGATAAATTTTACAGAAGTTATAAACTCAGAAAAAGGTTACATGATCTCTGATCAAAGAAAAAGTCACCGATATGATGTTAATGGCAATTCGAATATGAAAGAAGAATATTTCTAAAATATATTCAAGCAGAATGCAATGCAGGTTAAAAATGGCGAACATTAACATATACAGAAGATAAAATCGGGAAAATAGAAGAGGAGACTAAAAAATTGACATAATTTCTTCTTTCTCAATAGTAAAAATCAGTGGAAATAATACTACTTTATGTTTTTATCAGTTAAAACAGAACGGTGTGGCCAACTAGATAGAGCACTAGACTATTCTTCCCCATGTCCGGGTTCAAACCCGGCAGTGGCAGAATTATTTTCAGCCTCTATAATATGGAAACCAACATAGGGGAAAAATATAAGTGGCTGATTGTGATCATCAGGCTGTTGACAATCATGATAATACAGGAACAAATTTATCAGTTGAATCAGTAGTCTTTGCATGATACTACGGAATTTCTTAAGTAGATGGCATTCATAAATGAATATTATTTTATTTCCTGATATGGAAGGTAAAAATGTTAACAACATTGAAGACATTACTAGTATATAATAAATTAATTGAAGATTAAATGGTTGACTGCCTTAAATATGAAGGTCGAGATGATTCCGTTGGCATTCATGAAAGTTTAAAAAATAGTAATAAAATATTATTAAACTTTACAATCCATGGTGCATGAATTTGAACAATCAATGGATTAGGACTTCCGTACTTCGCTGAGATAGGTTTTTTCGAATTTTGAGATAGGTTTTGAAACATGGGTTTTTTTAAAACTATTTTCTAATCTTTTATGAACACCACCCGATTGATCTAATCCATCCTAATAAATGTATGCTTTCAAACTGAACATAAAAACAAAAAAATAAAAACTGATCATAGATTATTTATTTCTCTTCCCATTTTATCTAGTAAAAAGTTCCAGAGTTTTCAAACCAGGTTTTGCTACAGAGAACTAAATGCATAGGAAGCTGATTTATTTTTTTTAAGTATTTGAGATATCCACAAAAACTCGTGAATTCTCAAAATATGGTGCTTATACATAATTTTAAAAAAAATACCTACGTACATTTTTTCTTAATTACATACTATGTTCGAAGGTAACTTCAAGAGTGTAATTAGAAATAATTTTTACCAAGAATATTTTACACATACAGTTAGTATTCTTCAAATATGTCACCGACAGTTCATTTTATTCTATAAAAGCTTTAAATTTCTTCATTATTCATTCACAGCTCAAAACATTGATATATTTAGAAGCCAGTAAGAAACCATAGCAGGAAGAGTAAACAGCGAAAAGTAAATATGGAGAAAGACAAGGGAAAAAAAGGAACTATTAGAAAGAATAATATAAGTTTAATAGATAATAATCATTCAATGGAGGTAACAAACACACTTTTACTCTGAAATTCGTACTAAGGACATAGAATAGGAAATAAATTAGTCAAATGAACCTACTGATAAAACCTACCGGGACCCATTTTTTCAAGCGAAAAAAAAAAAAAAAAGTAAAGGAGAAGAAAATTACACTATACAAAAAAAAATAATAAGAAGAAGAGAATTGAGAAGAAGAAAATAAATAAGCTATTGATGAGCATATTAACTGTCAACTAAATAATTAATCTGATCAGTTCTAAATTATTATATTTGAAACAGCTTCGGAGGAAAGAATTAAGCGAAGTCAATCAACCTTTACATTGCATCCATTCAAATTTAAGCAGAGGTTATATTTATTTAAATATACAATACCAAAGATGAAATTAAAGAAAAAAATATTAATATAATTAACAATTAGTATCGTGAAGTGAGAAAGGTTGACTGAGTGCATATAAGGGAGAAGTTAGTTCAGGGTGCAGTCAAAAGAACAAACAATTAAGTATAAACTTAATTTACTTGTGCCGATGTTTCGGCCTAAATTGTAGCCTTCTTCAGGGCTATAAAAAACAAAAGATAACAACCAATAGTAGAATACAATATATAAAAATGATAAGTAAAGAAATATATTGATATTTAAAAAACAAATGTTAGTTATGACAAATGACAGATATAAAAATAATTAAAAACAAAGACAAAGAGTTTTTTTATATTAATATTAATGACAAAAGAAATTTATTAAAAGGTGAATAATTAGATAATAGAGAATTAAAATTTTTAAAAATATTAATATTTACAGTATGAAAAATTGTAGAGTTAAAAAAAAAATAATTTTAACAGATTTTAAACTGATTTAAATGTCTCTCACCTCTTTACCTATCCACTTCTAACATCTCAACCTTTTCTACATATATTTTTGGTGTTTTTTTTTCTGTTCTCCGTAAAAAAAATAATTTTTCATAGAGATGTGTATACATACGAATTCACTTATTTTATATTCTAATGTTTCATCTTTTATGAAAATATAGACATTTTGTATGTCATAGATTTCTAACTCTTTTTCTCATTCTGTTAAAATTATTTTTTTATTTTTAACTTTATAATTTTTGATACTGTAAATATTGATCTTTTTAAAAATTTTAATTTTCTATTATCTAATTATTCACCTTTTATTAAATTTCTTTTGTCCATTTTGTTTCTAATTATTTTTATATTTGTCATTTGTCATGACTAACATTTCATTTGTTTTTACTTGTCATCTTTATATATTGTATTCTACTACTGGTTGTTATTTTTTTTTTTTTTTTTTTTTATAGCCCTGAAGAAGGGCTATAATTTAGGCCGAAACGTCATCACCAGTAAATTAAGTTTATACTTAATTGTGTGTTCTTTTGACTGCACCCTGAACTGACTTGTCCATTAACAATTCGTATCAATAGATCAAGTCTCTATAATCTTTGTACAATGATAATAGTTATCTATTAAAAAGGGGATTTTTTTAAAAGAGTTTTAATATAGTGATGGAGTGAATTGTCAGCCTCTTTATTTACCTTTTTTTTTTTTTTTTTTTTCCTTTGGGGAGGGGAGATGTAAAGAAATAATGAGATTTAAATATTTCATCAATAGTTAAACGAAAAGTTAGTTGATTATGCCCATTTTTGTTAAAAAGCTAATTTTCATTCTTCATTTTGATTAATAAATACAAAGCGTGCAAACTGACCAGTAAGTGACTACATGAAGTGTTGGTGCTCTGGGCTCACTGCTTCATCCTGTGTGGGCGAAGCATGCGCAAGACAATAAAAAACATACTTAATACAACTGAAACACCATCACCAATATTCTTAATAAAATATCAATCAATTTCGATTTTCTTTATATTCAATTAGAAAATAAAATAATGAAAAAAGAGACCAAGGAGAAGGATGTTGTGACAGAATTATAAACTTTTAAAAAATGTTACAAAAGCATGTGTCATAGAAGAAAAGAACTGGTATGGATAAAGTGTAAACAATAATCAATTAGATTTCAATGAAAAGATGAAAAATTAAGAATAAAAGTTAACCATATTTTTTTCCCCTTTAACATGTTGTAATATAAGAGAAAATTTCACAATAAAAGAAGAGCAGTTACAATAAAAAATTAATACTTATAAATTGTTTTAAACGATTAATGCTTATCCATTCTTTCAACAAACAAATATTGTTCATTAATTTGCATATGCCATAGCAAGCCATTGAAAGTTATTAATAGAATGAAAAAACATTTAATAAGCTGAGCATACATAACTATGTTTTGATCCATAGGGCAGACATGCTTTAATAATATACTATGATTATTTTTGCAGATATGGTCAAGTCAGAATGATATTAGTTTGAGCTTAAGTGAGTTGAATGAAAAAACTAGTCAACGTTCAGGGTAAAACTGAAATAATGTTGAGAATATTTGTTTTAAAGGCAAAGAAAATGGATAGACGATTGTATGAACAGTAATTCTGCTTTGTAGAGAAATTTTTAATTTGGATATTTTATTAAATAATTTGATTTGCAAATAAATCGCACAACAGTGATCTTTGTTATTCATTACATTGGTTGGTAAAACATTACAATGCTATCAGTATTAGGGGAGCCCGTGGCTGAGTGGCTAGCGCTCTAGTCTCTCATGCTACAGGTTCTGAGTTCGAATCCCAGTCTCGGCGGAGCTTTTATAAGGATGTAAAAAAATGGGGATTCACTCATAACCTCTCCCCCGGGTATGTGAGACCCGTCAGCCAAAGGGTGGCCACTCACAAGATTAGTCGTAGGGAGTGATGACCCTGCACTAAAAATAGCATTGTGAAACATGAGTGTAAACTCGCAGGAGTTTAGGCCTGTCACGCCACTGAAAGTTTTGGGGTTTTGGTTTTAAATAATTATTTTAAACTAAAATGAAACAACATACACTTTGGTATTTTTATACATAGATAACCTTCAGCTTGATAGTTAGTAAACACTATATGTTAACGGCAATTCTTGAGTGAATTCAAGCAAAAAGAAAAAAAAAAATGGAAATCTCATGCAATGGATGAAATAAAGGAAAGCCTGAAGAGTAATATAGAATACCCCAAAGAAAAAATTATGATCAACTTTCATAACCCCAACAAAACTAAAAAGTGCTGAGAAACATGTAGACATGAAAAACACCTGGAAATTTTTGACTATGAATAACCTTTTCTCTTAAGATTCAAAGGTGATATTGGCCCTCTCAGGTCATGAATAGAAGACCGTGTATGTGATGCTCTAAATAAGGAAAGAATTCCATAACATGGATGTTTCAAAATCACCAACCAAGATGATCCAGCATCTATTATATAATGGTAAATCAATATAAGGAACCTATCCACAACAGTTCCAAGCAGCTTCATGGACAAATGGTTAGGAAAAAGTGGTTTCCATAATCATTTCATGGTGAGGAGGTCCTATGGATTTTTTGCAATGTGCAGGAGTAGCATCAGGAGCACTTTAACGGTTTTGTGACACCTTGGAGGAGCTGTATTTTCTATTGAGAGGAGAAAAAAATATCCTAAAAAGCTGCTGAAACAGTTATTTGCAGACATTTCTTTTTTTTTTGTTAGCATTGTATGTATTTCTTTATTTCCAGATTGGCTACGTGAGCCATACATGGGTTTATATAAAAAAAAAAAAAAAAAAAAAAAAAAAAAAAAAAAAAAAAGCCATTTCTCAATTAGTTATGTAAGTATTTCCAGAGGAGGTCCTGTTCCTGCTTGAATGTAAAACAATGACAATCATTCAAGAAGGCGGAAGGAAATACAAGCATTAAGTTAGAGATGTAGGAAACAAGTAGTTGCAATGCAGGAAGATAGCAGACCAAACCAGGAACAGCTCTTGAGGAATCAGGGAGAACCAGCAGAAGGATGAAGACATTGGACTTATGCTGAAGGTTGAAGAGGAATGATACCATTCAGCTTAGAAAGATGAAAATCAGCATTGAGGTATTAATATGAACTCAATGTGGGACAGTAGATGGGAGAGAGAAGAGAATGCATCAACAACTGATTAATAACAAAGGAAGAGCCTGGAATGCCATTTTGACATCAAAAAGATTAAATGAAATAAAAAAAACTTTTTTACTATCCTTGGACCTAAAGTCCCTTAAAAATACAGATTTGATGACCGGAACATGTGGTCATGGCTTTAGACAAACAAATTGCTAAACTAAAAAAAATCATTAAGGTTGTAAAATATGTACATATTTAGAAATCAGACTATTAAAATGAAAATAAAAAACAGAATTAGCTACTTCATCAGCGATAACTGAAATAATATAAACACAACAGAATTGGTATTTTCTAGCATCTGCAGTTTGAGGTTATAGTCTGTTTGAGTGGGTAAAGAGGTGGTTGAAAGAGGAAGCAGTTCTTACAAGATGGATTTAAGGAGAGATAGAATTCCAATGAGAGATTGCTTTGGCTAGAAAGGAATTGTTAAATGCAGCAATACAGTGAGAAGGAGAGTAGAGGTCAGGTCAGAAAGACAGGATCTGGTAGAATGGGACTGAATTGATTATTTAAATTGAAAGGTTTGGAAGATATATCTGGGATGCTGAGTTCTGATAACCTGATAGAGGAAGGAAGCTAGGAAATACTGGCATCTGTAACGAGAATAAAGCCACCTTAACTCGGTGTAATACTGGGTCATATGGATGATCCCGAATACAAATCATATTGCATAATACGCTCGAGTTTTGCTTTGAGCTCACCTGTAAGTCTGCTGTACACCTCACAACCGTAGTCAAAGTGGGGAAAGACACGGGAGAAAACAAGGAATTTACGAGTATGAATGGTAGGAGACGATGGAGGCGACAGAATTGTTTAGGGTTACTATAGTTCGGCAGGATATTTGGGAAATGTGCAGTTTCCAAGAGAAAGTTTTATCAAGAGTAACACCTAATTTCTTGACAGATGAGTGAAAGGAGATAGGAATATTGTTTAAGAAAAGGTTGGGGAGGCTGGGAATGGATTTAAGGGAGCGGGGGATGATTTAAGATGCATTAAACCAGAGTCAACATTGCAAAGAGAGTCCAAAAAGTGAATGAACCAGGAGTCAGGCTTATGGGGTCAAAAGGTTCTACAATACAGGAGATCCCTTCAAGAGAACAGAGATCCTTTCCACAGACGAAGCAGAAATTATATAATGGTCGTATGGGACGCAGTAAGTGGACAGGAAGTCTGTGCTATTCCCAATCAGGAAGCATAATGGTTAGAAACGGAATAGGATCAGTAGGTTCAGAGTTTATGAATAATAGTTTCTCAGAATGCACATGAAAGTCACCACTGCATCAACGCACAGCTCAATTGATAAGAAGATTATTAATTTTTCAAATACTAAAGTTCTATAATATGTTGATGAACATTAAGTTTAAATAAATCTGTTGAATTTCATACATTTTTTTCAACTATTAAGATTCACACCAGGCCTTTATAACAAAAAGTAAACAATTATAAAACTTTATAAGCATATATTTTTTTTAACTTCTGGGAAATTTGATTTTCTGTCCCATATAAATTGGTGGCTGGAAAAATTTTAATCCAATAAAATAGCAGATAATCAACTGATACGCCAAATAGAATGATTAAGAACAGGCAACCATCTCTTCATCTCAGTTAAGACGCTACTTCTGTATTCAAATACAATAAAGCACTCTTGGTTCTTTCACCTGCAGAACATACATTTTATAGAATAAATACTAATAAATATATAACTAATAACACCCACTGTATTAAATAACCTTTCTGCTACATAAAATGGTCCAATATTGATTATCAATCGGTACTCAGGAATTGAGTTTGGTAGTTCATAATGAACTTAAGTCAATAAAAGATATTCTTCAGGGTGATGCAGTCTTGATGCAATTTTTTTTTTTTTCAATTTAAATATTTCTGAAACTCCTTAGTAGATCTATGTTAGTCAGATAAAACTAGAACTGCTTTAATAAAAGCAATTGAGATCGACAAAGATATTTATCTTTGGATCATTATGTAATAGCAAAATTATTAAAATTTAAGCTTATAATTTTAAATTTCAGATTTTGAAACATGTACCTCATTTTATCACACTGTAATTCCAAAGGCAGTCTGCCAATGTCTTAAATGCTCAACAAGTTACGTTAAAAACTCTAACTGAAACAATAAAATAATTAATTCAGAGAAGTTGTATAAAATATGAGTCGCTTATGTAAACTCTAAATTTATGCTTTTAATAGAAACAGAAGTTTAAACTTCCATGAGAATTACCTTGACAGGTAGAGCCTAACCCTTGTTGTTAATACATCTTTATAATTGTGAATTGAAACAGAATTATTCTATCAATATCAAAATACCATTGTACTATATATAATGGCTTCTTTGGTATTATCATCTTGTGAATCAAAATAAGAAACTAACAAGCAAAAATTAGCTATAATAGAGTAAAAAATGAAATAATAATAACACCCAATACATTAATTCTACAAAGTCTGAGTAATAAGCGTACTAAATCATTTAACATGAAAACAAAATTAACTTTTTAAAGAAAAAAAAAATGCAAAAATTGTCTTAACAAAAAATAGCTATTGAAAAGGCTTATAGATTCTAGGCAATACAGCCAGCTGAATTTAGAAATAATCAACTTACCCGATATACTGCCGAGTCTCTCCGAGGATGTCCATTTTGTGATTCTTCTGGGCCAATATCCGAATCGGAATCAGTTCTGCAGGATTCCTAAAACAAGAGACCAAATTACTTAAGATTGTGCACTAAAGTTGAGGCATCTATTTAAATTACTGGAACAAATTTAATTATTTTGCTTACCTGTGTTAATTGTTGGGTAGTAGTGAGAATTCTAGCAATGGGATTGCAACAGACTGGCAAAGTCTCGAGCAATGTTGGCCGCGAATGAGTCAATAATGGCTTCATGTAGTTTGAGTCAAAGTTTCCCCAGACTTTGGCAAGCCAAGCCTTTTCCCCGACGTTAGGGCTACTCGGCGTCTCTCCTCCATCCTAGTGCAATGAATAAACCATATAATTATGTCTTCTAAAGTGTTCTCATGGAATGTAGACACGTCCCATTCATATTTATAGAGAAAAACAGGACTTCATATCTTAACAGAAAATTAGTTCCCAAATTTGGTAGCCAAATTAAACTACAAGCATTTCATAGATTTCATTTATTAATGGAAGCATTTGTAAGTGGTTTGCTCGGTTAAGAACTAGAAATTTCGACTTGGAAGATGCAAAGCGCTCGGCTCATCCTTCAACTGTTGATGACCAAATTAAAAAAATTACCAGAAAGATGGCAAATATGTAAATAGATAAAAATGGGTCAAATGTATTATTGATTAAAAATATTTACAAGAATAAAAACTAACTATTCGAAAAACTATTCGGCTTTGGCCAAACATAACTCTAATAAGAGTATATTATCTGACCCATTCTATTTATTTGGTGCAGAAAAGTTGAAGTGACAACAATAAAAAATAAATAAAAAAAAAATAAAGAAAGAAAAAACTGGTACAACATTTCAAGTTCAATAAAAGAATACATTTTTCAACTCAAGATAACCCATCTTTGAATAGGTGCATACAATTTGGAGAGAAAATAAAGCTCTTTTCTAAGACAAATGGAAACTAGAAAATTGATAAATAAAATATGAAATAGTACCAAAGAGTGTAATTAATTTAAGGTGAAGGTCAAGAATTTAATTGTAAATTGGAAGCTGCTATAATATTACAACATTTTTATTTAAAAAATGCATGTTTCGGCTAAAACACCATCGGCAAAACCATTTGCACCTGAAGATGGTGTATCAGTCGAAACGTACATTTTTTAATAAAAGTGATGAAGTATAGTAGCCTCAAATTTACTATTTTTATCAAAGAATTTTAATGAAATAATAATTTGACAAAAAAAGTAATCTTCTGGGGTCGGGTTAATCCAGATCTCTATTTACTCAAATAAAAATTTCTGTATATAATCTTATAGTAACATGAAACTGTAATTAAAAGTTAAATCAAAACTAATAATTACTACTTTCAACAACAAAAGATCAACTTACCAGGCTTTCAAGAAATAAATATGGCATCAAGAATAAATGGGCTTGTAGTGGTAGTTTTAATATTACTTATTAAGACAAAATTAAATTTTAAAATAGTCTATAATATCTAAAACTTTTTTTACTATATTTCTTTAATTGTGAGGTAAACAAAAACAACTTTTTTGCACACCAATCTGCATTACAAAAATAGAAACTGCAAATAATATTAATTCTGAATGATTTCTTACAGTTAAACTTTTAAAAATATATAAACTAAACAAAACATTACATTATAAATAATTAGTAGGTGCAAAGTTATTTCATGCAGTTAATCACTAGTTTATCAACTAATAAATCAGCGTAAAGCTAATTTATAAAGCATTTAATGATTTTAAAAATATACATTTTTAGCAGTTCGTATTAATAATGGATAATGATGAGAAGTGATTGATAAAGGAAGAAAAAATAAACTCTAAAAACATAATTTTGCTGCTCCAGTTTTAAACACTTGTTGATGTTTAAAAAAATAATATTAGGGTATAGCAAGAATATTCAATACAAATCATTAATTCTCTCAAATAGCAGTGATAACTACACGGTGTTAAGCAATATTCGTACCTCAAATTACAAACTGAGTCCAGACTCTTTCAAGAGTTGTTCTGAAAACTACAGAGTAGTAAAATTGAATAAAAATTTCAGGAGTGCTACAATTGGGTAGTCCGTTTCATACCATTTTTTTAAATCATATTTACTTGTTGTATTATGAAGTACAGTTGTAAATTTCAATAAATGATGTTAAAAAATAAATACAAAAAAAATTAAAATTTTAACTACGTATGCTAAGTTAAAATAAAAAATGCTGCAAATGATTCATAACTTCTAACAGAATAATTTTTTTTTTTTTTTTTTCACGATTCTTATCATCATTAATAGCTAATATATGAGCTGCCATTTTGAAACAGAATGACAGATGGTATTGTAGAGTTCCAAGGATCATTCTGGAGTGATTTGTGACTTTTGCACCTCTCTAAAAAGAAAAACTGGCTTAGCATTCTAGTATAAAAGGAGTACTTTCACGGTTTTTTTTTTCTAGATGGATCATGGGGAACAACCAAACTTTCGTCTATTTCGACTCACTGACCTTCACCACTGATCTTTCCTTCATTCTTTTCTCTACATTTTCTGACATTGGAATGGCATTTAGGACATTACCCAACATCAATCTTCATGTCGTGATGGTAATAAATTTTTTTTTGGTTTGGAATAATTCAATACTCTTTCAGAAAATTCACTCTACTTCCTTCGCTATGAAAATATCTTTCAATGTATGTATATTTATATAGTTTATGTAAACACAATACTGATGAGGAAGCATGTAGAAGGTTATCAATTTTACATAAGTAAATTCGATGTGCCCATATAACCGACTCCCAAAAAATGCATTAGTAATAAATAAGGGATTACATGTTGCAAAGTGGATATCATAACAGCCTCCTATGCCCAAGATCGCGGGTTCAAACCTCTAGGAAGGCCTAGAATTATTTAATGAGAATAAAAAATCATTAGTTATGCTGTCTTTCGGGGGGGACGTCAAAAGGTGGTCCCAAGCCTGTGCAATATCAGGTACTTGTTTTTTTTTCTTCTTCTTTTTGGCATTGGAGCTCTCCATACAGCCATACTCGTTAAAGTTCTCTTTCCTAATTTAAACTGGATAGGCAAAATTTAGGACACCCACTATAGCAATGTCCGATTAGCTACAGTAGCATAAAGTGACATTAAATGAATAATAAAACAAGTAATAAATATAAATTTGAATAAGTTTAATGAATATTCTATGAACATTTTTTTTTAATGTTATTTTAAATTTCTTTCTTAACCTTTAAACCTATATCACTTTCAGATCTATCGAATATAATGCAATGAATTTTCACTATTTGTGATGTTACTGAATGACTTCATGAGACCTTTCATTTATTCATTCAATACATTCTGAACTGTTTAGAAGCGATGTACTTCAATATTTTTGATATTTATTTGATAGTTAATATATTTTAAAGTGCTGATGTGAGAATTGCAATTTTTATTGGAAATGATCTGCATTTATGTCACCTTAATGTTTTTTGTTGCTGAATAGGCTGTGTCATTACAAAGAATGCATACTACAGTTATTTCATTTCACATCTTAATATTTTTTTGAGGATATAGCTTTCTTAATATAAAAATAAGTTTATTATGATAAGCAATGGTCAAATCATTGGAAAAAGAAGAAAAGTATATTCGTTCTTGTTTGATCTAAATATTATTTGACTGACTGAATATTAGATCAACCATCACTTTAATGTAATAGAATACCTCTGAGTACTAAAACTGAATATATAATAGTTTAGAGTATCCAAAAATGGCTCAAATTCATTATCAAAATATAGTCACAAATATCAAACAGCTAGAGAACTGCACAATATAATCTATATTTTTAAAACAAACATAAACAAAATGGTCAGATAAATGATTATTGTGTTAATAAACATACAAAAAAGGTGCAAAGATCAAAACGGTTTTCTTTTTAATGGTTAGTTATTAATCACAATTACTACTTACCCTCTGAGTATCCCTGGTAGAATCGTATGTGGTCTGCAATTCAATGCAGGAAAGGTGTAGTAGATTTTTGGATAAACAATAAAAAACACATGCATCAGACCATAAGAATAGCAATAGCAAATAAATATATATCTATATTTATCTTTCGCTTTCTGTTTAAACAATTACATAATTTGTTACAACCTTTTTTCTTTTGCATACTTAGCCAAAAAATTCAAAAAGAAAAATGTCCATGCTATTAACTAATGTGTTAATCACTATTTCTAACATTTAATGATAAACGTAATTCTTGATAAGCCATTTAAATCACAAATATTTAAATTAACATAATAATTAAGTAATCATAGATTAAAATAGGATCACTATAAAAACCTTTTATTAATCAAATTTCAAACTAGCTTTCTCGATTTGCATTATAAATGATGCAAAGTTTCAACCTTTTGTATTTAATTTATGGGATTAAGATGTTAACACCATTGTTCTGAAAATAAATAAATCAAGGGAATAACCAATTGATTACTTAAAAAGCTTACAACAAAATTTCTTTTAAAACAGTCATTATTAATTGACTAGAATAATATAACGGTCTTCAGTTGACAACATAATTCTAAGGATTGAAAGAGAGGGATGAATTTTGATTGGTAATAATAAAAATATAGATACTTAAACTAAATCATAACCTGAGAATTTTAGTATATAAGAAAAAAACTTTTTTTTTTAGTGTTTGATTTTAAATATTTAATCTTGCATCCTAGGACTAGTTCTTGATACAGTCTGTACAGCTGATATCCCAACCCATCCTAACACTTTCCTTTCTACCTATGCTGATTACACGTGTGTGCTATCAGTAAATAATGATCCCGTGACTGCTTCCCACACTCTTCAATCCCACATCCGAGAACTTGAAGTATGGGGCCAGAATTGGAGGATTAAAATTAATTCTAACAAATCCCACCTAATAAACTTTACCCTTTGTCATAAACCAATGACTTCCTGCCCTACAGTATCCTTTAATGACACTCCACTAGCCCCTGTTGAACAGATTCGATACCTGAGACAAACCTCTCACTTGGAATCCCCATACAAGAATGAAATGACAAGAAACTGCCCAATGTTTTCGACTACTTCAACAATTACTGGACAAACACTCCAACCTTCTACTTAATTACAAAAGACTTATTTATATGACCGTCATGAGACTGATATGGACTTACGGAGTAGAGCTATGGGGCTCTACTAATACATCAAATTCTTCTCGTATTCAATCTTTACAATCCAAAATCCTTCATAAAATCCTTAATGCTCCTTACTTTGTCACAAATAAGCTCATCCATAAAGACCTTAATGTTCCATATGTTACTGACTTAGCCCGAACCAGGTATCAATTGTTCCATGAAAAACTTCATTTCCATTCTTATTCATTAGTTTCTATCCTATCATCTTCTTTGATTCCTGATAATCCTCTGAGGCATCTGAAAAGAAGATGGCCCCGAGACCTCCTTGTTTAGAATATTTTTCGAGTGCTCCAATGGGTAGCATCTCTACATGCATTTCATGTCAGTTTATTATGTCCATCACATTTACTTGATATATTTAATACAGCTGTAAATAACAATAAATATGTTTTGTATTACTAGAATTGAGCAATCACCATTTAACCATAATAGTTTAATAATAACTGCCACTTGAAAAAAAAAAAAAAAGATGAGGGTACAATGGCACATTATAAGTTATTTTAAGTTAATTGGAGTTTATATTTAAATGATATAAATGAAATACCAATGTTTCAAAATGGTCAACATGTCACGTTTATCTATAATTTAACATGAGAAAATTTGTTTGAAATTGTATTAATAAATAAAATATTTTTTATTGGACATATCTGGACATTTAGATGGCAATATGGTATAAGTCACTTTTTCCAGAAATGAGGGTTTTTCACACTTTGGAATCATTTGTTTATGTTTAGAAGATGGTTAAATGTCATAAGTGTTTCTCTTTTAGTTTATGAGTAATCAACTCTATCTTGTACAAATTAAATGAACCACCATTTTAAAATAAACAAATGACACTTCAGAATATGAAAAACTCTTAATTCTAGAAAAAAAAAAAAAAATACCATTTTACCATCTCAGCACAGATATATTACTCCTGTTTTAATCTATGGCGAATTATTATTAAAAATATTTTAAAATCATAATTTTTTATATAATGATATTGATAACTAAAAGTTACTGATTAATTTATGATGTTATGATACAACTTAGGTAATAATATCAAAGTGATCCTGAAGAAAAATAAAAAGATAATTAATACTCCTGAGACAAATGGGTCATTACCACAGTATGGTACAATCGGAGAACAAGTCATCTGTTACTCACTGACACCTTCATATTCTAGAAAATTTCACGGGAAAATGAAAAATCTCTTGCTTCCCAGTTGAAAAATCCAAGTAGAAATATTTTATATTTTGTTACCAAACTATTTTTCATAATTTACATTTTTCATTCTTGGAAAAAAAACAACACCCCAGCTAATGAATTTAAAAATACCGAATTGTTTTGTTCATATCAGCAAAACACCTTTTAGTAAGCAGCTTATTTTTCATGATTCATATACGAGAGTGAAGTTAGACGTTTCTCATTTCTCAATCAGGATCAGGATGAGTTAGGAACAGATCACACCCCATGTAGCACAATGCATTATTATTAAATTCCTCACTAATGAAGGCATAAAACTAAGAGAAATCCTTAAAATACTCGAGGCACAGTTAGGGAGAAATGCCTGAAGGAACTTTAAGATTTCAACTTTATTAACAACACTTTATCTAACACATTACAATTTAACCATGATATATAAAAACATATCGCACTCTATAACCTCCTCTAATAAATTCCTATCCAACAAATACCCATTACAAAGAGGTATATACACTACAGGAACCACAAGTGTACGATTGGCACAGAAAGTTTTTGTAGGACGAGCAGAGGTTGAAAAGAAACCCTACCCTGCCACCCTCAAACAAGTGTGACTATGAAAAATTTAGCTGGGATTTCACAAGGGTTTCGCAAACCCACTTTCTCCATGAAAGTTGTACTGTTAATGCTGCCAACTACTAGGGATGGGTATAATCGAATGATGATTATAGGATCATTCGAATTAATCGATTATCGGATTAATCGATTTGGAGAAACAAACGATCATTTGAACTGAATTGTTTAACGATAATCGAGGGATTATAAGGAGCTGAGATAATCTAACATTTTTTTTTTTCTTCCTAATCAAATAAATCATATGCATATTTCCACCTAGGCTCAGCCATCATAGAAACGGGAATTGTGGCATATCGCCTCTCAGAATGCATATTAATCATTCGATTATTTAAATCATCGAAGACCGATCATCCGATTATGACGATCATTCGATTATACCCACCCCTACCAACTACTGCTGGTTTTTGGATGTGACAAAACTTACATAAGATGTCAATTCCCTTTCACAGATATGGATTTAGCTTCATGACAATGCCCGCCCCATACAGCCAACCTGACGAAAAAAGTTGGAAGAAAACACTGGAACACCCTGCTTACAGTCCTCACTTATCCCTCTATTATTATCACATGTTTGGGCCATTGAAACATTAAATGGTGAACGATTTGTGGATGATACAGCTGTGAGGCCTTTGTGTGAAATTTGCTGGAGACACTGCATGATGACAGAATCAAAAAACTGCCGATCCGTTGGGAAAAAATGCACTTCCAAATCATGAGAGTATGTAAAAAAATAAAATATAACTTTCTGTTTTGAACCTTGTACCAATAAATTTGTTAAAAAAATAATACTATTTTATATTTGATATACTCTTGTAGTGCATAACACTCAAATCAATGTGCTGCCTAGGAGCTGAATAGAAATCAAAGTATATAATAAAATTTAACTTCATTCAAAAGAAAAAAATGAGTCCAGATTGTACCATACCGGGATAATGATCCATGTAAATTTTCCACATAACGTAGGTAATATTAACTTTTTTGAATAAATCCGAGTCACAATATAAGCTTAGATATCTTGAAGCTTTACTTAATCATTGTGAGATGGAGCAAAGGTGCAGGATATAGAAGGAGCTTGCAGGCAGGGCATAAATATCTATGGATGTTTTTAATCCTTGTGAATAAGTCAGTTTTCAATTAAAATTAGTTATTAATTTTCATTATTTTTTCAACAGTTCCTGCAGTAAGATTTTGATCCTTCCAAATCACTGATTTGATAATTTTAAGGCTAGTATCACTAAGTAAAAAGTGGATAAATAAATAAATATGAATAAACATTCCATTTCAAATGATAACCGCAAAATTAAAATAGCTGAATGGTAGTACATTAACAATAATTTTAAGTTATCCTATTTATAAAAGATTAATTTTTAAATTAATTAAAAAAATTTTACTGCAACTACATACAAAAATGATATTTTCAAAACTGAACAGCTCAGCGAAAATCAATCTAACTAAAAACTATTTTTAATTATAAATATGCCTATTATTTTATAATATACATGAAACATGTTTAACTTTTTCCAATGGTTCTAAAGTATTCATATCCATGATTAAAAATATGAGACAGAAGCGTAGCAGAGAAAGTAACTAACTAAAAATTAAAGCAGTATCATATGTATTTAACCTACAAAAGCGGGACTGATTCCAATGAGACTTCTGTCAATGATATGCAGATAAAAAAAGTTCAAAACAGATTTTGAATAGCAGCTACTGATTATGGATTAACAGGAGTAAGTAGTGGTGTATTTAACTGTAAAGATTTCATGTGAGCTATGGATCACTTACTAGGCAAAATGAAAGATAATACTTGGGTATTTTTTGCTTTAGGTATGCCGGTTATTTCTAAACAGGAAAAGTATCTTTTATAGAAAATTAATAGTTATTATTATGCCATATGTGGTTTCATATTTGGATAAGGTCATCTACAATTTTCTCCTATATGCAATTTCATTTATTATGAATTTAATAAAGCTAATTTTTTTGCTTAAAAACGGAGGTAGCTGTTAAAATATTGCAGCATACATCAGAACATGGTTTAACAATTAGTGATAGTCATTAAAAGATAGCATTTCGTTCTCTATGCTATTTTTAATAGGAAAGAATTGAAAACGAAGAGTTGATTTAATGTCACTTTGGCTAATCGGACGATGCTACAGTGGGAGTCTTTAATTTTGCCTACCCAGGTTTAATTAGGAAAGGGATATTTAACGAGTACCTGACATTGCAGAGGCTTGGGACCAACTTTTTACATCCCCTCTGGAAGATGGCATAACTAAGGATTTTTTACTCCCATTAAAAAATCATAGGACCACCTACGGGTTTGAACCCGGGACCTTTGGCATATAATGCAAGCCACCAAGCTATAGGTGATCCCGAAAAAAAAAAAAAAAAATGAAAAGTTATTTTCAAAAGTTTCAATATAATCTGTTAACTATCAGTATAATCAATGTTTATGTATTAGTATAATAATAACATCGATTCAAACATAAATGATGATTTTCTACAACAAATGCTTTTCTTATTAAAAAATAACTAGCATACCTAAAGTAAAAATCAAAACAATAATTAATCTATCAACATAATTCAAAGGGTATCTCATTAATTCAAATGCTGTTGGGACCACAATATGTTTCCTGGAGGAGTGCAAAATATCTATGAATTCTTATTACTAGTAATAAAATAAATAAAAAATCTATTATGAAAAAAATTTGTAAAAAAATAAATAATTTGTATGCCAAATTAGTCACCTACAATGACTGTGATCCTCACCATATTAGTTGTTGCCTGGATGTGTTTTTCCAGTTAGTATATTAGTCACAAAACATTAATTATTCTACTTGATTACAAACATTACTAAAAAGATAAGTAGTGATAAAATAATTCTAGCTATGCAAAAAATTCTAGTATTAATATTTGAAGCTCAACTCTAAAGTGCTTATAGTGCTCAGTGGAAACAACGGAACTCCTTGGATTGTGCACAAATTCGCAATTCAGCCTGTGCAAACTGTAGACATCAACGAAGCCCTTACTGGTGAAAATGATAATTTAAAATAGCAATAACCCTGAACCCTTGTTACTAATATATTTAAAATACATAGTAAGAATACGCTAGATTATAATTAATGTCCATGCAAATAGTAATGCATTCCTTGATTTGGAAACGTATACTTACTCCTCGCCCGCCTCCTGACCCAGAATATGGTAACATCTCAACTTCATCATCAACACCAACACTGAAAAATAACAAACAACATTATAGATTCTCTCTTAAATATATAAGTTATAATGTTGAATTCGGAAAGAACTATTTATACATACATAGAAATAGATGAGATTGAGGATCTCATAGAAAAAGTTTTACAATAAAATATAATGCTTTCTAGCTTAGAATTAAAAATCTTACGGAATCTTGAAGATAGACAGAAGTTGCATTGTCGCTCCACCTTGAATGATGACAGTGAAAATAACAATCAATGATGTGGTTGTCAGCATAGCCTGTCGAGCTTCTGACACTGTATTCCTTATAGCAAGAGCAAATGACATTGCTCCACGTAAACCTAAAAATACACATAATCTGACAATAAATAAAAGAAAACGTATAATCAGAATTTTAATACTTCTAACTTTATATGGCAAAGTTCCTATTTCGATAGTGGAACTGGCCACTATAAAACCTCTGGTTAAGATTTTATTTTTTTTTTAAATCTTTCTGATGGGATAAAGAATAACAGAAAGCAGAGTAGTTCTGAAAAGTATACTTAATTTCCTGGAGTAGACATAAAAAGGCAAATTTTACAAAGGAAAATAATAGTAACAAGTCGGCCTGTGCGAAATTCGGTGAAATAAACACATCACATCATCAGCTTTGTACAACAAAATGCCTACAAATTAGCAATGTAATGATGAATACAATATTGTTACATGTCGCTTTTATTTACATTATTTACTAACCTGAAAGGTTAATTTGAAAAGTAAGATTAGTACTTACGATCTTGACACCGTGGTAACTACTATGCAAATGATTAATGTTAATAAAAATTCTACTTTTAAATAAATTTAAAAATAGAGCGATTGACTGTATTTTTACAAAATCCTATCTATATTCATTATATTTTAATGTTATAGGACTTTATAATCGGAACCAACCCAGTTTTGAGACTATGGCTATTAATATTTAGTAAATAATAGATTTCCGGCTTCTATTTTCTCTAGAGCTGATGATACAATTTTCAACTTTTTCAACACAAAGAATTACTCGGAAAACAGTGGCATTGTGAAATTAGGATCAATGATTTTTAAAAAAATTGAATTTGAAACATAGTTAATACAAAACATTTAAATAAACTTCATTGTTACATTACAGATAAGTATTTTCAACTCACAAATTCAAAAAAAGTTTTAATCATATTGAACATTAAACAGTTGACCACGTATATTCAATAAAGAATTAAGAATGAAGAAATAGTGCAGGTAGTGGTCATTAAATTATTTTCTAAAATAGTATCAAGTTAAAAGGTTCACAATAAATAGAATCTGGGGTCTATGCCCAAGGTCCCGGGTTCAAACCTGATAGCTGAGTTTAGGATTTCGTAACGGGAATAAAAACTCCTTGGTAATCCTATTCTTCCGAGGGAACATAAAATGGTGGTCCCAAGCCTATACGATGTCAGGTACTTGTTAAAGATCCTTATCTGAATAAAATCTGGATATACAAAGTTTAGGACTCTAACTGTAGTATCGTCCGATCAGCCACAATAGCATAAACCTGTGCCTCTACAACCAATAAAGGGTCTTGGGTTCAATACGTGTAGAGATTCGTACTTTTTCACGGCCAACGACTGTGCAAAGAGGTGACTAGGCCTAAATCACGCTTGGCTACCAGGTTTTTTCCCCTACTTTGAGTACCCACTTTATAGCGCCTGGGTGTGTCCCAGGAAGGTCTCCATACACCAGGTTGCTCCACAACTGAAATAACAGAATAAATAATATCCTGCCTCAAACGTGATTGGAACCTGGGACCCGGAGAACAGTAAACTAATGCTTTATCAACTAGACCTAGCCGCTCCCTATAGTAGCATGAAGGTGATGTTTAATGAATAAATAATTAATACTAGTTTTGAAAATAATTTATTGACCCCCATCTGGAGTATTTAATTTTTAATTTAAAAATAAAATAATTAAAACTGAATAGATAATTTTATACATTACCAGCGAAAAACAGCATATGTTGAAAGTTAATTGCAATCGTCGGATCTCTTCCAAGATTAAGTAGGAAAGTCAAGGGATATATATTAGCCGCCCTACTGATTGCTGTACAGATCTATTAAACTTTAAGGAAAACATACTTATCATACATAAAAAGGGTCTTGGGCTCAGTACATACAGAGATTAGCACTGTTTCTAGGCCAAAGGCTGTGCAATGAGGTGGTGATCAGGCCTAGATCACGCTCAGCCGCCAGGTTTTTCTTCAATTTTGGGTACCAACTTTAAAAAGGTTGGGTCTGTCCCAGGAGAGTCTCCATACCCTGGTGTCGCCCCCCAGCTGAATTAACAGAATACATAATATTATGCAACAGCTGGGATTCGAACCGAGGACCCGGAGAACAGTAGCCTCGTGCTCTATCCCCTAGACCATGCCGCTCCCCATAATATATATAAATATTAGTTATGTATATATGTATTGATATGTATACATATGATTATGTATGTATATCATATATATACATACTATTGATATGATATATATCTAAGTTTGTAGTGTTTTTAATAATTCAATCAATTCCTCTCTATGTTTATAAAATCATGTTTACTTCATCAATAATGTTTACATATTCTAAAAAAAAGATTAGTTAAGGCGCTTTTATGCATCAGTTTCAACCGAGACCCTTTATCTTTAAGTGGTATTTTGCTTGCTCAAAATGGAAGAGAAAAAAAAAAATCATTTTTGTCATTTAATGAATCTTAACTTTGAAAAGGAAAATCTGCTGAACAGACGGTTAACAAAATTTGCAGTGTGTATATGATGATAATGCCTTAGAAAAAAGCACTGTCCGTAAGTGGTTTGCTCTGTCCAGAACTGGAAATTTTGAATTGGAAGAAGCAAAGCGTTTGGGTCATTCTTAACTGTTGATGATGATCAAATTCAAAAAAATTACCTGAAATATGACACCATGTAATAGATCAAAATGGGCCATATATAATTGATAAATTTTTTTACAAGAATCTGAAGTATTTACTAAAATAATCAGTAAAAAACGCAAGAAACTTATCTTACAACCCAATATATTTCAAAAATTTATTTTTAGAGCTTATCAGTAAATAAATCAGATATCAAGTGTATCCGAATATAAAACTATTTTAACTGCAATGAGTATTATGCAATGGAAAAATTGTTTGCTATGTATTTCTCTAATAATGACCCAATAAAGACAACCATTTTTTTTCGTATGTTTATCGTTAGTCGCAGTTAGTCAAAAATGAATTTTTTTTCCAAACACCTATATTAATTAGAAAATACCTTATTTTAGTTTTTCATCTTTTATTTTTATAAATTTTACTTGTCTAATCAACTTTTATGGGGGAGGAGAGAGGGGAAGATGTGGCCCGCAGTTTTTAATAGAAAATAGATACTGACATTGATAAATCATGCCCTTTTCAATGTATGGTGGAAGATTTAAGCATTAATTCTGAACGGAACTGATAATTTTCATTGAAAAAAAATTGCAGAAGGAAACTACCAACCATAATCTGTACTCATCAACAAACATGAACAGTGTAAATGTTTCTGAATCATAAAAAACATAGATTTTAAATGAAAATAATTCTAAAAAATTTACTTTAAATTATTAGAAATAAATAAAGGATACAAATCCAGCTAGGATGAATCCAACATTGAACTTGTGATTTGGAAAGGTGAACATAGATACACCTATATAGGAAAAAATAAAATTTTCAGTTAGAAAATTTAGAAGCTCAAACAACTGCTTAGTCCTCTTCCTGGAACCTCTTGATAAGTTATTGTACGTGTAATGGGCTTGGAAAATTCCACAAAACAGTACAGATACAACACCTGAAACAAATTAATAAATATTCAGATATGACAACAAAATAAAAATATTACTTCCAAATTTAGAATTTAGCTGTTAATATTTTACCTGTGAGATCAGAAGCTTCGGCAATCAAGAATGTGGAATAAGACATCAGTACAAACAGCGCCGATTCGAACAATGGAAAGTCTCTGATTCTAGTAAACTTGGTCAAGTATAGAATAGTAAAGGATCATATATCATCAGAAAAATGTACAAATATAAAATATTAAACAAAATATTAGTTTTAAAATATTATTATCTAAAATAATCAGTTGGTTTTATCGGCTTTTCATCATTCTTAATTAACTTTTACAAGCTTGTGTATCAGATAATATTTTTTCTAAAATCTTTAGCTTTCCAATAGTATATTACACATGTATTATTACTGTTCTTATGTTCAAAATAAAAAAAATTACATTGAAAATATTTTTTTTCAGTTTTCTCCTTTAGTTGGATATTGAATTGGTTCAACTTATATATTTAACCGTTTTTTTTTAATCAATGGTAACAAGATGATATGGTTATTTTTATAGAATCTACAAAATTAAAGGCAGTTTAGAGGAAGAAAATTTAAAATATCGGCATTTAAGCCCTGTCAGACCATTTTAATCAGAATGAAACCTACATGATATTAAAGCCCATTAAATTTTACATTGATATAGCGAATTTAATCAAAATCGTTAGAGCCGTTTTTTATAAAATCGTTAATAGGTGCAAAATGCATGGTATAAAGTGGCTCTTCTGGTAAACTGATTTTGAGGAAAAAGTTGCTGTAACATCTCAGGCGTATAGTTCTCTTAAATATAAAATTTCAGTTTCATAGGACTTTTTGTTTTCGCGCTGGATTTACAACACACACCCAGACTTTTTTGTGAGACTTGGTCATTTGGACTCAGTGGATCCTAAAACGTACATTTTCTTTGAAAACTGGAAGTAGAAAATTTTCACGATCGCAATACTTTCTCTTACTATTGTAATATACCCATTTTTTTTATAAAGTATACAATTATTTATTATTTAAATATTATGTTAGGCAGGCTAACAATAAGATAAAAAGTAAAATTTAAATTTAAAAAACAGCTCCTATTTGGTTGTTTGTTTACAAACATAGCACCTATTTTGGATGCTAAGAAAAAAGGTCCCTGGCAGGTAGGATAGGGTAAAAAAGGTACCTAACAGGTAAAGGTCAAGAGTTTTGAGTGAGACCTGAGGGAGGTAGGAGCTGCTGTCTGAATATGAAGAGGGATCTTGGTTAGCCTGCATATTCTTTGTGTTATTTTTGTAAGTTAGAATTATAATTAAAAAAGTTAAATATAAAATATGTGCCTGATTGTCAAGAACCCATACTATACCCTGAGAGTAAAATGAGTTATAATGAAGTGAATATTATGATAATTATTTTTTTCTTAAGAGAATATTTTTTAAAAATAAGCATATTATACTATATACTCCATATATAGGTAAGTGAAAGTGAAAATTATAATGATTTATGACAAAACTTCATTAGTATACATTTTTTTTTCTCTTTATTTTTTTAAATTCACAACTGTTAATTATTAACAACCAGCGAATGAGATCTGGAAAAATGTGGTACAACAATAAAAAGGCGTGTCAGGCATGAGGAAGTATAAATTTGATTTTCAACAACTGTTTCACAAATATTTGGTGAATTTTCAACATGATTTCAGAATTTCGTCAGGATGTTCTGTCAGGAAGAAAATTACACATTATATTTTCTGGAATGTAACAAAAAATCCATCTATCTATTCAATTTCAATCTATAGAATGATACATTAACATTTAGAATCGTTCAAAATCTTGGTATCTATTCCTTTTCGAGTGTCAGTGTCAGTTATGATTTTGTTTCATAACTTTTGGGCTAAATAAAATTTTTAATTATAAAGTATCAGCTGTTGCAAATAAAATAAATAAAAAACACAATAAATTATTACATAATGGTTTGTTATTTTCATAAACTATATTAGGTTATAAAAAAATTATATAGCTTTAACAAACAATTAACTAATATGAAAAGAGGAACAATAAAATATGATTAAAAAATAACTAATAAGTACTGAAAAAGGATATCAATGCAGTGCTGCATCCCATCGAAGCACCGATAAGCAGCGAAAGTGAAAATATACCAACAAAATCACCAACTGCTTTGAGAAATGCTTCAAGTTCAAACTTGCCAGAACCACTTTGGTACTGTTCACCATAGTTTTGTATGGAACTAAAATAATAATTTGAAATTTAATAAAAATTGTATGATAAAAAAAAAAAAAAAAATTGTTAGAATGCATTGAAATACTAATTAAGGGACTCTCTATATCAGAGACTATGTCCTTATTTCAGTTCCTTGCTTCATAGATATTTTATATTTTGCCAACTTAATTAAGTTATATCAATTTAGAATAAATAAATGGAGTTTACTAATAAGATATTCAGACAGTTCAGCTCATAGTGAGTTTTGGTTTACAATTGTATTTATTTAATTATGCCACTACTGTCAAAGTAGAATCTGGGCATCTGTTATCACAATTCTCCAATCTCTACTATATCAGAAAAGCATTTAACATTTACTTATTCCAATATTCTTCAGGATTTCCTCCACCTTAAAGAAGGGTTCTTTAAAGGATCTATAGCCTGGTTTTTGACAAAAAAAGGAGAGAATTTGTACTGATAAGCAGTGTAAGATAGGTAATGAGACAGGCATAACTAAAATGTAGTCAGCTTAGCCAGAATCCAGAAACACAAGGTTTCTACTATTGCAATTCTTTTGGAAAACAAGAAGGTTAGTTCCGTTTTCAATTAGTTGGAAGACTTATCTTGGGATAGACATATTATTAGGCCTACATTCCATAGTAGTGCTCCCCACCATTGTCAGTACCAGGTGCCATCACTTATTCTTAAGTTAAATAGATTACATCTAATAAAAAGATTAAGAACAATGGTCACAAACAGTACAGTCATTTAGGTCTTGCTTGAAATCAGCCAAGCAAATCAAGTACTGAATTTGAAATAAAAATAGATAAAGACACAGTTTCATTTAAATTCAATGTAAAATTTAAAAATTACCTGCTCAGAACGATAGCAACAGCATCATTAAGAACACTTTCTCCAAAAACTAAAGAATAAAGAGTTACATCAACTTTGAGGTCGTTAAATATAGCCAATATTGTAACAGGATCAGTAGGCGAAATTATAGCCCCAAAAGTAAGAGCATCCAAAAAAGTAAAAGAATCTTTCAAGCCAATTGGCAACATCTGCACACAACCGTACATCAGAACACTGAAATACAACATACAAGATAACAATTCAGTAAATAAACATCAATTATCAAACTTAATGTATTTATCAATGTTATTTACCCTAAAACAAAGGCTGAAATTGCAGATCCGATCACGGCATAGGTAAGAATTGCACCAAGATTTCGAAAAAAATATTTCTAAAAATTAATAAATTTTCTATTAATCTGGAAATTAATAAAAAAATTAAACTTATTCATCACTAACAATTCTCTCTTACCCTCTTTAAAGAATAGCCTGCATGAAATATTATTGGCGGGAGAATGATGTTAAAAAAGAGCTCAGGATCAAAGGTTGCCTACAAATATAGTACAAGTATTAGCTTCAAAGTAAAAACAACAAAGAACATAAAAACAATAATATATAAAATGCCATTACAATAAACAGTAACTTTCCAAGTATACACATAATACTTAAAATATACTCGATCAATATTTATATGAATTCCACGACTTTAAAAAATAAAGCTGAATATGACATTTAACACCAGAATTGATTGGAAACAAAAGACTGTTCTAAGAACATTACTGTTGACATTAGGATGAAATCCAGAGGAGTCCACAGTCATATGATCAATAAAAATGTATTAATACATGGAAAGGACCATGTAGGCCTGGTTTGTAGGAGCATTAGCCAAGGAATAAATTTCCAGCTTTATACCCTGGAGAGGTTCGAGTTTGATAAACGAAACCGGCCCATTACTTTAGGAACATATGGATGATAAAGAAAAACTCACTCATAAAATAATAAAATCAACATGTGTGAGCTGAGGACACCAAGAGCATCATCCAATTAAGCAGGAGGTTTATTCTAGAGTCTATATTAACACTCATGGCATCAATATGATGAGACATAAAAGTACATTTTAAAAAATATGGTTAGTAACTAAATAAAAATAAAATGTAACAAAAAAATCAAATGCACAGAGTCCGTTTTTGCACGATCAGGATGTACAGAAGGTGTCAAAGGGTCAGATAAAGTATGTTTCAACACTTGATAGAGGCTAAAATGTGTCCTAAGGTTAACTGACCAAATTTGTAACCACAGTATAAAATAACATACGTTACTGTCTAATACAAGACTCAAAACTGGTGTCAGGAGCCTAGGACCTCACACACTAGAAAAATCTACTCATTGTTAATTACAATTAACTTTGATTTATATATCATCCCATTACTTAAACAGTACTAATTTGATTATTTACATGTATTACCTTAATATCGATAGCATTTCCTGTTATCTTCTCTAGCCCGCCTCTAAAGGAATAAGCATAAGTTCTGTTATGTAAGTCTTTGGAACTGAAAAAAAATCGAAGAGTATCAGGAGGTAGCGAGTCATTATACTCTTCTGATTTAGCTGCTACTACAGACAAATGTGACAAAGGAGTTATATTTGTGGCATAACGGATAAAGCAGCCAGCAAGCAGCCCTAAAACATATTAAGCACAGGTTGAATAATTAAGCTTTACAATACTAAATCGATTAATATTATTGTGTTTCTAAAATATCAATGTCATAACAAACTAATAATCAGTTAACACATCATGTAATCAGTGACTAAACCAAGCTAGCATTCTATTATCTACAACGGTAGTTGAAATTACTGCACGATAAGAAAGGCCATAATCATTAAAGATCAAATTACTCACCATATATAACTGCCAATCCTGTTTCATGAATAAATCTTAATCTTCTATGCTTAAAAAGCCATATTGTTAACACTGTCAATGTTAGTAGAAATGTGTATACTAATAAATTAAAACTGTCTATTCGATGAAGATTTTGAGCTTTGACATCTAGCTGAATATCAGTAGATTCTGATCGTACATAACTACATAAAAATAATAAAAACTGCAACAATAATGAAAATCCCACCCCAACACCCGCCATCTTTGTTATGTTAGGCTTATCAACCGTGAACTGAAAATTTTATTGATAACGATAAGACCGGGTCGGCTTAAAATTAAGGTTGGTAGTGATTAAAGTTTCCTTAAGTTAGAAATATTAATGAATGTAAAAATTCAATTCTCATCTATTGAAAAACCGTTTGAAGTGCGGGTATAAAATACATCTCTTACAGAATATGATGAAAACCGAAAAAAAAAAAAAGTGAACAAATTAATTCCAAAACGTTTTACTACTGCTCACCCTAATGGTGTATGAAATGGGACAAGGTTTTTGTATTACGCTAACGTCCATGAAACATTCTTATCACTATTGAATACTTAACAGTTTTTAATCCAGTTTATGTTTTAAACAATGAAAAATACAATTTATTTTAAGCTGATAACTCTAATGAATAAATAAAGAATCGAAATAACTGAATACGAAATCGTGGAACCAAAAAGTTTAAATTAAACGTTTTACATTTAGTGGTTTCTGTACCTCTACAGATAATAGTAAGTAATTTTTAGCAATGAAGCGTATTATAAATTAAAAAAAAATACTTTATAGAATATAATATAAACGAAAAAAACAAAGAGATCTTTTTTATTCAAACAAATATTTAATTTCATGATGTATTGGCGCGTTTAAAGCAGTAGGGGAAACTGGTAGGGGAAATATGACGGTGGTGGGGACTTTTATCGAACGCAACCCTGAAGAGGGGTTATCTAAAAGCCGGTTCCCCGCCAACAGTACCAGTCCGCGCGTATCGAACCATAGGTGAGCTTCTTGTGTGTCAGTAGTTACTTAGTTGCAAACGCTTCCTCTATCAACATGGGTCTCAGTGATTACTTTGGAATCAAATACAAGCTGGACAAGAGCGAGAAGTTCGATGAGTTCATGAAAGCTCTTGGTGTGGGCATGCTGACCAGAAAGATGGGCAACACCGTCTCTCCAGTCATTGAGCTGACCGAGAACGACGGGGAGTACACCCTCAGCTCCAGCTCCACCTTCAAGAACTCTATGATCAAGTTCAAAATGGGACAGGAGTTCGACGAGGACACACCCGACGGCAGGAAGGTCAAGTCGACCATCACCCAGGAGGGCGATAACAAACTCATCCACATCCAGAAGGGAGACAAGGATTCCAAGATCATCAGGGAGTTCACCAAAGACCAGGTTGTCATGACCCTTACTGTGGATGACATCGTCTGCACTAGGACCTACAAGGCTCTATCTTAGTGGTTTATTTTCTTCCTATTACTATTTGTTCTCTTACAATTTAAATTGTAATTTAATATTTTTAATATACGTATTGTGTTAAATTTTGGTCTTTCATTACTAATAAAATCCTTTACCTAATAAAATTCCATCTAACTTATGTCCAATTTATTTTTAAAAAAATGCAGTTATTAACATTTCTACCATTGGTTCCATGGTAGATGGACAATACATATGTGTAATCTAAATGCTTATTTTCTAACTCTACAGGTTCAATTTACTAATTAATTTTAAATAGAATAAATTTATATTTAATCATAGTTTCGCTTCCTTCCATTTTTTTTTTTTAAATTAGAAGGTTAAAATTAATTACATATATAAATAATCAACTATTAAGCATTAACGCATGCCTTACTTATTTTGGGTTTAATTGAAAGATAAAATGAATAATCGGTATCAGATGTTTTACACTCTATAAATAGGCCGTTTTATCTTAAATTACAGAGTTCAAGCCTAATAATATGAGGCTTTAAATTATATTAATTTTTAACAGCTTCATGTTTTTGTAATGATACAAATTAATATTATTAATGACAATTAGTTAAATATATATTTAATTTATGAAGAATGATTTTTTTTTTCTAATGATACTTTCATTTATATTGTTTATAAAAGGGTTAATGACCTTTTTATCTTAATAAAGATAAATTTAAATTTTAATAGCTTTATTTCAAGTTCAAAAGGACATAGCTGCTACCTTGGAGTGGATCCAACTGGGGATTAAACAGGGAAGCATATGATTTAGATAATAGTATATTTATGTTTTACTGTTGTAAAATTTATTAGTCGAGTAATAAATAATAACTTTAAATCTAATAAGTGTGGACTTATTTTTATAAATTAAATTCACAAATATTGACGTACTTGATAAAATTATTAATAAATATTATTAAATATAGAAACACTATTCAAAAGTTTTGACGTCTATTTCACAGAGGAATATATTTTCAGTATCGATTCACAAAAAATAAAACGATGTTTGAATTTAAATATTTGTTAATTTTAATAAATTGAGGTATTTATAATTAAATTTAGACCTGAAGTTGACTTACCTGATCATGATCGACACCATACTTATTGTGTATATTTTAATGGAAAGTAAGTATATTTTAATGTTTTATTAATTAATATTTCTATTATCTTGATCAAATGTTTGTTATTTTTTTAAAAATAATACACTATTTGATCAATAGACGTGTATTTGGCGCAGTTCTGCAATTTAGCGAAGGATTTTGAGGTAGGTCAAGAATGCTGTCTGTGTACACGCCTCCTGTTATGAAATGTTTTTTTTTACAGTGCAGCATTTTATCTACTATGATCTTCTAGCAATGATGTCATGGTGAAAATGTGTAATACATTTTTTCAATTCTAATATTAAAGAACCATCAATTATTTATTATTATTATTATTTACATGCCTGATTTATTGCATATTATATTCTGCATATGAGCAAATATTTATAATTCCTTGAACGATCAACTCACACACAAATATAAGTTATATTAAATCCTACATTTAAAACAAAAAAATATGAAGGCAACTTTTTATAGAAATCTCACTTCCTAACAATCACTTGAAGGGCTTAATGATTGGACATTTCATTTATTTAATAAAGACTTTTTATTCTTTGTTATTAAATTTAACTATTATTATTAGTTAATAAATAATTATCTGCCTATTTTTTCTTTTCGTTTTATCTTAACATCGCCCATCTTTGTAACTGTTGATGGATAAAAATCAGAAAAACAATTTTTTTTTTTTACATTATTTATTTATTAATATATATTCAGTATTTAATATACATAGGTATATAAATTATTAACCATGGCGTCGATATTTCGTAGTTTTTAAAAACGAATCTTGTTAACCGTAGGGATAAGAAGACAAAGGTCAAATATTAAAATGTTGTTACGACTTGAGTTTATTTTCAATCTGTTCAAAGTTCGTGCTGTAGTTTATCTGTTTATGTAATCTATAAAAGCGTTCATAAACAATATTGATTATTTATTCTGACGCCATCGTGCAATAAGTAAATAGCTACTTTTAATTTTTACTGGAGCAATAATAAACTTTCATTATTAAAAAAATAAACCAATTAATTTTCGGAAAGCTATAATTAATAGGTACTAATTGATGCGGGGAACACACGACTTTCACTTACCTCCCTCCGTTTTTAAAATCGATTAAAGACTTTTCAAATACAGTTAGTGATAAAAATGAGTGAAACCATTAAAGAATTAGTTAAATGGAATTTCTATAGAAACATGTGTTTTATTAAGAAATCTATTATATTATTATCTAAAATAAACACTTAGTTTTTCGGATTTTCATTACTCTCTATTAACTTTTAAAACTTGTGTATGAGATGATAGTTTTTCTAAAATCTTTAGCTTTCCAACGGTATATTATGCTTTTATA
Organism: Piezodorus guildinii; assembly: GCA_023052935.1. Lineage (NCBI taxonomy): Eukaryota > Metazoa > Arthropoda > Insecta > Hemiptera > Pentatomidae > Piezodorus > Piezodorus guildinii. The sequence continues at coordinate 114,448,698 of CM041297.1, forward strand.
TTACTGTTCTTAAGTTAAAAAACGAAAAAATGCATTAAAAAATATTTTTTCAGTTTTTTTCTTTAGTTGGGTATCGAATTCATTCAATTTATATAATTACCCGTTTTTCAGCAGTGGTAACAAGATAATATAGTTATTTTTATAGAATCAACAAAATTAAGGGTACTTTAGAAGAAGAAAATTTTAAATCTTGGCATTTAAGCCCTGTCATACTATTTTTTATCAGAATGAAACCTACATGATATTAAAGCTTATTGAATTTTACATCGATATAGCGAGTTTAATCAAAATCGTCGGAACCGTTTTTGAGAAAATCATAAAAAGGTGCAATATGCACGGTATAAAGTGGCTCTTCTGGTTAGCCGATTTTGATGAATCAGTCTCTGTAACATCTCGGATGTATAGTTGTCTTAAATATGAAATTTCAAATGAAGTTTCATAGGACTTTTCGTTTTCGTCCGGGAGTTATCACACACCTTTTAGCCTTGGTCATTTGGACTCAGTAGACCCTAAAACGTGTATTTCCGTTGACAACTGGAATTCAAAATTTTCACGATCGCAATACTTTCCCTTAATATATATAGTAAGATGTTACAGTCACTTTTTCACTAGAATTGGGTGCCCAAAAGTGCTGTTTTATATCATGCATTTAGCACCTTTTTACGAGTTCTTAAAAACGGTTCTAACGATTTTGATTAAAATCTCTATATCGATGTAAAATTTAATGGGTTTTAATATCATGTAGTCATAGAAGTAACATTCTGATTGAAATAGTCTCACAGGGCTTAAATGCCGATATTTTAAATTTTCTTCCTCTAAAGCACCTTTAATTCTGTAGATTCGAAAAAATAAAACATATCATCTTATTAGGATTGATAAAAATCGGCTAAATATAAAGCTTGAACGAATTTGATTACAAGCTAAAGAAAAAAGAGCGAAAAATTTGTAATGTAATTTCAGTTTTTTTTTAACATATGAACAGCAACATAGAGGTATAACATACTGTTGGAAAGCTAAAGATTTTAGAAAAAATATTATCTTATATAAAAATTGTAAAAGGGATTAAAGAGATTAAAATATTGATTTGAATGTATAAAAGTATATAATATAATAATTAAAATATAAAAAAATAATTAAATCTACATCTCTGAAAAGATTGAGAACAGTACCGAGCAACACCGTTTATCGTTTTAATCTTAAAATAATGTTAAAAAAAAAACTTGCATATTTCTTTAATTGGCAGCTTTGATAATATTGTTATGGACAGCATTCCAGTACGATCTATTATGGTTGGTTAAGAAATGTTATCAGAGGGTTCAGCATCTCTCCTCTATTTATAATCATTTTTTTTATTTATTTTTTTTATAACTTTATTTATTTATCCACATCTGTTTATACATACATATAACAATCAGTGGCTTGTCTGTCAGATTATTACAATAAAAAGGGGCATGTCAGGCATGAGGAAGATGACAATACCCAGTGGTATCTCTTCCGTGTTTTATAATCATCTTTTGAATTTTTGTAGTCATTAAAATAATTTTTTATTGCCTTCTGTATATCTAGTTCTTTATACATACACACACATAATTACATATTGTATTAAATTTTTTTTTAATCATTATGTTATCAAGATATCAATATGGTATAAAAAATTAGACGTAAATGGGAGGGGAGGGAGGTTAGGAATAAAATATTTCTTAATTTATAACAAGGTAATTATTAATTTCTTCACTTTATGTGAACACATTTCTTAATTATTGTGTTTGTTCCGGTTTTCTATCCATGTGTTGTTAACACCACCGCTCTAATAGCTCAATCAGAATATTCATAGAAAATATTAACATATTCCAATAAAATTAACGTCTCTGGTCAGCATGAAAATATAAATATTCTTCATGGATTTTTTTTTCATTATAGATCCAGTGATTTGCAGTCATGCCTTTTTTTTATTTTTTATTTGTTTGTTTCTTTAACGCAATTTTTATGTTAATGTGGCTATGAGGATAATGCTACAGTGGAAGTCTTAAATTTTGCCTACCTAAGATTAGGTAGGATAGAGATCTTTAACGAGTAGTTGACATCGCACATGCTCGGTATCACCATTTTACGCCCCCTTCCATTTAAATGATCATAGGGGCATCTGTCGGGTTTGAACCTGCGGATCTTGGCCATAGAAGGATATTTTGCTAGCCATTACACCATAGGTAACCCTTAGAATTTATTTTAATTTACAGATGTTAATTACAGTGTCTATAACTATTGGAATCAATGCTATGAACAGTGTTTTAGTTTAGACCTACTTTAGAAGTAAGATTTAAGTACAATGAACCAGAGATGGGCAAAATCGCATTCGGATATACGAATACGAATGCATTCGGGAAGATCGAGTTTTGAAAATACGAATACGAATGCAATCGTATTTCAAAAAAGAATACGAATGCATTCGTATTTCGAAAAAATATACGAATACGAATATACTCACAGATGTAGACAGGTATACGCCCGAATATCACAGGTATGCAAAGGGATACGGTCATATTCCACTGGTGTGGGCCGTATTGCACTGGTCTAAAAACGTATATGGACCTGTGTACAAGTCAATATGTACGCATTTGCAGGCGTGAATTCGAATGCGGTCAATAATATCTTATATTAAAAGACATAAAATTTAATATTTATGATTTTTTTTTTAAAATATGATTCAAATATTGTTGAAATAACTTCTTTAAATACGAATGTCTATTTATTTACATATATCAACTCTCATACAGTTCTCTTCTCTATAATGAAATAATTTAACAAATATTTCTTAAAATTTATTAATTTGTGGAAAATGAAAAACATTAATGCAGTTATATTATAAATAACATTATAAATTATATTATAAAAGAAAAGAAATATTATCCCTTTGATATATTTTTTTTTGAGCTTAAAATTTATATTGAAAGTAAAGTTCAGTAAATATTTTAACTTTTCAAACCAACTATGTGAAAATAAACACCACGCATTCAAAAATAGGTAAAATGTTGAATTTTAAGCATTTACAGTGTAGTGTTTAGGTAATCCAGGTATGGAATGACTCATTGACTTTTTATGATTATGTTTCTATCTTCTCAGTTTAGAAGTTTGCTATTATTCCAAAACATTGAAAGTTATAATAATAATAAAATTAATTCTTTATAATGAAGTGAAGTAAAGCGCTAATAAAAGTACTTATGTAACATTCAAAGCTGTAATTGAGAGTGATGATAACCGCAAAAACTTTAGTTTTTATCGTATATACTATATTATTATTAATTTATTCTTATTAGTAATTTGATATAAAATAAATGCTTTAATTGAAATTCAGTATAATCCTTTTTTTAATGTTAACTTTGTTTGAAGATAAGAAGTAATATAAAGCCGCCTTAGAACCACGGGACATCGGGAACTTTACCATCGGGAATTTTACCATGATACCTGCCCTGGGTTTTTGAGCCTATTAAAAGAGGCTAAATATGAGACAAACTTCTTAGGAAGTATTGCAAGACTCAAAAGCAGAAGGAAATCCCTAAATTAATTAAAAACCAACTAACCAATTTTCACAGTAGAGTGTACAAAAATCTAAATGGACTAGGAATATACTAACTAAACTAGGAATAATACCCTTTGCCGTAGAGGCATTTTTAGAAAATAAATCATTAACCTGTTTCTATTTCCTATGAAAATGAATGTAGTATATCCTAAAACATTAAAGTGGTATAAAAAAAAAAAATAATAACAAAAATAATTGGTTACAATGAAGTGAAGTAAAGCGCGAATATGAAACAATTATTAATATTTATATCATTAATTGTTACATATTCACTTTTAAATCTATAGATTTAAGTTTATTCTGATGAAATAAAAAAATACCTTATGTATTGTTAATTTTGTTTATTTTAATTATCTCATTACTTCTTGTTGCTAGTGTTAAGAATAAATGGATAAATATTAAAGAAACTTAAATTAACTGGATAAATAAAAAATGTAAAAATAAACTTTTTCCAGGTTATTATTTTTCGATTCGCATATAAGAAAAGCATAATAGACCGTTATAAAGCTACAGATTTTACAGAAAATGTTAAATAATATAAAAAGTATCACCTTAGTTATGATTTTATATAATAATTATGTTATTTTATTTAATCTAAAATATATACTTCCGACGAAATAAAGTTATTTTTTTTACATTAACTATTCATTTCAAATTGACCACTATTAATTAATCACTTTTTAATGTACTGATTTTTCCTACTAATAAAATTGTTGGGAGACTGGATGAAACTTTAACACTTAAACTTTACTTATTCTTGAATGCATATTGTTTATTTTCACATAGTTGGTTTGAAATGTTAAACTATTTACTGAACTTTACTTTCGATATAAATTTTAAGCTCAAAAAATATATATCAAAGGGATAATATTTCTTTTCTTTTTTAATATAATTTATAAGTGCTTTACTGCATTAATGTTTTTCATTTTCCACAAATTAATAAATTTTAAGAAATATTTGTTAAATTATTTCATTATAGAGAAGAGAACTGTATGAGAGTTAATATATGTAAATAAATAGATATTCGTATTTAAATAAGTTGTTTCAACAGTATTTGAATCATATTTTTAAAAAAAAATCATAAATATTAAATTTTATGCCTTTTAATATAAGATATTATTGACCGCATTCGAATTCACGCCTGCAAATGCGTACATATTGACTTGTACACAGGTCCATATACGTTTTTAGACCAGTGGAATACGGCTCACACCAGTGGAATATGACCGTAGCCCTTTGCATACCTGTGATATTCGGGCGTATACCTGTCTACATCTGTGAGTATATTCGTATTCGTATATTTTTTCGAAATACGAATGCATTCGTATTCTTTTTTGAAATACGATTGCATTCGTATTCGTATTTTCAAAACTCGATCTTCCCGAATGCATTCGTATTCGTATATCCGAATGCGATTTTGCCCATCTCTGCAATGAACACCTAATTTACTTAATATTTATATGTTTTCGTGTAAAAGAAGAACTTTTTAAAGTAACCTTTGTTGTATTTATTATCTTAAATTATTATCTTGAAAAAACTGTAAATATGGTTACATTTTTCTGGCTCAATGTTCAATGATGCGGAAAGGAAAAAAATCTGGTGCGGGCAACACACGACTTTCACTTACCTCGACTGTTAAAATGAATTCTGAAATTATTAAATATACTTACTTATATTTGAAAAATATTCTAAGTTGATTTTAATAAAATGTGTATTCATTTTCGTTGGAAACATATGATTTAGATTAAATAATATAACTATATTAAATTGTTAATCAGTAATAAGTTTATTCCCTATTCGTCACTTTATATTAACTTTTACAACTTTGTGTATTGGGGATCACTTGTTGCTGGGTGGTTAGAATAACAGCCTCCTATGCAAAAGATCACGGGTTCAAACCCGCGAGTGGTCCTAGGATTTTTTTAACCTACAGTTGTTGTAACACATACGAACTCTCTATTCGCGTCTTCAACAGACTGATTAACAGCTTGTCAATAGCTTAAATGCCAGTCAGAAGTAGGCTGAAAAGAAGCTGGATGAGAGATCTCTGCTAAATTAAGCCAAGAAAGAGGTGCTGCTGGGCACTTTCATGGGCACCTTCCCCATGCCATTCATGACCGCTGCTTATGTTTATATAGCATATTTGCTTATTGTCACTTATTGCTTTTGACAGGTGCAAATAAAAACATATGAAGATTAAAAAAAAAAAAAAATCATCCATGTATACGTACATTAAGACATTGTTACATTAGTAATTTTTACTTTCACTTACTATATATAGCAAGGGGAAGTATTGCGATCGTGAAAATTTTCGAATTCCAGTTTTCAACGGAAATACACGTTTTAGGGTCCCCTAGAGTCCAAATAACCAAGTCCCGCAAAAAGGTCTGTGTGTGTGTGTGTGTGTGTGGTAACTCCCGGGCGGAAACGGTAAGTCCCATGAAACTGAAATTTCATATTTAAGACAACTATACGCCCGAGACGTGACAAAACTTTTTTCATCAAAATGAGGTTACCAGAAGAGGCACTTTATACTATGCATTTTGCACCTTTTTTCGATTTTCTCAAAAACGGTACCGACGATTTTGATTAAACGCGCTATATCGATGTAAAATTTAATGGGCTTTAATATCATTGAGGTTTCATTTGGATTAAAATGGTTTGACAGGGCTTAAATGCCGATATTTTAAATTTTCTTCCCCTAAAGTACCTTTAATTTTGTAGATTCTACAAAAATAACCATATTATTTCGTTAGCATTGATAAATAACAGCTAAATATGTAAGTTGCGCGAATTTAAAAAACAAGCAAAGGAGAAAACTTAAAAAATATTTTTTTAATGCAATTTTTTGTTTTTGAACATAAGAACAGTAATATACACGTATGATATATCGTTAGAAAGCTAAACATTTTAGAAAAAATATTATCTCATACACAAGCTTTTAAAAGTTAATAGAGAGTGATGAAATGAACATAAAACTAACTGATTATTTTAGATAATAATATAATAGATATTTTAATAAAACACATTTTCTATAGAAATTCAATTTAATTAATTCTTTAATAGTTTCATGTATTTTTATCTCTAACTGTATTTGAAAATTCTTTCATTGATTTTAAAAATGGAGGTAAGTGAAAGTCGTGTGTTGCCCGCACCAGATTTTTTAGCGTTGTCGCTATCAAATTTATATGAACATTATGTTATCTAATCATATGCACTAGAACTAGATAACTACGAACCAACTATCTCGATAAAAATACCAATCAACGAATTAATTACCTGAGCTTTGATCGCCAATATTTCTAATTTAAAAAATTACTTTATGGACTAAACTTCATTGGACCTTTTCTTACCATTAGTTAATGTATTACTGTTTTTCATTTAGTTCGTATATTAATCATCCAACACTATGACAAACACAACAAGTTCGATTCCTTTCTGAACAAGATTGTTTTTTCCTTTTGTGTGTTCGGAATTCTTCCAACATGTTATTTATTTGTATTAGTTTTTTAAAATAGTTAACTTACCTTCATCTTGTGGTTAGAAAAAAAAAACTTACCATGATTCGCCTAAGAGCATCACCACTTCACAGCTTTTATAATTTTTATTTTTTATTTATTATTATTGTTTTTATTCGCAGCTCCACATCCAGGGAATGAGAAGTATTATTTTCTTCTTGACCAGCGTCCTGAATTAACATCGCTTGTTATTCGTTTATTAGATCTCTCGACCAACTTCTTTTAAGTCTTCTTTGGGTTTGGCCTGATAACAGGAAGGAAGAAAGGGAATAATCAAGTTGATATTGGTGGTGATGTGTCGATGAATGAAACATGTGAGTCGTGAATATAAGAATTTACTGTTGGGATGATTGTGTCATTCGAAACATACCATAGTGCGTGAACAATATTTCGTAAAATTTTCGATTGAGTTATTTGTGTGTTGGTGTTTTGCAGAACCCTAAGTTCTGCTCCATATGTCTCTAGATTGGTCTCAGTAGAGTAGTGTATATTAGTTGCTTGTTTCGTAAATTTAGAGGTGATCTGTTATTCAATTAGATATGAAAGTTGTTTGTAACGTCTTGTTAGTTCTTGTCGCTTGGTTTTCGTATGTATGTATGTTTATTTTTTAAAACATAATTTTGCTCGCTATTTTCGGATACTTCAACACTTACCAGATAACGGTCAAACCATCCTCTTAACTACAAAATGGTCATCTACAAGACTATTACAAGACCAATCTGAACTTACAGAATAGAGCTATGGGGCTCTACTAAACCATCTCGTATCCAATCCTTACAATCCAAAATCCTTAACGTTCCTTCCTTTGTCACCAATAAACTCATCCTTAATGTTCCATATTTTGCTAATTTGGCCCGAACCAGGTATCAATCCTTCTGTGAAAAACTCCAATCCCACTCTAACCCCCAAGTTTCTATCCTAGCATCCTCTGCGAGTTCTGATAATCCTCAGTAGCGTCTGAAAAGAAGATGACTGCGGAACATTCTGATTTAGAATTTCTATTGGAGTACTGGCAATGGGCAGTGTTTGTACATATATTTCATGTCATTGTACTGTATATATGTATATCATATTTACTCGATGTATTTCTTAACACAGTTGTAAATATCAATAAACATGTTTCAAAATAAATACATAAAACATAATTTTGTTGAATTCACGTCGGAATAGAATTTAAAATAATTAATTTTATTTTGTTCGAGGCACAATATTTCCTCTAAACCGACAGCTCAAATAATGTACAAGGACCTTAATTATTTGTAATCAATCAAATAATTCGTACCAAAAACCTTTAGATGGATACGAAAAAAGTATTTTACCAATGAGACCTACATAGTTTAAGTATCGGAACCATTTCATAATATTTTCATGAAGTTGTACGAAGTAATTTTTTGTAGTTTTTTTGCAGCAATTAGCAGAGAAAAAAAATCTTAATTTAAAAGTGACTACTTACAACTTATGAATTATGCATGCACATATTGCCGAACGTTTTAAATAGAATTAATTTTTTTTTTTACTTTAGGACAAAACCTGTATAACCTACTGTAGCTCTCTCAGTTTCTAGAAAGTGGGTAGCCATAAAATGGGAGAAAAACCTGACGGTTGTCCGTGATTTTAGCCTAATAACCTTGCGTAGTGAACTGAACCCATAAACATATATATATATATATATATATATATATATATAAAGATACATTCCTTGGCTTTTTTTTTCTCTTAATTAATAATAATGAGAAAAAACAAATAACCTTCCTAATAGTATTAGAAAATAGAATAACAGTCAGTCGTAAATCGTTCAACTCGTCGACAGATCCAAGTTTTATTTTAGCACCAAACGTCAGTTGACAGCTGTTGCTCTGCCGTGCCCACTTTAGAGGTGTCTTTTAAAAATGGCCAACAATTTCCACATCGCGAAATTATTTACTTTGTAGTTTCAGTTTTTCTTACTTTATTTGATCAGACTAATCTTAAGAAAGCAGTTGAAGTCTCTTGTTTAATAGCTATTCTAATATTGAAAATTTAGTGCGGGCCACACACCTACCTCGGCTGTTGGAATCAATTTAAGAACTATTAAATAAAGTTAGATTTAAAAAAAAGTTTAAAGAATTATATTCTATTTCTTTGGAAACATATGTTTTAGATTAAATAATAATATAAGATAAATTTTCTCAAATCTTTTCGCTTTCCAACGGTGTATTATACTTCTATAGTACTATTCTTTTATTCGAAATAAAAAATAAAAATATTTATGCTCTTTTCTGTTTTAGTTGCTTGTCAAATTCGTCCAAATTTTATATTTAGCCCTTTTTTTTTTTTTTAATCAACGTTAATAAGACGATATGGTAATTTTGTTTGGAATCTACAAAACTAAAGATACTTTAGACTAAGAAAATTTAAAATATCGGCACTTAAGACCTGTCAGATTTTTTCAATCGGGTTGAAAACTAAATGATATTAAATCTTCTCAAATTTTAGACCGAGCGAGTTTGATCAAAATCGTAAGAGCCTTTTTGAGAAAATCTTAAAAAGGTGCAAAATGTATGTATAAAGCAATACCAGTTTTTATTTTCTCTCATTGGTATTTGTCTTGTTTCTCCTTACATACCCCATCCCCTTACCTTACTTGCTTTAAATGAATGAAAAATAATTTTTATTCTGGGACATTTTGTTCCCTAAGAATAAAATACAGTGAACAGAGGAAGTCCAATTTGTCTGGCTTCATTTGATACATGGTTTCCATAAGGATTTAAAATAAAATCAGTACTCAATTACTTTCCAACCAAAAAATTGCATCATCTTCGTGTAATTAAAATAAGGTTTTATATTATTTTCAGAGCAAATAGTATACATTTGTATTCTATTTTGTATTTATTAAATAGTTTAACAATTTTAAAGCTCTGAATATTCCATTTTGTTAATAACTGCCATACAGATTTAGATTTAATTCAGTATACAAATAAATAAAAATCAAGTTTAAACTTTTTTTTTTTTTTAAACTGAAGAAAATATATGTAAATATAATAATAAAATTGTTATGGTTTTAATTGATGCCATATTGTATACTACACTCACGTAAAATCTGACCCTGAAAATTGTTTCGAGAGTTCACGGTCAGACTATGGCAACAAAAGAAAAAAATAAACCTTGATAAATTACAAGAAATTAAACAATTAATATACCCCTCAAAACAAATAAATATAAAAAACCTTGGCCGATTTTTGTTGGATAGGATTTTGACCATAGATGGTCAACAAAAACAGTTCTTGCACCTATGGTTGCAGCACTGATTTCCGAGATTTAAATATATATATATATATATATATATATTATATACATATATTATATATATAAAATTTTTAGTGGGCACACTGTATCATATATTAAGCAAAATACCTCTACCAAAACGCCATATTCTAGAAATGGCCTAGTTGGGGAAATGGAAAGAAGTAAAAAGAACTAGGCTCTAGTAGTTTACTTCTATCGCCAAAGATTGAATAACTAAAATTAATTCTGAACCTGACAGATGGATCTAAGATTTTTTAAAGGGAGTAAAAAATACTTTGTTATGCCGTCCTTCAGAGGGATGTAAATGGTGGTTCAGAGCTTTACGAGGGGAATTTTTAAAAAAACTAGGGGTATTTAAAATATGGGTCACAGACGATAACAGAACTATATAATTTAAAATTATTATTCAATATGAGATGACTAAAAAACAAAATATTGGTGTTAATAGTTTCATTAATTGAAGGATATTTGAAAATCATTAAAAAAATTATTATGATTCTGATCTAAAAAAAAAAATAAAAATAAATAAATAAATAAAAAAAAATATAAGGAACTTAAATTTTAAGATGCTATTTATACTAAAGGCTGTTTATACTAAGAACTCGACTTTGATAGAAATTTCCTATGTAATTAGAAGCAATTAAAAAATGAAATCAATTAAATTAAATCTCAATTACTCATAATTTTGCATTTGTGTGGTCGACATTTGTAAAGGTTAAATTGAGCATATCTATAGAATTAAGGTTAATTGGTAAATTGGCTAGAGCAATTGCCAGTTCAACTCTTCACGAAAGGAAACCAAATGACTCACATTTCTTATATTAAATAAGACTTAAGTCTCGAATGTTATTTAAATTAAAAAAAAAAAAATCAAGATGCAAATTTCCGGTTCTTATTTTATCTTATCCTGTTTCTATAGATCTTGAGGATGTCATTAGTAATCACAGAGAAACCATAAATACCAGGTATATGGATGTATTGAATTAAATTAAATGTGCTTTGAACTTCAGCAATCGGACTTGGTAAATTAAAACTTCATAGGCATAGGACTTAAAAGAAAAAAAAAGAAACAAAACCCCTTTTGGAGGTGCTGTAGAGAACTTTAAAAACGCGGTAAAGAGAAAAAAAACGAAACTCCTAAAACACCGACACATTTTGCATACAAAGCATAACTTTTATCACAGCTAGGATACAGAGTTTGAGTATATTATACAACTTAAAATATAATATAATACATATAAATAAACAATGTGTCCGAACGTAGTGAAAATAAGAAAGAAAATCGTTTTCTAGAGGTTTCGAAATATAAAATGCACCATTGATATAGTGCAAATTATAATTGTTAATGATTGTTTAATGATGTTGAATATATTGTTTAAGAAAAAGTTAAATAAAAATTAAGAGAAAAAATTCTTAAATCCTCGATATAGAACAGATAAAATTAGTTTATTAAATTCAATTAATATTTATAATGGATATTTAGAAACAATCCTAGTAAAAATAATTAATATTATATCAAATGATTTGTAAAATAATGTAAATATTTCCATAAACAAAATAATAATAGTAATATTACTACTTTAAAAAAAAAAAAATACTAAATATCAGATAATTCAAGTAAAATGATGCATTTCTTTATATCAGTAAAATATTTAATAATAGTGGTAATATTTAATATTCTTATATGAATATATATAAACTATATTTTTAAATAAATAAAATGATATAACAATAAAATAAAATTTATCTGTATCTAAGCTAGGAAAACAATGTATAAAATGACATTGCAGATCACACATTAAAGTTTTTGAAATATAAAACGTAAATAAAAAAAGTATAAATAAAATAAGGAAAAAAAAAAAAAAGATTTAAGCATATTTGTAAAAATATTTGAATGCTCACCTTGAAATTTGAATAACATTCGCATTGAATGGTAAATAGTTTTTGTTTTTTACATATTTTTATTTCATTTAATAGTTTATGATAATATTTTTTAGCATTGATGAAGACCCGCAAGTAAATAATTTGAAACCTGAACCATCTAATCCTTCATTGTTATCACACGGCCAACGATCTAATATCTTATAAATAGTATTAAAAAAAAAATAAATGAACTAAAATATCTTGTGGATGGCAGTAATGACCAAATGAGGTGTTAAACATTTATGGATTTAAAAAAAAAAAAAAAAAAAAAAAAAAAAAATATATATATATATATATATATATATATATATATATATATTAGGTTACATATATTATATGTATATGTATACATATATTATATGTATATTATAGGTTATATATATTATATATAAATATATATATATATATATATATATATATATATATATATATATATATATATATATATATATATTAGGTTACATATATTATATGTATATTATAGGTTATATATATTATATATAAATATATATATATATATATATATATATATATATATATATATATATATATATATATATAATAGATTTTTACTAAACCGTTGAAAATATTTTAAAATACTCAGAATAAAAAAAATAAAATAAACTTAAACTTATAATTTATAAAAAGATTTTTTTAATGAAATATCTTGTTGATGACAGTGATGACCAAATCAAGGGTTGAATATTATTTCCGGATTTTGATTTAACAAATAAAATAATAATAAATTAAATAAGTTATTTTATTAGATTTTTACTAAGAAGTCAAACTTAAAGTTTAAGCATATTTACAGAGATATTTTAATGCTTAACTTGAAATCGAATAGCGTTCGCACTGTTGGGTTCGTTAGTTTCTTTTTTAATAAATTTTGGCTAATTTAAATCGTAATTGGGTGAAAAAAGCATAACTTAATTTCTGAGAGATGTTAAAACTTTTAAGAAATGTATCGGTAAATACTGTTTAAAACATATTCAAATGAAATATCCTATGGATGATAGTAATAACCATATGAGCAATTGAATATTATTTCTTGATTTTAAATTTTACTCACATAAAAAAAAAATACTAGGTTAATAGATTTTTACTAAAAAGTAGAAACTATTTCCAAATATGAGAAGGGCCCAAAAAAAAAAAATAAATAAAATAAAATAAACTTGAAGTGTAAATATATTAACAGAAAGATTTTAATGCTTACCTTCAAATTGGAATAATGTTCGCATAGAGGATGCATTATTTTATTTTAAAAATAATTTTAAGGTCTCATAATTTTGGCTAAATTAGATCGCTCTTGATAAAAAGAAAAAAAAAATGAACCTTAATTTATGAGACATTTTAAAAATTTTAAGAAACGCCTCTGTAAATACTGTTTAAAACATATTTAAATGAATTGAAATATCCTGTAGATGGCAATAATAACCAAATGAGGAGTTTAATATTATTCTTGGATTTTAAATTTTGCACTCACAAAAAAATATGTAAGGTGATTAGATTTTTCTCAACAGTAGAAAATATTTCAAAACATGGTAGGGCCAAAAAAAAAAAAAAAAATAATAAAATAAATAAAATAAAATAAAAAAATTAACTTAAAGTTTAGGCTTATTAACAGAAATATATTAATGCTTACCATAAAATTCGAATAATACTCGCATAGAGTTTGCATTAGTTTATTTTTAAAATTATTTTAAGGTCATATAATTTTGGCTAAATTAAATCGCTCTTGGTAAAAAATAAAAATAAATAAACCTTAATGTATGAGAGCTAATAAAAATTTACAGAAATGAGTCTACATATAATGTTTAAAAAAAAAAAAAAAATTCAAATGAAATATATTATCTTGAAATAATGCAATAATAGTGCAATTTGTTGCTTAATGTTGGTTAATGTTTTACCAAATACCTACTAGAAGAAAAAGAAATATGTACACTATTAAGCTGATAGGGGTTCATTACTACTTCAAGATAAAAAGCTGCATGTTCTATATGTATATATTATATATAATTAATAAATGAATTAAATTACAATAGTGATTTAATAGTGATGATAGTAATGGCAGTGGGATAGAGCAGACTATGAGAGAGCCTTGTAGACCCTGGTGCAGACGATGCTGTCCACGGTGAGGGTCATCACGACCTCCTCCTTGCTGAACTCCCTCACGATCTTCGACTCCTTGTCGCCCTTGGAGACGTGGATCAGCTTGTTGTCTCCTTCCAGGGTGATGGTCGACTTCACCTTTCTCCCGTCAGCGGTCTCTTCGTCAAACTCCTCCCCGAGCTTGAACTTCATGACAGTGTTCTTGAAGGTGGAGCTGGAGCTGAGGGTGAACTCCCCGTTGGACTCAGTCAGCTCGATGACCGGGGACACGGCGTTTCCCATCTTCCTGGTCACCAAGCTCACACCCAGGGCCTCCATGAACTCGTCAAACTTCTCGCTCTTGTCGAGCTTGTACTTGATTCCGTAGAAGTCGCTGAGACCCATCCTGACTGAAAGAGCTGGTTCGCTGAAGAGATCCTGACACGACGACACGATGTGCACGGACTGGAAGTGCTAGCGCGCGAGGCGGCTTATAGATAACCCGGCGCAGGGATGCGTTGCCCCCACCTTCCTCTTTCCCCTACCGTACGCCACATTCTCCCTCCTGATTCAATTTCCTGTGTTTTCCCTGGCCATTTTGCTTTTTAAAAAAAGTCATTTCATTCATAGAAATCTCTGACACACTGTTAAAACATTATAATCGCCCTCTTCCTTCAGCAAGTTCCAAAGAACACAAGAGGAATCAGTGTGGTTGCGAATGTGGGAATGTCATTGAGAAATTTCGGTATGCTAGCTACAATGAGTGCACACTGATACACAGGTGGTTGTTTATTCTAGCACCAGATCATTTAGAAACTATAATTATATTCCGATTCTATTATTTGGTTTGAATAATTAAATACTGTTATTTAGTTTTTATTTTAGTAAAATAGGATAGTAACACACGTTATAATTATTGAACTAAATAACGTATAAAAAATAGTTATCTCCTTTAGTTGGATATTGATTCGTTCAACTTATATATTTACTTGTCTTTTAGCAAAGCTAATCAGATGATATGGTCAATTTCATAAAAAACTACAAAATTAAATGTACTTTAGAGAAATAAATTTTTAAATAGCGGTATTTAATCCCTGTCAGACTATTTCAATCAGAATGAAAACTACATCGTATTAAAGGCCAATACATTTTACATCGATATATAGAGTTTAATCAAAATCTTTTGAGAAAAATCGTAAAAAGGTGGAAAATGCATGATATAAAGTAGATCTTACGGTCAACTGATTTTGATGAAAAAGTTTCTGCAACATCTCGGGCGTATAGTTGTCTTCAACATGAAATTTCAGTTTCATGCGACTTTTCGTTTTCACCCAGGAGTTACTACACATTCTTCAACTTTAAAACTTTTGAACCATGTTCAAATTAGCAGCTAATAAGAGCCAAATATCTCCATTTATTTATTTATGTATA